>VWZG01006450.1:3956076-4109649 GCA_013396735.1 Grallaria varia
GCCTGCAATATCCCCCCGGCCCGCAGTGCCCCCCCCGCCCGGCCCAGGCTGACCAGGCGCCCCGGCTGAGCGTCCCCACCCCAAGGCGAGCTTATCAGAACATCCCCAAAAAAACAGCAG
Organism: Grallaria varia; assembly: GCA_013396735.1. Taxonomy (NCBI): domain Eukaryota; kingdom Metazoa; phylum Chordata; class Aves; order Passeriformes; family Formicariidae; genus Grallaria; species Grallaria varia. The sequence goes on from VWZG01006450.1 coordinate 3,956,197, forward strand.
AAGAATCGAGAGAGGAAATCCCCGAGAAAAGGGTTTTTAAATGCACCCCCAACAGGGTAGTCAGCGGGGCAATGTAGCCGGCTCGCTGACTCCGCTGGTCAGTGCGAGGTAGGAAGCTGTTGCCAGAGGATGAGCTCTTTGCTGTTTGCTATCCTGCCTCTAATGTTTTCCAGAAGACAGTTCCTTAAAAAAAGCAGGACATCAGCTTCAGAACTAACAGATATGGGCGCTGGGGTTAGGAACTCGAGAGTCCAGTAATATTCCAGTTTTGCATCACTGAAGGAAAATATAATAGCAGTATAAACCAGCATGGATCAAGTCAGTAATCAATGAAACTTGAATACAACTACCACAAATAATTTTAGGTATTATCTTTAGTGAACTAATTCCAGATGTACATGGCTATTTTCACACACTTATTGTCACAAATTTCATGAAATGTTTAGTCATTAGTTACAACAGTCTGAGGACTTGGCCTGCAGTATTAAACTAAGGGCCCAGGCCAGCAATCACTTCACTCTCCAAAACTCCACTGAAGTCAACAGAAGACTCTCATTACCCACTGCTGACAGAATCCAGAGGTAAAATGACTCTTCCAAAAAAAAATGAGAGGAACAGACCATGAATATATCACAATGAGTTCCCCTAGCCGACAGCTTATGGGCTACTGCCCAACATTTTGATTTTAAAAAGTCTATTGTGTAAGGTAATGAAATAAGTGTCTTCAAGATGTACACTAGGGTGAGGGATAGTGAGAGCAAATTACCTTCTGCCTCATTAAAACAAAACAAGAGAAATAAGGGAGAGAGTAACGCCCTCTGTCAGTCTAACTTTAAGCCACCCCCTGCTCCTGGATTCCATTACCATCTGGTTTTTAAAGTACATATTTTGTAATGAATAAACACTAATAATTTTGAAAGAACTAATTTGCCAGAAGAAAAAGGGACAGTACAGCAAAGACGTGTTATCAGACTCTAGTAATGCAAATAGGGAACTTTCAAATATATATATATCCTTATGGCTTGCAAACATGGGATGCCAAATGTACCTGTGATACCTGAAATTTAGAAAGCATTTATTGGAATCAAGACTAAGTCATGATTTTACTATTATGAAAATTAGAGAACACTATAAAACACAATACATAGATACCCAGTTTAGAACAGGATACTGAAATAACCCCATGGATTTAAATGCATGTAGAGATTAAAAAGAATAAATCCTGATGGTAGTGGTCAATCATGAAGTAAAATCAATCCCATGCCCCATTTTTCATTGCAACAGCTAAATATTTTGAAGACGACAACTCCTCACAATCATATTTCCTACATAATAACAACAAATGAATTTAGTAATAAAAGTTTACCTTAAAGCACAACAATATTTATTTCAGCTCTTTTACCACTAAGGTGAATGAACGTAACTAGTTTAATATATATTTTCAATTAACAAAATGTGGGAAATATATACAATGTTATGTCAATGAAAAATTCAGATCTAGTCCATCTGCCTGTAACTTTGGCTCTTTTAAGCAATTTTTAGGTTACATCTATGGTGCAGCTGGATGTGCGATAAAATTACACAAATAGTCACTTAACTTGGACAAACTGGCTGAGGAAACAAAGCAGTGGAGACACAGCAGAAGAGACCTGAAGGTACATTAAAAATCTTTGCTTATAATCCAGGGGCTCCAAGGAGGTTTTGTGCAGCCCCTATTGCTGCCCCTTCCCTGCCATGGTTACTAAATAAAGCTCAGCAGGCAATCTCAGTCAGAAAAGGAAAGAAGGTGGAAGAATGGATAAATGAGAGGTCAGAAAAATACCGAAAACGTGACAACAAAATAATGCAATGCAGAAAAGTACAAGTACGGGTGATAAAAGAAAAGGACCATTAAGCCATTTATTTTAAGATTCCTTCCCAGATGCTTCAATGTTCACTTTGCCATTAGATTGTCTGTCCAGTTTACAGTGAAGTTACTCAGAAAATACTTTCCCGTTCACCTACTCAATTTTCCCTGTTGCACTTTTCATAAACTCTACTCCAGTTAAAAAAATAAATGGGGAAACAGTAAGTGCAAATACAAATGTTAATTAAGTGTGTAATTTCTAGTCCAAATCTTAGAAAGACAAATTCTTTTGCTGGATGAAAACATCCGATGTGCTAATGACTGAATAAATCATACTTTTCAATAATTTTATTTCCATAGTACATTATCCACCCGGTTAATGTTTCTGTTTTCTCCTAAAATATTGCTGAAATCAGACATTGCTGCAAGAGAAATACATATGGCAGCCATGTGGATATAGCAGTGGAGCTCCTAATGCCCAGGCTTTGCTGGGAGTCCACAGTGATGGAACACTCTGAGTGCTGGTCCTAAAAAATTATGCAATCAGGAATATACCCGCTCTCTGGGGTGTTAAGTTGATAAACATTTGCCTAACAGGCACTTTATTTTTCTTGTTATGATTAATGCAAACAAGATGATAAGGGAAACTAAAGGTAAAATTTGCTGCTATTTCTCTTTTGGTACAAAAATCCCTAGTGTCCGTATTTTGCTTAAAAATATGCTTTAGTGAAATTTCTGCACATATATTAAATTGCCTTTAACACTTTAGCATGACAAATAGGGGTTATTACATAGTGCTGGAGCATTCCAACGTTCCATTTCACTGTAAAATGAACATAATTATAGCAATTTTTGGCTTTGTTATTTTGCAGTAATGGAAGTCTGCATCTTCTGCAGAAGCAANTCCACTTTGGCCTCCAATCGGGAGGCATGGAGACACACCATCTATAACGCTGCTGATTCCTTTGAGAATGCACGCAGAATCAGTCTGGAGGAGAAAAGACAACGCAGAAAGAACCGTGCCCCGCCAACACCACCTATGGAGACTTTCTGCTGTGCCTTTTGCAACCGGACTTGTCTATCTCGCATCGGCCTCTTTAGCCATCAGCGCGCTTGCAGCAAGCGTGGGGAGAGCCCTTCCCAAATCTTCGTTCGCGAAGCCTAGCCATGATGATAACATCATTCACACTGAGAAAAAACCAAATGCAACATATATAGCTAAATAAAATAGATCAATAAATAAGTAGTCTTACCAAAGGCCTAAGTTCTGGATGAGTCAAAATATATCCATTGTTTGTAATTGCAAAGGCGTATCCATGAATACCTAACTGTAAAAGTAAATGAGAAAGAAATACTAATTAGCAATTCATAACCCTTATCCACAGAGTATTTTGTTATGACATAGTCAAAGATCCTTGACATTTTGTGAAAATGAGAACCTGCCATTGTGATGAATTCAGCACGCGGCACAATTTTAAAATGTCACAAACCCTCTCTGGGGCACTTGCTTCTATGTGCGTGACAGTGAATTATATATACATGTGTACACAAGATGCCACAGGCTCTGGCACACACCACAGCACGTGCCAAAGCAAAGACATCCTGGAATTTAGTACATTCCCCAATTCCCAGGAGTAGCGAGGAACTTACTCGTTCAAGAGCTGTTGTTAGAGAACCATTTAAATCAAAGATAATGAATGTACAGTTATAACAAGCAAGCAGTGACCTGTCATAGGTGATATTTACATCTTCCCACCTTATAGGCTGTTCATTCCAGTTCATCTGGAGCTACAGAGAAAGGTGTATTTCTACTAAAGAAACTCCTCTAACTTTACTTATTTGGGCCAAATAGAACTGTGGGAGATTACTTGAGGGCAATGAAACGCTTTATGAGGTCTAGCAATACAGGTAATCCAATTGTACTTCTTTAAATAACAATAACAGTCTTTTTAACAATATGCCTATTACACAGTTGATTGCATCGCCTGAATGCAATAAGTGTACCTCCAAATCATTAATTTGGTTATTCAAACATCCCTTCCTAGCACAAACTTGCTGCTAATGTAGACTCTTTCTGCAGGTTCACTGTGTAACTTCTGCCATGCAGAGCACATCTCACTATCATTTCTCACTTTTGTTTTTTTCAATTCTGAAGTAACATACCATCCTATATCTTTTTATTTAAGCAACTTAATGCACTGAGCTATTAAGAGCAAACAAACAAAATAAAAATCAAACTTGAAAGTCCAGAACTATCTTGTTTTGATATTTACTTTACAATTCTCACTATTAAAAAAAATATTTTATTGAGTGCATTCTGAAACTCTTTGCTGAAGTGGGTCCTTAGGAAATTGTTGAACACGAAGCAAAGTGAGCAAGGATGAAAAATCAGAATCATTTCTAAGAGGCCAAAAGGAGAGCAAGCCTTATTGGTTTCTCTAATTCTCTGGAAGTATAAACCAGAGTATGATATTATGGCGAGGTCACCAGGAGAACATACCAGGTTGATTTATAGTGTCTCTGTGTGAATGATTGTATATGGTCAACTGCATCTACCATATAGAAGATTGTTTCATAAATTAGTGGTTTTCCTAAAGCAATAAACTTCAGCGAAGGTAATAGAAGGTGATATGATCTTGGCATCTCTTCATAAAGGGGGGATAAACAAAATAATAACAGTGGACATATTTTACCTATTATAGTGTGACAAGGGAATAAGCTGTTGGCTAAGTATCAGATCTCAAGTAGAATTGTCTGTGTTCATAACTGCAGAATGACATCCAAGCAATGGAAGTCAGGTAAGAAACAAATGTGGGTGGTATAATTCACAGGAAAAAATATTTGCTTATTTGAAGCATACCCTGGCTCCGAGGGTAGCATTTTATTGTGTGCTGTGCAATACATGAAATTGCAGTCTCTGCACTTAAAATACTTTGGTTTGAGAGATATTACCACTTACAGCAGCATTGCCATTTTAAACCTTGAACTCTGTCTCTATATGATAGATTCAGAGACAAAAAAAATCTTTTTCTAACTGCTGTAAAATGTCACATGAAAGTCATGTATTACTAAATCCAACCCCACCTTATTCAAGGGAAACTGTCACTGACATCTGGGGAAGTTTAGCCTAGATAATGACTGCTGAAAATAGCTTGTTGCTCTTATCCATCTTCCTCAGCGTTAAAATCCACCTCATCCAAGCTGGGACAATTCCAGGTCAGCAGAATTCTATTCCTAACCAATCATTTTATATCCCTGTGTGAATTTTATTTCACATGTTGCCTCTACAGGAATGGGTCCCAGGGGTGATTACGCTCTTGCAATTGCAGTCTTTGTTTATGGTATGTGAGACTGGAAGTTGTAACTCAAGTGATTTCACTAATGTAACTGTATTGCATGATATTGGTGCCTCCTGTAATAATCCTCACTTGCAGTACCTCCAGCACTATAAAATGTACCTTCAAATATAAAGTCTAATATTCAGCAAGAGGATTTTATATTACTTGCACCAAAAACATAATTTTTAAAAAATTTCTCCTTTTCTGATTCAGTAACTCTGTTGTAATACCTGTTATTCAGGCCTCCAGTACACCTTATCAACATTATTTCCACTGTTTGATGCATTATTTTCATCAAATTCTCATTGAATTTAAATTTTCCAGTTACTGCATGTCAATCTAGAAAATCATTTTGTAATTGCTAATATATTCAAATTAGAATAAAAATCGATAGGAGGTTTTTTTCCCCTCCTAATCATCCTAGAATCATTTACATACACATGTGAGAATATTCCAAGGCACTCACAAGTCAGCTTCCTCCTCCGCCCTCTTAGAAATCAGTATATGAGAGCATGGCAGCCAATCAAGAGGAAAGTATGACATACAAATTTATGCTCAGTATGGGTGCATGTCAAAAAGTAGCTATAAAAGTAGTATTCCAATATCTGGGCTCTTATGAAAAGGCTGTTCACAGTACTATGTTACATGCTTGTTTGTCGTGCAAAAAAATTTCACTAGGAATTAATTGGAAAACATTAATTTCATTTTAATTTGTGAATAAAAGAGCACTAGAGTAAAACATTTCAGACATAGAGAAGTCGTGAAATACTAATGTATTGCATCAAATTTAAATAAAAATTATATCTTAAACACATCTCAAAAGAGATACAGTATATCAAAAATTTTATTATCATTAATTTTTAAGAATTTTATAGTAGACGTTGTCTCTGACTTTGGAAAACTAAGTAGAGGGAAATATCTAGCAAATACTGGGGAAGAGAGGGAACCACAAGTCTGGCAATGTGCCACTGGCTTTACTTGCAGAAGACACAGAACTGGACAGGACGGACTACACACAAACAGGAAGCCTGAAGCCTAAATCCCGGTTAAGGAGAGGTTTTCATAAAAAGCTATGGAATTTTTCAGCCTGGATTTCTGGTTATTTTGCATAGTATTCTGGCTATATTGTGTGACTGATCCACAAAAGTGTGAAGATGAAGACACGTTAATTTTGTTACTCAAAACTGTACTTGACCTCAGACATTACAGACCTAAAATTCCTGAGGAAAATGAGTGAAATAATAGAGCTATATCACTATAAATTTTATCAACATACTAAATAAATTGTTATATTTGGGGTATTATATTGAGTATAAATGATATATCATCATTAGTGTATTACCTTGTATTTTGGAATAGTTTTTAAAAGCTCTTTAACTGGAACATCTGTGCCAACTACTCCCAGAAGAATCCCTTTAGACCTCTGAAAAGAACAATAAGACATGCACTCAGAACCACAGGAACAATAAACATCCTCACCACTTATTTCACCTCGCAGCTACACCGCAGAAGTGAAGAGATTACAGGCAAATTATTTAAAAAGTGGGGAAAGCAGGCACTGGTGCAACTCAGCTGATCGAGCAGTAATTTAATCAGTTATACTGCTCCTTTCTACTTTATCTGCAATACCATGGAGAAGACATGCAAGCTTTTGAGAGCGAGTCCCTCGACAGAAAACTTCCACATGCAAATAGGTTTTCAATTTAAAAATAATGTTGAAAATGTTACTTCCTCCTGCCACTTCATAAACAAAAGAGAAAGATGAAGAATTAAGGGGAAAGTACACTTAACTTTCTTTAATAATCTGTTAAATTATTAAGATATGTAAATACATACATAATATACATGATTAATTAAATTCTGTGTTATATCAGTGCAAAGAGAAAAAATTTATAGATTATTTGTTCTAAAAAAGTGATACAGAAGAAAACCCTAAGGCCTAGTGTCAGCTGAGATTTTCTCATAGACATCGGGTTTCATCATTTCATTACAGTTTCTGGAATATAGTTATTTGGGATTATTTTTCCACATTTTTATGATAATAGAGGGAAACTAACTGCAGACAAAATAAGAACTGAAGAAAAAATTTTAGAGTCGGATAAAATCTTAACTTCCTGAAAGCAAATTCACTGCAGTCAGAGCATTATCATACAACAGAAATAATCTGAATACTTACAGTCTCATTTTGCTTACTAAATACTGGCATGGCAACAGTTGTCATCAACACCAATCCCTGATCATCAGCAAGCTATATTTGAAAAAGAAATACTATCTCTAAGAACTAAGGAAAAATTACAGACATGTGATTGCATTTTTCAATTACGTTATTTTCACTTTAAATGAGATAAAGCAATTTATCTAAACGACACTTACGTAGATAGACTTGCAGTCAGTGCAGCCCAGCCACATCTGACCTGTCCCAGCTCTGCCCACCCCACCACCTCATGACAGGAAAGAAACCTCATCCTCTTCATTTCTCCTGCAGTCTCCCTGGAGAGAGAACAGGCTGAAAAGTGCGTTGGGGAAGCAGCATGTGCGGTAGCAAAGCAGCTGCAGCTCTGGTCTACATCTTCCCCAGTGTGAGCTCTGCCAAAATTGCCTCGGGCTGTTTTCTCGCAACCAACAAGAGGCCATGAGTTGCGTGCACTTTGTTCTGGTCCAGGCTGAGCTCTCATCAGCCAACACAGCGGCAGGAAGGATGACAGCCAGCAAGGATCCCAGGAGCATCTCCGCTCCATCCGGTTTCAGTTTGCTGGACAAAGAGGTAGCATGAATCATTAGCTGATTCTGCGCATCAAGTTTCAACGTATTTCTTCAACTTAGGGAGAAAACAGATCTTCTGACCTTGGTTCTGTTCAAGAGAAACATGTTGAATTCTTATCCATGGCCACAGTGACAGTGCTCAGACCCATCTCTGTTCCTCCTCACGCCCTGTGGCCAAACTACACCTCTGCCCCAGGGCCGAGAGGAACCTTGATGGCCAAGACAAGCACTGCGCTGTGTGCCTGCAGATCTTCACCATCTACACGTGAAAGGCAACTCGAGCAGGAGGCTGAGTTACTTCTGAACTCTTTCTGTTCCTAGGGACAGATGTTTAAAGTTGAAGAGGCTTATCCAGCATTTAAAGATATGACACAGACAGTTATAATCTCAAGTGGAGGTTTCGTAGAGCACAAAGTCTGCTTTGCTGCGTCTGTGTTCGGTCAAATGGACACAGCAATAGAGACGGTCTTCTCAAGAAATACTGTTATGACAGTCATTCCCAATTAGGACTGTGATATTCTGCTGCTACTCCTACATCAGTACCACACTTTCTGTACTCAGGTAGAATTTCTAATACTTTTTTTTTTTTTTTAAGAATTGTTGCCATTTTTTGGTTGTTATTTACAAGGTTTTGCTTGTAATAAAGCAACAGCTAGCAGCTCCCCACATTTTCAGAAAACAAGTCATATGTTCTATATTTTATACTTATGAAGCATGTTTCACAATAACAAATCACAAATCAGACAAACGAAATCTAGAAAATTGCTTGACTTGCAGCTCCAAATCTACTTCAGGAGGATTTCAATTTCCCAAACAAGTATATTTTTTGAAGCAGGGCACTACCTTATGGTGAGAAGGAATGTTTGCAGACAGAAACATAAATGCAGTGTAAAGTCAAGAAGGTTTACATCTGATAAGGAATTACTAGAGATAAGAGGTGGAACCGACTTATGAACATGTTTCCTTTTCTTTGTTTGCTTCCCTTGTTTCACAGAAGAGACATTTCCAGCCTTAATACAATCCTTGAACTATTAAGGAATAGTAAGTTATTAAACAAAAAATAAACCCAAACAAAAAAATTGGCAAACAACTGGGAGTTCAAAGGTTGCTCTTGAAATTCAAATGCGGCCAAACTAGTGTAAGGATTGACTCTCCTAGGCCAGAGGAGCACAGTCGAGCACCTGACATGATCAGTATGGAGAGGGTCTGCTGAGGTACCACAGCCAAAACTCCCAAACTCAGACAAGCCAGGAGAGAAAAAGCATTCTGTTCATTATGGGGTGTCATTTTGGAGTGCTTAGAGATTTTATATGATTGCCCAGTGCTGTTCTTCTCTGACATCATGTCAAGTACCAGGATAGTATTATTTTACAAGTCCACTCGCTCCCAAGAGTTTACTAGAAACAATTTAATGGAATGGATGCAGCCAAAGGGCTGTCAGTGAAGTTTTAGGGTGTTTGAAGTTCTTTAAATGAAATAAAACCCCACAGTCTGGAGTTTTTTGAAAATTCTGAGAGAACAGCCTATTAACTCTCAAAACTAACTGTGGGAGCATGCAAGAGTGATTGCCCTGTAATTATGAGATATCTATGAGCACCAACTAGAGCTGGCTGCGGCAATCATTTCTATGGAATTGCAATTGTATAATCCAGCATGTCTGATTTTCTGTTTGTTTGGCAGAGGAACAGGTTGTTGGGCACTTCCATACGTGGAGTCAGCAAATAACTGGTTGAGAGATGGCTCGTATTTGCAGTGTTTTACTGAGTCACCAACTCAAGTGGCAGCATTTCCTTCACAATTATTGTTAGATAGTGAAGAATTATCTGCTGGGGAGGAGCGCAGCTTTATTCCCTGGGCAATGACATTTTGGTAGAAATACTTTGAAATGGTGGAATGTTAGTCACTGAGTATTTCTGCTACGACAATATTTGCTACAGTACATTAAAAAATTCCAAAGGAAGCCATGATCTGGGTATTTGGCATTGTGGCTTTGCAAGTCTGACAATTTCTTACATGTAGCAGAGTTATAACAGCTCATGCAAATGTCTGAAAAATTCAGTGATTCCAAGGGAAAAAACCCTCACATTAGTAATATATGCCCTAATTACTGATAAAGCTTCAGCTTGTATTAGTTATATTCAGAGCAAACACATATCACTGATATCTTTGGGACTGGTTTTTCTTATTAACATCATCAAATACCTAATTAGAATTAACACAATGAAAAATGTTAAATATCACAAACAGTATATGATGATAAAGCCTCTGAATTACTATATTAAATCTAACAGTTCAGGCTACTGTGTAATGAGTAAGAAACTCTTTGTTTATTCAATTATTATACTTTTTTTTTTTTTTTCAAAAAGAAACTGTAAACAATAATTATGATTCCCAAAGTCATCAACTGGACACCACAAAGGCAGAGTCATGGAAGAGAATTATATTTTGTGAAAAAGAAAATACTGTGGTCAAACATTTCTTAGAGGAAACATCTTTAAGGATTTTTTTTTTTCCTATCTCACTACTCTTCACAATCCTACCAATCAGACTAATCTGGTGACCAGGACTGGTCTGCCTACTAACTGAGTAAGTACCCTTACTCAGACAGGGTAGGGATGTGTGTCTGGGAGTTCCCAACAGTGTGTGAGACTTGAGTGGCTTCTGCTGTCTACACCAGTGGTTTGGTCCTGAATAAATTCTCCACAGTGATGTGAAAACAATAGGAAAGCTCATTATAGACCTTCCTGTGGCAGGGGCACAGTTCACACTGGAACTCCTCTGCAGTAAGGTCTCTCATATTCGAGTTTCTCCTCCAAAAACCAGAAAAAAAGGACTCCTCCCTACACTGAATGAGCATCTTTTTCAGTGCTGCCAGTGTACAATTAAGTTTTCATATTGCAGCAGCCCCTGTTAATTCCAACAGCCACTTCAAGTACTATTCAATGCTTTTCCTTTCTGCTGGACTGTTAATTTCTGATTTAGTTCTACATTTGAAGGCACTACAAATTTCATCTTCTTCTAGGAATATCAACTCACAATAATTAACTCCTTCTCAGGTTTACTAATAAACCAAAAGCAACAAAATAAACGACAACTTAATCTCTTTCTAAGCTTAGCTTCCACTCATTTTTTCAATTTCTTTCCTTCTTGCACTTTGCAGAAGCTATTCCAATCTCTTTTACATCAGGAGCCAAAGCAGTAGACCTCTTTTATCAGGTGATTCTGAGAATATTTAAGAAGCTCTCTGTCACCATTTAAGCAGAACCACCATTAAAAGAAAAAGAGAAAACAACATTAGCCTCAGAATGCCAGTTATCTGAGAGTGTTTGATGGGATAAGCAACTTACAAAAATTTCAAATTGGTGCAATAAAAATGGATGGGAATTCTCTTCCGTGAAATAATAAATGTGTGTGGATTCATACATATGGGTGCTTGTGCTTAGGGAGGAATATTGAACTGTACAGCCCCTCAGATGTTTCTGATTCCTTCAAGCCTCGAAAAATATACTCACATAAACACAAGTAATTTAACTGTTATTATTCCTATGGCTCTCTAAACCATGGGATTACCGTGGTAGAGTAAAAATACACATATTTCAGAGCTTGAGGCCAGATAATTTGAAGTCTGAGTGAATTATGCTATGGAATATTAATTTTTCACATGTTCATCTAATAGCATTGCAAAAAAAGTAAGTTTTTGTAGCTTGTCCACCTTGCACCAGCATGTTTTGTCTCAGAATAGCTCCTTTGGATCTCATTGGCAAGAGGAAGTAAAACCAGAGCCCCAAAATAAAATACAGTTTTCAAGCAGCCCCTAGGATTTGGTTAGCTATCACCTACAGCCTAAAATGATGAATGAAAGAGACGGCCCCAGTGATTTGCTGCAGAAAGTTGCTCTGTTGAAAAGATGGAGTGGTAACAGTTTTAGGCAGGAAACTGTACAAGGGCCATGAACACTCAGTTTGATAAAATGCTGAGAAAACAATAACAGACCTCTGAAAAGAAATCACAAGAATGAGGAAAAATGCATTCCCAGGCTAAATGTCTCATGGCTGTTTAGAATAAAGAAACGGAACTTACTCTCTGGGAAAGTCACAGTCCTGTTATGCCTCACAGTCATAGGTGTATGATTGGGGGGAAAATCCCTTTACAAGGAGATTTAACTTCTGCAGTTATCCCTTTAATTCATTGCTGCATGGGGTTAACTCCCCTCAGAACAATCCCAAACAGATCTCCGGAAACAACAAATAAAAAAATCCTCTTTGAGCTAAGACACTCGAAGTTGAGCCCTACGTCCAGCACTAACATCCATCTCCAGGACAAAGACTAAGGCAGGCTCCGCAGTTACTCCAAAAACACATACACAGGAAAGAATATCCATTTCCCTAGGTGTTTCCACCATGGAAAGAGGAATTTTAGAGGCATCCCTGCAACATTTTCCTTAGGAATGTGTAGTTAAGAAGAGTTACAGTAGGTTGTCCAGAATTTCTGACACAGTCAGTAGCATCCATATCCATCACTGTTAATGCATTGTTATTCCTGTCTACATAGATTGTGCAGTGAGTATAATGAAGCCCATAACCATAACTTTCTTTATTTGCTATTCCTGACTTTTTAAAAAGTCAGTATTGTTTCACTTTAATTGGCTAAGAAATTGTGTTTTTGTATTTTGTTAAAAAGACACATTTCTGGTTGTTACTGATGAATTTAAACAAACCAAAAAACATCACCCCAACCAAAATTAACAATATACAAATTAATGAAATAAAAGGCAGATTTCATGGGACAATTCTACTTTTTGTTGCGGATCTTTGAATTACAGCCACAGAAAAGAAACAAATTGAGATCTAAACCTCATATATTTTCCAGTATTTTTCAGAGTTTAGACTGTATTTTAGACAACCACAATTTGTGTCAGGGTTTCTAAAATTTTACACCAAACTTCACCACATTAAAAAAGTAGTCATCCAGGAAAATATTAGATCTGAAACCTCAAAATATATTTTTAATACAGATTTATCATGTCTAACTGTTATTTTGGCACAGATTCAAATTATGGCCTGGGACAATACAGGACTCTGTGTGAGTGTATTAAGATAAAGAGACATTTCCATGTTTAGCACACAAAACTGAAATGCCAAGGAAAACTCTCAAATCGCAAAATAGTTACTTAGAGTTTATAAACTGCTGACTCAGAAATGTTATTAAAAGTCAGCTTGCCTGTTGAGGAATGTGAGAGAAGCTGGGATACTGATTTTTAGACTGCAATTAACAAGTAAGTGAAAATTGTAACATGGTTTTCTGAACGGATTCCTATATACAGTATGAAATTGAGAGACAATAGCACCTCATCAGCAGGAAACAGATCCAAAGGAATGCTAAATCAAATTGTTTATGATTATTTTGTACTTTATTAGATTCAACTTAACTACTAGAATTTTATAAAAATGCTAAAATCACTAGTCATGCATTTCAATGAAATAGCAGCTTTGCAAATTTTCTATTTTCTATTCCCAGTGACAGTTAATTCAACTCTTCAAAGTATAAGGTAAATGATGCAGGGGATGATAAATGATCCTCCCAAGCGGCTGAAAGATGATAGCATCAAGATAAAAGCAGGGCACAGCGCTCCTTACAGAAGTTAAGGGGTAACACAGGAAGAGACAAGAAATCTGTCAGGAACTTTTTGGCGACAAATATCATCGAAACATTTCTATATGGAGGAAATATGATTCCGTTCATAAGAGAATCATTTTTAAAAAAACCTAAATGTCCCTAAACACAACTATTTGCTTCTGATTTATGTGCCTAATTTATTCACTTCTACCTCTTCACAAAAACTAAGTAGAACAAAACATCACAGCAGGGGTAGAGCAACAAGCTTTTGACTCCTGCTGTTTGCTCAAGAAAGCAAGTAAAGCTTTCCCACTAGGAAACAAAACACCTTTTTTTAACTATTAAGGAAGAATAGCTTTTGCTCTTCGATGACTACAAAGAGCTGTTTTTCCTAAGTGTTTCAAACATGAAAGGTCATTTTGGAAACCAGATCTTAAAATTGGTACATTTGACTTATTAGTATATTTTCCTGCTATTTTCACAGCCCTGTGGGATGGCGACCTAAAAACATGCAGAAAAGCAACAGAGAGAACAAGTAAAATTCCTAGGAATCTGTTTTGTTTGTCTGGTAGTGGTTCTTTCTTTCAGATCCATTAGCTCTTCCTAGATATATTTTGTTCTGAAAGCTACACAATCATATTAAATCAGGGTCTCTATCACCTGAAATTATAGTGAGGGGTTTTGGCAGGTTTTTTTTTTTGTTGTTGTTGTTGTTGGTTTTTGTTTTGGCTTTGTGTTATTTTCTATTTTAAGTATAGTTTATGTCACAAAGAAAGATCTTTCCAAATTATCATGGCACAGCAGACATATCCACCTTAAACTCCTCATACTTCCTTTCACCTGCGCTCCAATTCTGAATTTGCAACAGTTTGACTTAGAGCAGAGAGCACAACAGTAACAGATTTAATTGTTATTTAATTGCCATAGACAGTTGAGAACTTACAGGTCTTCAAAATCAATAGCTAATCACCATAGAACATTGACTAAACACTGAAGAGACTGTAGCCAAAGTGTTTTACATATGACATAACACATTTCATCGAAATGATGAACTATTTATAATGGACATAAAATAGTGAAGGTAAACTTAAAATGCCACATTTTTCTTTCAGATCACTCAAAGATTAAAGCAAACATGTTTAGAGAGACATGACTGTTTGAAATGTTTATAGAGAAAACATTTGCAAGATGATACACAGATTCCAACAAAAACACAGTGCAAGTTCAGACACCATATGGCAAAACACATACACCAGTGACTAAGTCATTCATAAAGGCATGCATCAGCTCTGCCGCTTCCCTTACCTGCAGACAGCAAGAGAGATTCTCTTCTTTTGGTCATAACCTGCCAGGTCATGCTCATAAAAAGGTATATTTCTTGCCTGAAGTTATCAAAAGCCCTTGGGGGTTACTTGTGTCTGTCCTCCCTCCCCATCCCAACCCATTCCTTCCTTCCCATCCCTCTCCTCTTTCTCAGCAGTGTCACTTAGACTGGAGTCAGTTATAAATGCAGGTACAAATATGTGGCTTTAGTTCTGCATTACTTTGCTCAAGGGGCAAACACTCCAAAAACTGGCATTTTTGACCTTCTATGAAAATTGTGCTTTTTTTCACTAACCTCAAACTTGAGTAATTTGTACCAGAATATTATTGAATAGCTTAGAATTGTGGACATCAGAACAGGTAATACATGACCCTAGCCTGGCTGGTTGTATCATTCTGCACCAGCACATCCTGGCCTCACTCTCTCTTCTTTCTGCAAACTAAGAGAAGCATTTGGCACAAACATTTAGACAAGCAGGTGAACATGAAAAAGCCAAAGCTAGCCAGTCTAGCCACTCTTTTAGTCCTTCCACTTTCCCTGGAAGCAGTAAACAAAATATTCCTTTAAACCATCTATTTCCAGAAGGAAAAAAAAAAAAAAAAGGCAACATTTTTGGTACCATGTTCTGCAACTATCAAAACAAGAGCAAACTACAGACACAGTCCACTGCCACAAAATTACATATTACCTGCAGATTTGAAACAGAATTTTCCGAGCTCCATGAACAAGAAAATTTTGAATATATGTAGCATCATATAAACAAAAGCTCCCATCTCATATTTCTTGCTTTTAAAACTATAAAGTTAGTTAATTAATAATTAGTTTAAGTTCTAAGTTCCATGGAGGCTCTCACCATTCTTCGAAAGCTATTCACTGAAGATCACTTCACCCATAGCTTTCATTAAAAAATGAACTTTTATCACAATCTATCAATGTTGATAATAGTGATGTTAAATTGCCAGGACTCTTTTTATTAGAGGTGCATTTCCAAGAACAGTAAGAATGTCTTGGACAAGTAAGTATTGCAATTTCTCAGCATATTCCATTCCTTGTTTCACTTTAATAATTTTTTCCAAACCCACAAAACATTATCTATGTTTTCTAGCTTCTGGAAGCTTTAATTATATTTGTGAAATATATAAGGATGATGCAACAGGCATCAAGCAATTCTTCAACTTAGCCACGATCACTGTGCTATCACAACGTGCAGCGCTGGCTCTGGTAACGTACCGTATCGATGCAGAAGTGGTTTAAAGGCACGAGCACATTATATGGAAACTATGCAACCTATTAGAGAAGTCAAATGTTGAATGTGTGCAGAAGTGTGTTGATAGATACAGTGGGGATCAGTGAAAGGGCGCCAGCTACACCTTGGGTTCTGCAGTTTCTACAATAGAGGTAAAATGATGCAGAGATGTTTCACATGGAGTAATAAGGTGGGTTGGTTGTTTGCGGTTTTTTTTAATCCTTACTATTATTTCAAATTGACAAAACAGGCTCCCTGTTGTTTCAAAGTAGAAGGCTGAAACATGCCTCTGGTGTTAAAATAGCCCCTACATTGGAGAGCTGCTCTGAGCAGGCTCCTTAGCTGGGCTCGGTGTGACCTGCCCCTCCTGCAGCCCAGAGCCCCTCCCAGGGAACTGTTTCACTGATCTCGGCTGTACCACGCTCATACCACCATGGAAACATGAAGCACTGGTGACTGCTTTGAATGACTAAGACTTGATTAAAATATTTTACCTTTTGAGCCTGAGGGAGCTGGAAAATAACAAAACAGAACAAGCAATCATTATATATTAAATGAATTTGAGCAGCTACTTTAGCTGCTGTATTAATAAAATCATAAACATAATATAAAACGAGGTATAAAGGAAAGAAACTAGAGGAACTAGGTTTACATTGCCAATTGATTTAACTTATTGAGGGCTTTTTGGAGTTTATGATTTGACAGCTTCTCTACTAGGTATCACAAAAGCACCATGCAATTCGTTAAATACCACGACACTAAGAGGGGGATTGTTTTCTCATCAGATATGGTATCACACCTGAACTGTGAAGTCGTTCCATCTTCCTGCACACAAATATAATTCAACAAAAAGACAGCTTTAGTTTTAAATACAACTGACATCAAGAGCAGAGTATCATATGAAAGTAGAAGGTTGTATTCTCCACCACAGAGGAGAGGAAAACAGAATGGTAATAGGAAGTTAGTACTGTTTATGCAAACAGATTATAATACATGCATAATAGACAATAATTTATGCACAGAACAATAAATTTCTGTGCTGTAAACACAAGTATATGTGCATATATGCAAATAAAAGTTAAGTACTTCTGCATATATGCATATTTATACCACACAGACGTTCTTAGACAAGATTAGCCATACCTGGTTGTATGCACAGTATTTACTGTAAGCAACAACTCACATAAAAAGGCATGGAGAGCAGGCAGTAGACTCCATTACAAGTAGAATACCTTATTTATCAAGAGTTGAAAGATGGGTTCTGTTTTCACTTTAGAAAAAAGAAAATCCATTCTAGGGGAGGAATCCAGAAAATAAAAGTATCATAGGCCCAATACAGTTCTCCTTTTTTCTGAATTCTCCTCTTCATACTTCTACAGAAATTCACTATCCATAGCAATTTAGCCTTTTGCTAAATCCACCTTCTCAAAAGATTTGTTTTCCTGATACAAATTTTTTCTTTAAAAGCATCAGCTGAACACAGAAACAGGCAGGTGAATTGATGCCAAATGCAAAAAGACCTTCAAGATATCTAATGATTCTGACTGATCTTGTCCTTGCTTTGAATTAAAACAAACAGAAAAAAACAAGGTCCATACAGTCCTCTGCTAAAAGCTGATATCACATTAGTACATGTCACAAAAAAGAACTGTCACGTGATCTCTGATTCTCAGATACTGGGAGCAACCAGTCACAATTTCTCCGTTTTCACATATAATATAAATGTACATATAAATGTACATATACAATATAAAATGTAACACAATCCATGGCAGGAAGAATTGCTGCAAGTAAAGTTCTGTCATCCTAAAACTTCAGTGATCCAATAGCAAAATACAAAACATGATCACATTTAAGTATTGCCTCTATGTGTTTCTTTAGAAGCCTGGGTTTCTAAATAATTGATTATAGTTATCCATATACAAGGGTTGCTGCAGAAAGTACAGATACCTGTGAACTATAAATACATGATCTAGATCCTGTATATCACATTAGAGCACTTTATAGACTTTCTTAAATTTTAACTACTTACTAGTTTTTGACTCTGAGAAGTGGAAGCTTCTTTTTTACATTCAGACAAAAGGAGAATGTTGCAATGTGATTTTTTTTTTAATTTGCTCTTGTAGCATTGAAACTGTTTTTCTCTCTAACACTATGTTTTGTTTTGTTAATGCCATCATCTTCTTAAATATATGTAAACATTACAAGTATCCTTTCATTCATATCTGAGATAAAGACAGGTGCAGTGAAGAATGATGTCCAAATTTCCAATTTTGGAATAAATCCTGAAGAACTCTACAGTTTGCCCATTGCAAAATGAGTATTGCAAACTCACGTGTTCATAAGGAGTAATTTGTACGCCATCTTTGACAAAAGACTGTGTCAAGTACAGTCAAGGCAGCCAAGCAGCAAACGCAATGCTGGGCAAAGAACTATCACTGCAGGAATTCTTACTTAAAGGCAACATTCAAACTAAATGGGAAAGCTTATGGTCCCAAAACAGTGTAGAGAGGTTCAAAGAGGGGTGAGTGGTGTGTTTTCTTACCTGAAGAATTAAAAAGTTGAACAAAACCAACCCACC
Organism: Grallaria varia; assembly: GCA_013396735.1. Lineage (NCBI taxonomy): Eukaryota > Metazoa > Chordata > Aves > Passeriformes > Formicariidae > Grallaria > Grallaria varia. The sequence goes on from VWZG01006450.1 coordinate 3,974,911, forward strand.
AAACACAAATGCAAGCACACACACAATGCTCTACTGGGATCTCAAATGTAATTTAAATTCTTATAAAAATGTTAATACTCTTGGTGCAATTTTTTGGAGTTTACTTCTGTGTAAGCACATCCCTTCAGATACGTATGGTTTGGCCAAGTTGTGCCATGTGAGGGAGTCGCAATCAGATGGAATGCAAGTGAGGATTTCCTGTTAGTAATTACCACAAAAACTAGATGTTACACCCTTTTGCATATGAAACTACTCTATTACTTCTACTTTGATTACTTTCTAGAGTACACTAACAAGCTTTTACAAACTAGAGATCTGTATTATCTGTTGCTGAATTCAGTTTGTCAATCCCATTTATAGCCTCTTATAAAAATAAAGACTATTTCCTTGCTCTGAAATATTAGTAGTCACAACCTTGATTAAGAATAATTAAGCCAGCAGAGAAGACCTACATTCCATCATGCTTTTTCCTGGGCTTGACACTTTTCACCTGAGCTTCAAAATCCAAGTTTTCAGTCTTTTCCCTTAAAAAAACCTAAAAATCTGTCTTTGTTCCAGTCAGATAAATCTTCATTCCACTGCTGATTTAAAACTTGGCTGTTACCAGATCCTGCATGTCAGCAATTCACTTTAATAATTGCTACAAATTCCTCTGAAATAAACTGTGCAGCTTTGTCTGACATTCCCCCTTCTGGGAGGCCATAGGAAACAAATAATTTTCCTAACAATAACAGTAATAAGTCCTCTGCTCTGACCCTTTATTGGAAGCCTAAAAGCTGCCTGTCTCCGTGTCGAACCAGCGGGTACCTCTGGTTCCTGGGGTTTGCTTTGCACGCTGCCAAGAGGCACTTTTGCAATAAACTGCATGAGCCTTCCCTGCCCCCCGGGCACTGCAGGGCTTTCTACTCTCCTTATCCCCGTGATAAACTCGGCCCTTTCCGTGGGTTTATTCACCTGCAGCCATACCAAAGGACCTCCTGTTCCCATTGGTTTTCTGGTAGTGTCTCCTCCTCCCTCTGCTCATTGGCTCTAAAGAATATACATTGTAGGGCAAAGATGTGTTTCTCTTGGTCCCAGTTTACCACCTGGGAGATGCAGTGTTTGTTACAATGACCGTGACTGAGATGCAGGGAGGGAGCCTGGCCCTTTGCTGTCTCACATTTTCTCATTCTTTTTTGTATTTTAAAACATCACTCCTCAGAAACTGCAAGCCCCCCCGAGGTTCTCAATATGCTTGATGCCAGTAAGAAATGTTGAGAATTCCACTTCTAAATTCAGGTCAACTTGGGGTCCTGTCACACAATGTAGCACAGAATAAATATCTGCGGGAGGCTTTTCAATACCGTTGTTGCACTCAGTGTCACGCTTTCCATATTGGCAAATAAACCAGTATTGTTTTCAGCCCTTTGTGGAAATGTGTTTGGTATTATCAGAAAGAGAAATATTACATATGCTACTAATGTGGCAAAACAACCAAAGACAGGCAAAGGGGTCCAACATCAAGGATTTTGTACCGTTGTCTGGATCGGAGGCCAAGGTGAGTGGCACAAACAAAAGCAGGAGAGAGCTGAAATCTGCCTTGGGAAGCAGGAGGCTCGTGTTACAGGACCAGCCTTATAAAAGTCTGTCTCCTTTCACCCCTAACAAAATAAGTTCATCAAGATGAATTTTGAAAGTGATTTCATGATAATTCCAAAAGAAAAAGCCATACATTTTAAAAATATTTCATAGCTCTTTCACCAATTTATTCAAAACACTCTTTAGCTGTACGTCCTAGATTTCCAACCATGTCTAGAAATCTTAGAGGAAATCACACTAGAATTATAGAGTTACTGCTCTGTTGGATCAGAATTCTACCTCGTGTTTGTTTGAACAACAAAAAAAGATCTGCAAGACTAAACTATACTCAGCAGTTTCTTATTATATCAGAAAACTATGATTTCTATGACTAAAGAAAAAAAATAACATAAATCATTATGAAATTAACTACCCATTTTCTATTTTTCCAATGATTGCATGAAGTTATCATTATAAAAAAAAAGTTACTGCAATGTACTTATGTTAAAACATTGAAAAATAATGAAGTAACTCTTTATTTTACAGTCACTGACCTCATTTCCATAGTCCTATTCTCTTGCCAAGCTTTTAAATGTCACCAGTCATAGAAGAAGGCTGACAGCCCCATGGACTTGATTGTTCCATAATCAGATACAATAAAAATCAATAGAAATTAACTACAGACATGTCAGTAAATAATCAACAAGCCTGAATATGGTTTTGATAGCACAGCCGTTTCTGTAAATACTTTCTGAGCTGCACCAAATTTAACCTTAATGCATCACTACATTTACGATGTTTGCAGTGCTCAGACTCGTCCAGTACATGTCACACACTGACTCTGAATCTGGCACTGGATGGACGGATTAGAACTTTCACTTTTTAAAAATACACTTTCAGGAAAGGTATGAAGTGCTGTGGCAAAGGTGGAAATGCAAAGCACTTCAAACTTTGCCCGGCAAGTTTCCACAGCTCTTTCCACAAGTGCCAAAAACTTGGGGAGAACAGAAAGAACATTCAAACTCTTAGTTTTTAGCAGTAAATGTAAACTTTCTGCTTTAAAATCTACTTACTCAGTTGCTATAAGATACAGCATTTAAATATGATTTTGGGGATTTTTTCTTTTACAATCTATGCATTTACTTCCCCCTTTCCAGAACCATCGACTACAGGCATTATAGATAATTATATGCACACATGGAGGAAGAAATAAAATTCAGCCTCCTACTGGGATGCTCCTGATGTTAAGGATTCGGTATAAATATTAAAAGAGTGACATTAACCTGCATCTTACTGGGCTGACATCTCTAAGGAAAATGCACTTGAATTTTCAAGGGATTTAACACCAAATCCTTCTTTGTTCACATAATTGTTTTACTGTGCTATCACATATTTTTCAGTAACCGCAGCATTTTAGTTAAGGATAACTGTGCAATGCATGCCAAGTCAGAGGAAATTTAAATGTTGCTATGGAGAAGAGAGTCATAAAACATAAATTAGAAAAACCCCTACAATTCTAGTTCTCTCTTTAAAAAGGATTACTAAAAGTGACAGAGAGAAAAGAAGTTAGCTCTTGTGAGAGACAAAAACACAGGAGCTGCAAAGTTATCCAACTGGAATGAAATAATAACAGAGCACACGAAAAATGACAAACACTGAACATCTTTGTAACAAAATGGCTCTGCCCTTTAAAGATTTTATGTTTTCTAAAATGCATTAACTGCTTATTAATGTAAATGACTGAAGAATTTCTAATGCAATAACAATCTTGTTTTTAAAATGAGAATCATCAACACTCACACAAAAAATCTAAATACCCTCAACTTTTAAAACAGTTAACTAACCCATATTTGTTTGCGTCTGCTCTCTGAACTTTGTGTGGAAACCATCAACATATTTGTGGAGATTACAGCATGTGAAATGTAAAATGGCATCAAGTTATACGGTTAGGCAATCAATATAATCAATAGGACTGCATATACAATAAAAGTAATCTATCTGCTTTTGATAACTAGAGGACCAAATTGAGCTCGTAAGAACATGAATCTGTGATGCAAAAGATACCTCTGTGATGCAAAAGAAAAATGGAGCTGGGTTTAGGGGAGAGGAGGTTGTAAATAATGAGACTTATTCTTTTGCTTACTTGATTAGAAACAAGTCCTTCCAAAAATATTTTGAAACCACCTAGCTGATTCTAAAGGTTTGATGCAAAGACTGGAAGCAATACAGGACTCCAAGTGCTGAAAGCAATTATCTTTTATAATTAAAATATCGAACATTTTTATAGAGGGAATGATCTGCTTAGTTGCCCAACAAATGCATTCAGAATAACTATTTTCTTTTATTCCTTTTCCCATTTCTCACTTCTGAAGGAGCAAACCCTGTGCAGATTTTGTGTTTAGCCAGTACAAAGCACCTCGAAGGTGATGCAGTAACCAATGGCCCAGAACTGCTCTGTATGGAGCAATATGCTGGAGGGCATAATGAGATAGATACCATACGCTCATGAGATTATTTGAGCTGATAAACATCAGGGGATGCATTTTAAAGGAAGAAAGAACGAACAAAAAATGTTAGAACAATTTCATTTGCTGAGAAGAAGAAATCCACAGATATGATAATAGAGCAAGGGCACTAGAAAGCAGCAGGAAAGGCAGCTTATGCACAACAATTAAAAGAAAAGCTTCAAAGCTGTTTGAAGCTTCATTCCCTTTCAAAGAGAATCACCTCTTCTCTTGTTTATCCATTTGCCTTTGAAAGGGCAAAACACTGATAGGTCCATCAAGTCATATTGTGAAAGTTCAGATGAAGCATAAAGAAAAAGAAGGAATAAATTATGCACAAAAATACTACATAAAATTACTGCATAAAGCCCAGGCATCAAGCTCAGAGAGACATGTAAAAGTGCTGCCTTGCTTTGCGAGGGAAAGAGGTATAACCCCTGAAAGCAAGAACAAATCTCCATCAAAATTGTGCCCAGGCTTTGTATAAAAATTTGGGAATCAAATGCCCAATGTGTATTTTGGCAATAAATTAACAATATGCTATAAAACTACACCCTAACAACAAGGTGACCATCAGCATTATTTTGAGACTGTATGATAAAACAAAGAATTAAAAAAACAATCCTGGAAAATGATCATTTAACATTTTGAAATCTCTTAGATGGATACACTCCTACTCTAATGATACGTTCCTCCTTTTATCCATAAAATTTTGACATCAGTTTGTGGGTAGGTTGGTACCACACACATGGCTAGTGCTGCCATTATAAATTACAAAATGGCATAACTAATGCTGCATTCTGTTCGTTAGCTCTGCTTTGAGGAACAGATTCCAGTTCTAGTTTTACATCAAGATTTTATTGCTACACTTTCTCGAAAAACCCAGGGAGCATTTTATGGACTCCTCATGCTGCAAGATGAATTCATCAGGTTCTGCAGAGATTCACTCGCTCTGTAGAAAGAGGTGCATTTCTCTGGCTTTTTTTATTTTGGAAGAAGCTTTTTGTTGATACTCTGCTTGGAAGTTCAAAGCTTCCTAAAGGCCAATTTGACCTGCTGGCTAATAGCTCAGGCTCTGATTTGTTGGGAGATTGTGAATCTGAGAGCATTTCTAGATGACCTGAGTTAAATTCAAATATGCAGGTTCTCATTGTTTAACACATCACATGTGAAATCTAGTTCAAGGAAAGGTTTTGGCCCAAGGCAAAGTTATTGATCACCTTCTACTCTTTTCTCCCTTATTTCATTATCCAGCAGGTCAAGAAAATTTTACCCCTTTTTCATTTCTTCACTATAAGAACTCTCAAGAAAAGGTCTCAAAATTCTTTTGCCTATCTCAGAGCTAGAGCTGTTTGCAGCCATTAAGGTAGATTTTATACATGCTAGGATATAAAATGGGATAAATCCCATTATTTTGTAGTTGGCTACACAGACAAACTTTCAAGAACATAAGCCCCCTGATTATTGCAAAATCAGATTTTCACTATATCTCCATTTTTTTAAACTAAACTGTAACACAAAAGAGACTGGGTGAAGGAGGTAAGAAAAATTAAACTTTTCTTCCCTATAAAGACAATTTTTAATTTTTTGAGGTTTTAAGGCTTTAATCCATGAAAATGTTAGAATGCTTCCTCAGTCAACAGAAGTATAACCCAAGCCCCTTAAACAGATTTATTTTATTTTTTTTTTGAAGTGACACAATGAATGTGTCTTCTGGTTTACATCAGTGTAACTCCAGATACATCGATGGAGATACTGCTCATTTACTGGAGGGTAAAATAGAGAAGAATAATCATCAACAAATGTAACCCATGTGGAATGCAAGCACATAGCTGACTTGGGTAGTTTACTTTTATTTTTTCTTGACAGTTTTCTGGAATACACCTAACAACATTGAAAACTCAGGCCTCTATTATTATCCAGAGGTATTTGGCTGCAACAGAACAAAAAAAAAAAAACCAAAACCAAAACATTAGAAAGCTCTTTGTGTTGTTTTTTTTGGTATTAGTATACACTTTCTCATGTGTATTCTCTTGCACAATTTATGTGCCACTAAAGAAAAAGTAGTGTAAAAAAAAAAAAAAAAAAGAAAATGAAATATGAAAGTGAAGTCCTTAAATGGAACAGCCCTATAGGGTCCTTGATTTGCCTACAACTAGGAAATGTAAACTAGTATTTAGGGTGACTACATTTTCCTCCCCCAAAAAACTGACTTCAGAGCAGGTGAAATGGCTCTTATGGATTCCAGAGAAAATACTTGTAAGTGTTCTAAACTTTCTCCTGCTGGTAGTGACATTGCTGAAGATCATCCATTTTTCAACTGATTAGATTATCATTCAACTAATCATTAGGGGAAATACTTGCTTGGAAAGATCTGATGTGACAAAATACAATGGTGTGGACAAAGGTCGAATGCCTTGCTGTGAAGCATCAAGAACATCAATAAGAAACATCCTATTATTCCTTGTAGAATAACGTGTATTTCTGAATAATTTCTCCACAAATTACTAACATCAAAGTACATATCAGTCATAATGACTGTGATAAACCTGAACATTAACATGTATATTTATTGTGTACATGACTGAGTTGTACATGAAATCTCCTGATTGTAAAAAGGAGAGCAATGAATAAGTAACAACTTCCATATCTGCAGAACAACAGACAAAAGAGATTATTTCCTCTTATTCTTTGTTCTTCTTTTCCTTTTGCACTGAATTCTGCCACTGCAGCAAAGCTCGAATAGCACCAATAATTTAATAAGCCTTTCTTATTATTGCAGGGTTTTACTCCAGCAGTGCAGATAAATTATATTTCATCTTCACTGCCCTCCTTCTTCCAGAAAGTCAAGGAATGACAAATATGAGATCAAAGGATGGGACTAAGTACATTATCCTAAATTCATTGCTTCCCTACATTATCATTTACCCTAAAATATCTGTTATGTGAAAATTGAAGACAAAACCAGACTGGAACAAAGTAATATATCTGACAAAATAGCTACAATTTCCTTCTAATTAACTCCATTTCCCTCAGAATGAAGGCAGTAAGATCAAAGACGGACAAACAGTTATTAGTTGTGAATGTCTTTAAAAGTTATTTTCACTCAGAAGAGACATGTCCTCCTAAATTTTGGATCCACCATAGCACATAGGGACCTAGAAGCTAATTCTTTCTCTAGTTAGTGACTTGTCACCTTTTGATCTTATTTCTGGACCACAACAAAACCAGAAAATTCCTTGTGAAACAAGGTGGGAATGAAAAGCATTTTCTCTCCCCTTAGTCGAAGGCACTGTGTGTCACTGGCAGATCACAGCTGGGAATGGCCCCAGGCTGCTCTGTCTCCGGCGTGCAGGTGTCTGCAAATGAGACCAACAAGCTTTTACCATGAAAAGGCCTGTGAATCAAATTCAACAGCACAGCAATTCTCTGTAATTTGTATATAATAACTGGTGGAAGATCATCCAGCAGGTAAAATCTACTGGCACTTGCAATTCTGTGGATTCTCTTTCAAATACACCCAGTCAGTTTTCATATAAGGAGTCACTTCCAGTAATTTATCCACAGTCTTGGCTAACTGGGAAGGTCCCAGTTAGAAAATGTCACACCAGTCCCCAACTAGGGTGGGAGGGCAGGAACCACAGACCCCTTGGTGCTGGGGAGGGTTATGGAGCAGGTGAGCTTAAGTGCCATCACACAATGTGTACAGGACAAGCAGGGGATCAGACCCAGCCAGAAGGGGTCCAGGAAAGGCAGGTCCTGTTGACTAAGCTGATCTCCATCTGCGACAAGGTGACCCATTTAGGATGAGAGAAAGTCAAAAGGAGGGTGTAGCCAGGTGGGGATCGGTCCCTTCTCCCAAGTTACATGCAAAAGAACAAGAGGAAACAGCCTAAAGTTGCACCAAGGGAGGTTTAGATGGGATGTCTGGAAAAATTTCTTCCTAATACAATTCTGTGAAATTAATTTAAGACAATCAAGAACTCAATGATTCTTGACACAGACACTTGTGTGGGAAACCTGCAGAAATGGGCACTACAATTTCAAAGACCAGAACATGCATTTGTGTGTTTTTTCATATACTGCCCTAAATACCAATAATCACTTATTACATTGACCTATCCTGTCTTACTGTCCTTATACTCTCTGCTCTTTCTAAGAAGCTGGTGATTCTTGTCTGTTACTTTGAATGTAAATTATACAAGGAAGGTATTGTTATTTAATCCTGCCATCACACATCATCTACTGTAGTAGAACTTCAGTGGCTTATTAAAATTCACAGGTCTTTATAAGAATGTTAGCAATGGTCAGTGGTAAAACTGGAGTTAAAGTCAGAGATGTGAAGAAAGAGAAAATTCACATTAAAATGCTAAGTACAACCTAAAAACAAGAATGACCTTGGAAAAACAGTAACAGACAGTGTAGACAATCACAGCATTCTGCAGGAAAGGAAGTGGAAAACAGAAGATAATCACATCGTACAAGAACAAGCTGATACAGTTATTGGGAAACTGGGGCATTTTTTTAAAAAATCATGATCAAATATGACAAAATTTTTAAAACAGTAACTGAGTTTAAACATCAGAACTTCTAGATGTGAAAGGATGTTAGACAGATGTCAAAGCACTTAAACATGGTAAAACTTCCTTGTTCTCATTAGAAACATCATTTAAAATAGAAAAGTAATCTTTAGCTATCAAATTCTGAGAATATTTCAAAAAGAGGTGAGATTTTACTTTACTTAAAGCAATGTTTCCACAGGAACTAATCTGATTCCAGATTAGATGTTTAATCTCTCTTTGATCCAGTGATAAAAGATGAACAGAGACCAAGGTCAAACTAGTTACCCTATCACAGAAAATACTAAAATACTGGGATAGAGAAGCAATATATATCTAAAAGCCAAGATGTACCACTCCCCTGAATTCCTTGCTATGGTTTAACCTAATGCTTGTCTTATTTGCACCACACTGGGAACGGAGCTGCTCAAGAGCCAGCTTTGCTGTGGCAGTACAGCTGCTTGCTGATGTCGCAGGAAGAAGATAAAAATAAGTTCCATATAAAAGCCTCCAAGTGCAAACAACCGTAAAATGCATTTAAAGACATCAACTGCATATCTCAAAATTTGAGGAAGAACGATTTGCATTCTGCATTTCTCATGTAAATGTACACTAGGAAAAATAATTCTAATAGTAATCCGATTCAATGGAAATAAAGTACTGTAATATTTATAGTCTGTGCCAGAGTTATAATGACTGTGGGGCGAGAAGTGAAGTGTCTCAGCATGTTCCACATGTTTTTAACACTGTTTCTAAAGGCTCTGGAGGCTATTAAATTTAATGAACCCATCTGCTATGAAATAGAGGTCCAAACATAATCAGTTTTCTCAGTGCCATATAATACAGATGGCATTCCATGTTCCACATCCCCAGCAGGAAATTTTATGTTCCTCTTTAAGAGCAAGACTTTTGCTTTTGTTTTTGATGTTTTAAACATCTTTTTGATGTATCAGATATAGCATTTTATAGTGTAAATACCATATAGAGCAATACACATGAAAAGTGTTAATTCATTAAACTAAGTACTGCTATTTCCTTACAACAGTTTCTAGTGACTTTGACAACCAGCAATTAGCTCCCTATAGTAATATTCTTTGCTTAATGCAATCACTGAAAACTGTCCTAATACCATAAATTCCAGCATTAGCAGAGGAGTAACACAAACATGTAATTTATCAAATGAAGCAGTTTACTTCAAAAGCTGAAAGACATGCATTCATATGTACATGCATGTACATAGGTGGTACCGGTGCCCTTATCTGTATGTACTGTGTTTGCAATGAAAAATACACCAATCCTTCTCATTTAAAGTATCCATATTCCCACGGGGTCATTATGGGCTTTATTTTCCTGTGCACACCTGAATTTTCATTGCAGTTTGTGTGTTTTACTGGGACATGCTGCACCAAGGCTCTGGTCCCTGTGTGTGTGACGACAGGGGCTGAGCACAAACACAAACAGTGCCACAGCCCTTGCACTGGTTGGCACCCTGCTACCACTGTCAGAAAATCACATTTTCCAGCATCAAAGAACAACATCCATTGTTATTTTGAGCTGTGTCTGAAAGGCAATGAGAGTGCATTAATTCTGTTCAGTTGAGAGGCTCATTCATTCACTGTCTTGAGCACTCACTATGTTTTGACAGTTGACACAGATCTTACTGAATTTGAAACAGTTCATGTGTTTAATGATAATTCATTTATTCTAGATCCAACAGTAAAACAAACAGATTAGAACTGCTTAGGAGAAAACGAGGGTATTTAATTATGGCAACTGGAAATTTTGGGCCCCAGAACTCAAAAGTCATGGCTCAAATGGTGTTTTTTTAATTAGACTGTCGATGAAGATTAGCACAGACAGCACCCTAATCACTGGCATAAAGGGATGTTGCACCTACCTACAAATAAGTGCATAAGTTGTTTTTCCTGTGTGCATGAGTAGCTGCACTGATGAGCACGGTTAGTGTGCCAAGCACTGCCCCAGATCTGTACGGCCCCAGTGCAGATACAGCAGATTGTAATTGCTGCAACTTCAAACTGAAATCGTGTTCCCACAGAAGCTTCGAAAAAGATGAAATGGTCAGAACTGTTGTACTCTTCCAGGAAAATTAATCCAAACTGAAAAGCTGATAAGAAGTCATTCCCTGGGGTACTATCTGCTTTTCTCCCATATCAGAGTGTTCAAAAGACCACTGCAGATTTGTAGGAGACAAAGCAGAGCTTGAAGAACCTTATTTCACAAACAAACCTACCTGATGGAAGGCCTGATATCCATGCATGGGATTTTTCTTCCCTAACCCAATTCACTCAAATGTCAAAGCAAGACAAGGAAATTCTCATGGGAGCCTCAGAGGCAGTCAGAGGTGATGACATTCTCTGATAAAGAGTTGTAAATTCTTAGAGATTAAGGGATGCTGGCCACAAAGGGAGGGTTAGAACATGTAACCAAACCCAAAGTGGGATTGGGGAAAAAAGCAACACAGATTTCTAGTTCTTAAAGTATTAAACAAAATAATTCAAAAATTACCGCCTGTGTGTAAATTTTCTTATCCCAGCTGCTGAAAAATGACATTTTGTGACATTCGGTTCTGCAGCAGTTACCAGTATTTACTTACTGTAGATGTGCATGAACATTCTGAACACTTTTGATGCATTTTAGTGCAAACCAGTAGTACAATCTAGAAGTTACTTTTTGAGATAAAGGCTCATGGAACCTTTCACTGTGATAGAAATGCTAATTAGAGCCACTTATCAAATTAGCACAATTAACTTGTGCCACCAAAAGTATTTGAAGACATCTCTGGTAATAGAAGCTAGTGGAAATGGAGTACTATTTTATTTTTGTTACTTCATAAAAGCTCTTCTTTACAATGAACACAAAGTAATCTGTGTGAGTGGAAGAAGAACTAAACAGCATTTTATACCTCACCAGAAAGTCCTGGATAGAAAAAAATGCCAGCGTAATAGCTTTCAGTCTGCAGGACTTTCTCTTATAACTCTACATTATACAGAGGACCATGTATACAGCTTCCCTTTCCTCCCTGGAACTGGCTCAGAACTCATCCTTCATTAAAAGGAACTGTATCCCAGAATTTAAATTTCCACACACAACACATTTGGAATCTGATGCGACAGCAACCTGAGAGGCATGAGCGCCGAATTTCTGCAAAGAACCTGAACCAAAGTATGCCTACATAGTACTTAATGTTCTTTAGGAATGAAAATGAACAAATTGAAGGGTTTTTTGATCATATGTGCAATAATGCAACATAGCATTCATCATAAACATTTCAGAAATAGTGAAGGCTTTAGTTCAGTGGAGCCATCTCAATTTACTGCCTCCATAAGGGGAAATAATGTTCTTGGGCAGGTTGCCTTACTAGGACAGCATCAGTCTCTTGGCCAGGAAACACCTCCTTCAATAAAAAGAAAGAAATTAGGGAGATACAGATACATATAAAATATATATAAAAGCAACTGTAGAATCAGAGTAAAATCAAACAAAAATCCATAATTGAATGTATGTCTGTGAGAGGGTGGGGATAAAGTGAATGAAGAATCCCCAAAAAGTACTTTAACACTGAGCAAAAGCACTCACCATTCATATTATCATAACCTGCAATGACTCAGAACACTGTTTTTTCAAATGAGCTCTCAAATTCTGGAGCACCAGACAATCACTTCAAAATATTCAATAAAATAATAATTTGCTCTTTTTATGCAGAGAAATCCCTCAGTTGGAAACTGAACAGAGCCAACATGGTGATGTGTGCCTGAATCTGTTCACAGCTTGAAACTAATAGCCTGAAGGAGATGAACTCAACGGTACATTAGAGCCAGAGAATACATTCAGGTACACTTATTAGAAACAAATTTCACCAGGAAGAGTCAACAAAGGTCCGAGTAGGTCAAATTGTACACTCCAATAAACAAATTCTCAATCACAAGCTTTTAAACAGTAGGAACACAGAAGCCAGACCGGTCTTTATTTTATATCCTGAAACAAAAAAACTAATGTTTCTTCACGTTCCAGATGTGACCATAAGAATGAGTTAAAAATTTCTGTGCTCTATAGGTGATTACCCATAAGCCCAAGAGACTACCTTTATGCATTACTTCCCTTGCATATTCTGATGCCCAGGTAATTTTCCTTTTTACTCCAAAAATATTCATCGGTATTGACTCACTTTAGGTCATTGACTACTTTAAAACTGTTCCTTCCCTGGAATACTCTTATACTTTTAGTATTGTTTTCTATTTCTATTGTTTACATACGTGTATGCCTTGGTGATGTGGAAGCTCCCAATGTGACCCATTTTTGAGGCAGAAAAGTTCTGCTGAGCCTGGTCTGTTGCAGCGCCGGCCAGACCTCGCTGTCCAGGATCCCTGCACAGGATCCCACTGCAGCCTCTGAGTTACCCCTTCCAGCACCTCTGGGCTGTACAGCTGAACATGAGCACGCAGCAAGATGATCTCTTCTCCTGCAAGGCTACACAATTAAGAATCTTCTGCCTGGCCCCTCACTCTTGACAGCCCAAATGCCTCTTCTCGTAGAATTCCATATATCCAACAAAGCTCATTCACTTCTAGTGCGTATTGAACTGATGAGTAGAGAAGTACAAAAGGAAAAGAGACCAAGCCCAAGGAAAGGTGTGTGATTTGGGACCAGAGGACTCTGAATCAGAAGACTGGATACTGGCTGGAATAGATCACATGCTTCAATGCCAACATGTTAGCCTAAAGGCATTGGCAGCACTGGACTATTACAGGACTGGCACTCACAACTACTGTAAACCTGACTTTAGAATTTGTCCAAGTCTAAAGACTGTTTCCCAAGTGAATGCCTAAACCAAGCACAATCAGATCAGTTCTCAAGCTGTTTCAGAAATCTCTTGTTTCTCCAATTGTCAGTGACAATTCTTAGGGCTGTATCTCCCCGTTGTCAAAAGTCTTGCTTCTAAAAGAAATGCAACAATACCCACTGCCAATAATGTTTCCAACATGAAATCCTGGGTTTAAGGGAAAAAAAACCCAAAGCATTTTCTGATGAAGGGTAACTAAAAATCACTGTAGGAGCTGACTGATTACCTCTTCAGAAAGACAGGAAACACTGAGGAGAGAACAAAGTCTGGGGACAGAAAAAGGGAAGCCAGTTCGGGTGCCTGTAAAACAAGGAGTCACCCAGAGAGGCCTCATCTCATTTGCTTTATAATCCCATCACTCTTAGCACTGGCATTCTGGCGGTGCCAAAGGCAGCACAGCCCTGACGTGCACACAGGTTGCTCCATGTTCCATTTGCTGCACATGAGACCTTGCCAGAGAGATTTCCACTTCTGCAAATGCTGTGCTTTTTGCTAAGAGTATGTGAAGCCACCCAGGAGTGTCACAGCCAGGCTGGAAAGGCAGCTGTATGAATATTTTGCAGACATCCTTGTACAGGAAAGGTGAACAGATGCAGGAGTTAGACGGTTTGTTTTAGTAGCAAAATCCTTCTGGGAATATTCCTAAATGGTATCAAACACTGACCTAACTCTCGCCTTTCACAGATGACTTTGTCCTCGACAAATATCGGATGAGAATAGTCTGGGGGAACATGGGAAATGTTTTCTGTCCTAAGACTATTCCTGTCCAGCTTCTTTTTGGCTGTATCCTCGTATGTTCCAGCCCAATGCTTGCTCAGAAACAGCACAGCTGGCCAGTTAGCTCTGATATTTGGCGAGAAGGGAACAGGGAAGTACATTCCATGCTGTTAGGACACAGTGACACTGATTACAGCCACGGATATACAGCTGAGAATCCAGCCATGGCTCTTCAGACACAGCTGGGTGATAAGAACATTTAAGCTATTTAGAAATGCTCTAATATTTCTAACCTGGAAAGATTCAAGAAGCAGCTGTGGAAGAGCAGGGACACAAACTGGCTGTGAAAATCAACAAGTTCTGGGACAGAGAGGATTATTCAAATGGCACTTCCAACGCAAAGAGACTAGAGGTGGCCAGGGAACCTGTCTCTGAGAATAGCTGAGGCAGAAACACATCTCACTTGTTACAAGGTTCCCTTCAATGTTATTCCAGAGTTTTGTGTGTGACTACCCTAATTTATGATGTTTCTTCACCAATGAGGGTTTTTTATTTGAGGGAAGAATGATGAAGGAGGGAGGAATAGGGTAGTTTAAAACTAAGGAGATCTTGGTATTTTATTTTAAAATTATTTCTTACAGCATCCAATCCATTAGTGTCCTGAATGGAGTTTTGAGACACTTAAAATCTGTGTGTGTGTGTGAGAGTATGTACGAGTGTGTCTGTGTGTATATGTGGGTATAGTGACATTAACTAATTTAGTCCAAATAGGAGGAAAACAAAAGAAGATAAAGAGAAGGACCTGGAAGTATTTTGACTGCAGGAAAAGACTTTTTGTATGGATTTAAGCCGTTCCATTATTCAAGGTTGTAGCAGCTCCATTGTCTTTTATTTTCCTATTTTCTCAGGAAATATTCCCTCTCTATGCTCCCTCTAGTGTTCTTAAGCTCACTTGCATTTATTCACCCCTGCTGTATTCACTTAGTATTTCACACAACATTAAGCTGTTCATTTTCCTTGGCCTTTCCATAACCTACAGGAGAATCACTTTAGTTAGACTAACTTTTATGAGTATTTTTCTCCCTACAATGACCAAGGAAATATGGATTAAAAGACAAAAGACAGAGTAAAGTGTAAAATTAATTCTGAAACAACTTTTTGTACTTTGCTGGTAGGTAAAGGGGAGGACTTGGCGTTGAAGGAGGAGGAAGATTTTGTTTGCAATGCTTTCAGTGCATGATTCATGGGCAAAGGACAAGGGGAGAGTTGCACTAAGACACCACTTTCATGAGTCTCTTCCTGCTACTCTAACAAATACACAAACTCCCTTCAACACACACACAAGCTGATTACTTCACGTATTTAAAAAAAGAGTGAATGAGAACAAGATTCTCCTGGTCATCTCCCCATTTCATGGGATGCCCTGAAGGCACAATAATAAGCCACAGTTTCTATTCATCTCATGTTTCAGTAAAAGAAAGAGAACAAAGGGGAGACTGGATTAATATGTTATTTTAAAAAAAGGGAAAGAGAGATAAGTTAACTCCCTCTAAAGCAATTAATGTTTTGTTTCTCCTTTATGACTGCAGTTTTACTATTTATGTTACATTACCCATGGCCACAGCTGAAGAACAGAAAAGGCCTAAACAAAGTTAAAGCTCTATTCCCAGAGTGGAGGGTTTTTTCCTGCAATAGTTTTGTCGTGATTTAAAACTGAACCTTCTAGAAACATCACAGACTTTAAACAAACAAAAAAACAAATATCAAAGTGAAGCTGATAAGGTTCTCCCACCTTGCCCCATCTTCAAAAAAGTAAACATTTAAAACAGAAAGAAACAAGTGTGCCACTTGTCATCTGTGATCTTCTATTCATTATATAGAATAATTGGCATCTCTTGCACTAAATGACAGACATTTGCCACAAACTCTTTTTCTATGGGTAATATACAAAGCAAAATATTTTAATTGGGGCAAAGGAAACATAATAGGAAAAAGAAAATGGATAAAAATCTATTTCAGACCAATCCATGAAAACAAAAAACCTTTGCCTGCAAATCTGATGATTTACCACAAATGCTACAGAGGTATCATGAGAGCTCAGTGACTGCATAACGAAAAGCTGTGTTTCAACTTTAATGTTTTTCAAGGCTGTCAAGTTAAAATTGGACATTTAAGACAATTATTTTAGCATATCATCCATTCAGTTCACTTCAAGAGGCATTATCTTCTCAATATTCTTCCCTGAGATACCACAGTTGACTACTAGATATTGACCCACCTTTCTACCCTGGAAACATTGGTTCTTGTCAGTCTATGTGTTTAAACTGACACATTCATTGATATGTTTTAAACCAGAGAAAAAAATGGTTACTGTTACTCAATTTTATTTATTTCTGTTGAATGTCCATTTTTGATTAAGAAATGTAGGTTTGGAGGTCATAAATTTTAAGATTATCCTGTAATTCATGTTTGTTTCATTATTTTCTATGTAACTACATTGTATAAGTATCTACTAAAGCTCAGTAATTTTGAATTATTTGCTTGTAGCCTAAAGATATAAAGTCCTGATTCTTCTCTGAGTCAGCACATTCCACCAACAGAAATCAGATGTACAGCAAGTGTTTCTACCACAATATTTTTGTTGCTAATTCCTCATTATTTGCCATAAACCTCTATTAAATGTTTTACCATGTGGACTTACAGTGCTGTCAACATATGCTTCGGTCCATACTACATCATGCTCCTGGTCAATAACCTTTGGCCGGCTGAGAACATGGAGATATTCCATAACATTCTCCTGCACATCAGCTAACGTCGAGATCTGAGTGAAAAACCCTGTGAAAACACACAATTCCAAGCTTTAACCAGAGAGAACAAACTAAGGAAGACTGTAACAAGGAGTATGATGTGGTTTATGCCTGGCCTGTTTTCTGTTAGTTTATTGACAAAGAAGAAATGCAAAAAAAGGAATGTTTCACGGGAAGCACCCTCAAACAACAATAATTGGTGAAAACAAGTCTGTGAAACCTTTGGCCAGTCCTCCAGGACAGGGTTTCTGACATTGCTATGAACCACTGCACTGTCTATATTAAATTTCTATTTCCAGAACACTTTTGTTGTTTAATAGTTTGAGTTTTTTAATGCTGCACACTTTAAAATTTAGAGCTGGTATTATCTTTGTCCAACAACGTCTTATCCAGCTTGTCCAGTTTCAAGAAACATGATGGACTGGAACTACAGTAACACAGCAGTAGTTCCATCTGCTCTAAGACACTCATCCACACAGAATGTGACTGGGGAAAAAAAGAGCAATATGTTATTTACAAACATGGCAGGTCACAGAAAACGTGGGCTGCAACTAGAATTGCTTGGTTTAGTGATCACAGCCTTGTTAATCCTTTAAGACATCTCCTACAACCTGACAGCGCTGAGAACAGAAGAGGCCTCAGCTATTTGAGCTGTCACCACTTCCTTTTCAGTGCTCAGATGTCAAGTATCTTTATACATCACAAACTTGGCATCTGGAGCCCACATCATGCAAAGGTGATGAAGGACTGACAAATTTCAAGGCTACAGTTTCATCAGGCCTTATTTAAATGCATCACTTCCCTTCATGTACTTTCCGTTAATGAATAAAGACCAATATGATAGATGCCTCACTACAATTTTAATCATTTCACAAGATCACAGCTTCTGTGGCCCTGGAATATTAAGCTTAATTAAGCTCCAGCAGACAACATGGCAGGTGCAAAGAAGTTCTGAGTGGTGTTTTTGCAGCCAGGGCCAATTTTGGCAAGATTGCAAGGGTGCCCTGTAGTCTGAGCACTAGAACCTTCTGATTCTGTACCCTCTTTATAGTCACACTTTTTGACAGTCACATGTCTGTAGCTATCAGTAGCAAATGTCAAACCTCACAAGAATCAGCTTCCTACGCTGCTAAATTTACCTCTCTTATCTAGAGATCAGAGGGTACCCCATGGAATTAAAAACCGTATTGTTCCTATACCGAGGTTTAATCATCGGTTAGACTTGAAGTCGTTCAGCGCAGCTGCTGAGCCCCGTAGGCAGCAGCAGCCGGGCCGTGTTCCATGCTGGCGTCCCAGCGCCCGCCCCTCAGCTCCCTGGTGTGGGCTCATGGCACCCCCCAGCCCCACACCGTCAGCACTACCTTTCTTCCCCTCCCAGCGGGACAAAACTCATGAAGGAAATGGGTAAGATTTGGTAACAACAAGCACGAGATATGTATAATAATGCGGTAAAAGACAGACCCTTGTGCTCTGCGTGTGGGCTGCCTTTCCACATCACACAGTCCCTGCAGGGTTTTTTGGCCGCCTTCCTTTTCTCTGAAATGCCCCCCATTACACCCCTCACTTTCCAAAATTCCCCCCGCCGTTTGATTTTCGCGTGGAGTGCAGCGCTTATCGCGTTCTGGACGCTGTGCAAAAGAGATGCAAAATATCCAAATTTAAAACAATCCTCTTTGGGCAGGCCGAAGGAGGGAGTTCCCCCCGGCGATGTCCCTGTCCCCCAGCAGGGCTCCGGAGCGGGAGCGGGCCGGCGGAGCGGGCGGCGGGCCCGCCGTGGCGCCGTGAGGGAGCGCCGGGCTCACGCTGCCCGGCTCACGCTGCCCGGGGGCGGGGCTGGGACGGCGGCTCCCTGCGCGGAACTCTCTGCCCACACAACAGTCTAGAAACTGCTCCGGCGGGGCCGCAGCTGCCTCGGGGCTCCTCCGTCCTCTGCTGGAGCCCCTCTCAGCCCCTCCGATTCTCTCCACATTGCTTTCTGCTCCTTTGCACTGATGAATCCCATCTTTTGTCCATTATATAACACGGTGGTGAGCCATAGTAAGTTGTTTTTTAAAAAAAAAAAAAACCGAAGTAAGTAAAACAGAGCCTGTCAAATTACTAATGCAATAGTGAATTTTACTGGAAAAAATACTATCCCAGCTGTTTTATTAGCAAGTAATGCCTTAACCCCCATCTTTATCTTTACATCTTTCTGCTGGAAGTGCCTGCTGAGGGACAGGCAGTGCCTGCTTACTTCTCAGTTGTAGATGTTACTGCCAACACCTTGTACAAGCACACTAAGCACTAGGAAATTTTCACCTTTGTTCACTTCAGAATCTCTGTAAATCTTTATTGGTTTCCTTTATGTGCGCTTGCTTATGATGCAGAGGAGTAAACCACTGCAAATGTCACAAAATGCTCTAGAGGGATTTGGGGGATCTTGAATGTTTTAATGTATTTAAAATGGTTTGGTGTTTTGCTTCATTAAGCAAATCCCCTCTAGATATGCCCTACTTATACAGAAAAATGGAACAGAAAAACATGCTTGGGGTTTTTTAAGGTTTCACCATCAGAACCTCAAAGCTAAAGAAGTTTTGCAAGGTGGTATGAATTCCCCCTGTGACCCATTTTGAAGCAAAGGACTGCTGTCCTCAGTCCAGCCAGCTGGAAACCCTGCAAACAGCCTTCATCTATGTTGTGCTTCCAAGGGGAAAATCACGGCAAGGAAAATTGATTTTAGGGTCCTTGACCCTCAGTGACAACAACATGCTTTGGCCCACCCATGCAAGGAGTCACCTGCAGGCCAGACATTCAGCCAATCTTTAGACCAGCTTTACTACGCTCCTCATCTGCTGTGCTTTAGCCCTTCATTTCACTGAAATAAAATGGGCGAGTTGTAGCTGAAAACTGTAAGAAAAAGATCTAAATTCCTACTATCTGACATAGCGACTTATGCTGTTTCCAATTGTGATTTTCAAAGCTAAAAAAATAATTACCGATTAGAGGTAGATGATTTTTCCATTATAAGCTATCAGAGAGCAGGTATTGTAACTATTATACTGAGAGGGAAATAAATTTATAGAAGTAACAGTCATTAAGCTGTTTAGTTGATTCATATGAATAAGACTCTGACTCAAAGCAATATGGCTATGAAAAGAACAAAGTAGTCCTGAAGAATGACAAAGGTGACCACTTTTCCCCCTCTGGGAACAAGGAAGACGTGGACCAGATGATCTGCTAAGCCAGTCTCCATTGCCTGGTCCTAATTTCTGGGTTGCTGTACTTAGATCTCCATGATTTTGTGGAGCTGAGCTAAAAAGTTAAAAGATTTTGTTGATTAAATTGTCTTCAAAAAAGATGCTTCAAAGGATTCTTATACTATTATTTAAACTAAATTATGGTGTAATATTAGCTGATTAAGACAAGACTTCAAACTGAGTAATTTCCATCAGCTGGACATAACAGTAGTTAAAGAAATAATGACTAAATGGATAGCACCTGATGCAATTCATCATAATGTAATGTGGCACAATGGAAAAAAAAGGATAATTTTTTTTCCAAGAGGAAAGGAAGAAGAAAACCTGAAGATTAATTAGGGTTTTGTTGGGGTTTTTTCCTCCCTGAATCAGTTTTACTTATGTTAGTCAATTCTTTTTACTGTAGCATCTCAGCATCTTAAATGTTTTAATGTTCTCTCCTTAAAGGATATAAACCAGTTTTTTTCAGTTACACTGTCAGTTCCTCAAGGGACAGGATGTCTGGTGTTTTACATACCATGCCTAACACAATGGGACTTGTACCCAATGTTCTTAGAAACCAAATGAACTCTTAGTAATAACAGCTTTAAAAGAACAAATGCTTTGAAATTAGTTTGTTCTCTGAACATAAATTTAAGACCACATAGTTTAAAAGCTTCATGCATATTTTAAGAAAAAAAAACCCAAACATTTCAAATTAGGTTGTTTTTGCTCTTTAAATTGTTTGTTACAAGGCAATTCTTTTCTTTTTTTTTTTTTTTTTGGTAGAAAAACCAACCCATCCTCCCTGACTAGTTATCAGTGACGTCGTATCTGTGGAAAGGTCAGATAAGCAGGAAGGCTCAGGACCAGGGTTTTGAAAACAAGGCTCTCACAGATGAAGGTAAACTAACCTTTGTTAGCACAGGCCATCCACTTCAGGTTATCAGCAAATGCAGCTTCTCTTCCAATCAGATAGGTAAAAATGCGAACCTGAAATACAGCGCAGAAGGTGAGTCAGTCAGGAGCGCCTTTAAAACACGTCCAGCAGAAGTTCAGACACAGATGTGCCATTCATATGGATGGAGCCTTTCTGAGGAAGAATTACTGGTTAAGCTGCACAGCACTTAAAAAATAATTCTCTGCCAGTAATGCCTTCATGACAAAAATGTGGCTTTTGTTCTGTGTAACAGATTGGCCGATCTTTTTGAATGCGTTTAGTATCTGACATTTAACTAAAGTTATGCTTAGTACATAAGTGACAGTAAACTAAAACCTTTGAGATACAAAGCCAAACTGCACATTTCAGACAAATCTGTTCTGCACTTATTAATTCAGAGAATTGCTATGAAGTGGGGAACAGGCACTTAATTAGCAAATACTGCTGTAGATAAAGGATCTGAAACACCAGGCAAGCAAATTCCCCTCAGTTTTCAAGGTTCCTATAACACAATATCATTGTCAGCTTAGAGACAGGCACTCACAGGTAGCACTTTAATGTAATTTAATCCTTTACCAAATAAAATTATTACATTTCTTATATTTTTATTAATATTTTTTCTTCATTCAAAACATATTTTTAGAATAAATCAACTTTATACTAAGTTCTCTTAGGTTTTTCTTTTCCACAGAAGAAGTTTTAAAATATTTTTAAATATTTCCTCTTTTCTTACTGCCCTTTTGTCCATTTTCTTAATGGTCACATCCTGTTTCTAGGCATACATGGTGCTTTGCCTTATTATCATGCCTAGAGACCAAATTTCAATCATAAAAAATTTCCCTTTCAAGTATCAAAACTGCGCAGAACTCAATTTATATAGTTTATGAAATCTACACACTGACTGTGTAGTGTGGCAAGTTTGAAACTGACAGTATGTATAATGTGACTAAGAACACAGCATTAAACAAAAGAATGGTACTTTTATACTGTGTTGATGCCTATGAAAAGCATTAACAAAGAAAATTTTTATTCTACGAAGACTCGTGAAAGTGTATGGTGAGATTTATACCCTCAAAATACATCATAAATTACTGTCACAGTTTATCTTCCTGAAAATGATGCTCTAATACAGCCAGTGAGAAGACTGAATACATCTGAGAGATTTGTATTTAATGATCTGCTTTAATCTATAAAGAATCAAACTAGACTGTGTTCCTAATAAAAGGAGACCAGCCTTATCTAAATGGATGAGCAGTAAGCATGATAACAGGCACAGGCAGCACGCTAACTCCATGGAACCTACAGAAAATAAAACTTCAACAAATCAGTAACATGGATAGTCACGATCCATTGCTGTCTCTGCAATACTGTTGCAAGGATTTGAATGATTTTTTCTGAGTATATTTTCTACATTTAGTTTATTTGGTATCTGAGTTGTAGTTACCACCGAAATTGCCATTGTATGTTGACTAGACATTAGGTACCAGATGTAATATCCATCCATATTCCCAGATACCATGTAAGGTACATGCATATCCACTATTCTTTGTGGATATGAGGTAACTGAATGGGAAGTGCATCAAATCAAGTCTGCTCTGCAAAATGGTTGCATGAAAGGCTTATTTTACTCAAACAATCCAGATAGAGCACTAATTATTTTACTAATATTATAGCACTGATAAATATATGTAGTACTGAGGCAGCTGATCAAAATCTCTGTAAATCTCTGTAATTAGTAATAGAAGAGGAAGTCTTAGGTGTGTCTCATTCCAATGTTGGTACCGGATCTTTAAGAAAAGAACACAATAGAAACTCAGAGCTTTAATAGGTATATACACTACCTACATACACACTGATACACCTAAATTGGTATTTTATGGTACAACATAATGCTAAGGCACTAAGAATTCTTTTGAATCCATATGGAGAGAATGTTTTAGTCAAGGCAGACTGCAAAAATTCAAAGTTACTATGGGCCAGTCCCAGAAGATCCAGTAACAACATTTACATAGTCTACATATGCTCTGGCTAACCAAGTATAAGCCAAATGAGAAAAACACCTCTGAATATCCAAGTGCTGTGACTGAATCAAGAGACCATTTTCACCAGAGAAGGAATCTGCATCAGAGGGTTGAGGTGCCTCTCTGGTGAAAGAGATATGACAGAAAGAGAGCCCTTCAGTTCTGGATAATTTTGAAAGCTTTGTAACATACTCGAGACACCTGAATCAAAATATTTTCCATATCTGACCTGCAAAATATGATATCAACTATATTGAGGCTTATCATGACCTGTTAGCTGTGGAGCAAGAAAACACTAGTCTTGAATTTTTATATCCTATCAGTAAAGTGAAAAATGTGGATGTCAGATTCACTGAATGCAAAGCAAAACTTACTATGAGAGTAAAAACCTTAATCTTTGCAACCATACTTGCTGTTTCTGCACAGTAGGGATCTCCTACAGATGTGCCATAGACTTCTGTTTTTCAAGCCAATGTTAACAGAAAATGGAGAGAGCTCCATAGTAATATTAAAAAACTGAAAGGACAATGGAACTAGAAACTTTAATAGAGCTTGTGACTTTCTCACTTCATATTTTTCTACATTTTTCTAAAGCAAGTGTTGAATAGCAAAGAATACCATTTGAGATTGATGTATTTTAATTATATTTAAAACAGCAGCTGTGGAAACCTCCCATATATTACCTTCGTATTATGTCTCATGTCTGACCTAGAAGGGTCACCTCTGGGAAAGAGCACTCCATTCAGTCACCCTTCTTACAAAAGGATTGCTGGGGAAGCCCAAGTGATTCTGAACAGTGGAATCAAATTCATATTAAGCAACCAGCTAATTTCAACAGTGCATTGTACAATGGTCACCTTCTCTGTGCAAGGCCGTGGATTCTGGTCCAAACCACTAGTCCATAGTAAACTGCTGAGAAGAAGCACAACACGCCAACAGCTGTCACAAGTTGCATTGGCAACTATTCCCACGTACACAGCAGAGTTAATTAATATTAAGGCATTGAACCATCAAGCTCAGTAAGTCAGAAAAAACTGAACAAAAATCTTACACTGAATAAAATACCTAAATCAACAGCAGGTATTTAACTGCAAACATTATCACTATTTTTGACCTGCTTGCTCAGTGGTTTTCCAGTCTCTGGTTTTTCACATTCTTGTTGCCTTACCTGGTCACAGATTATGGTTTGGACTATACAGGTGGTTGCTCTCTACTCTTTGTTGCATGCCCTCAAATTTTGAAAAATAAGAGATTACTGTTAAAAAGTTTCTTGTTTTTACAGCCAGGGAACATTCTGAAGTTTGAACCTTTAAACTGTGGACCGGCCATTTATATGAAATCTCAGAGATGCATACACTCAGCCATTAGCGAGGAAACCCAAGAATGATGAGTTAAATGACAGCTATTTCAGTGCAAACCACTTCATGTGAAATATCCACTTAGCAGTTCCATCCATTATGCGTGGGCTAAGCTGCAGTCCCCGAACTGTCCTCACCTCTGATACTTCATTAACTCATAGCACAGCGAAGAGAATAGGGACCTTCTTCCATCTGTGTTAAGCAAGACAAGTCAATCTGCAAGATTCTACACTCTGGAACTGTGAAGTCGTATCTTCGTGCCAAACAGCTGGTGAAATAGTATTTCCAGAAACCTGAAATACCGTGTGGGAGGGGAAATGGGACTGACAGTACAGACCTCTGTTTGCAGCTGCAAACTATTTCATGGACACCTTCAGCAAAATAGTCTTTCCTTTCTGGCTCAGCAAGAAATAAAAATAGTCCTGTGGCAAGAGCTGCGGAATTTAAGTTTTAAATGGGATACAGGGATGAAATTCAAGTTCCCATAGTTATAAGCTATGGTGGTCCAGGAAGATAGAACTGACAATTGGCAGAATTGACAATTACATCACATCTTAATTTTCCAGGGTAAACTTCTGTTCTATTCTTTCGCTATTTCAGTTTTATGTTTTAAATTACTTGTCTCTTCAAACCTGCTTCTCTTTCTGTTGATCATGAATTTTTCACGCTCCATTTCTTCTTACACTTTACTACAGTGGGAACATTCTTAAAGTTATTTACCCAGGATAAACCTATTAACTCCATCCTTAAAGCTTCAATAACTGCCTTCTCTTCCTTGCGGTTCTGTTGCTTTATAATTTTCTGACTTCGTTTGTAGGTGTAAATTCTGAAAACAAGTAACTGAAACTTACTGCCAACTTCAGAAATAGCTTGAGGTTTTATTTATGCTTGCCCGGCTTCCCACCCTCCAACATTACACTGTGCTTGTCACCACTTCCAGACTGGTCTTCAAATGACTCTTCTTTACATAATCCCAGTCTCTTCTTGCCCTCTCTCCAGCACCCTTTGGACACCTCTCCCTCAGGAGCCACCAATGGGAAAAGGGGGAATCGATGCTGCAGTTTGTCCCTGTGCTAAGCAGGTGGCACAACCCCACATTTTCCTGCAAGGAACAGTCTGGAGGCAGTCATAAAGAATTCTGAGGGTCATACAGGACTCATTTGTCACAATCAGCAAGAGTCACAGTAAAAAAAACCTGAACAGGCCCCAGATCTTTGCACAAGAAACCTTCCCAAATCTGAAAAGGGGAAAGTTGTGACTTTGTAATATCTATCAACTGAAGATGTGTTATAGGTTCTAATTTCAACCTGTATGCACACAAAGCAATTCAAAAGTAGTAGAAGAATTCCATGTGTACTGCAGTGCATCTGGTTGTTGCAAAGGGCATACCATACAGGGCACTGAACAGGCATGGAGAAAGAGAAATAGAAGCACAAGGTCACTCTTGAAACTTCACTTTATCTCTAAATGTCTCCATGGCTTTTTCTATTTTAGTTCATTTTTTACTATGAAGGGGGGGAGGGGAAGGGGGGAGGAAAGGACAAAAAAAATACTTGAAGATCTATTTGCATTGATAAGTTAGCAGGAAATTCCATGAAGACAATGCTTTAAATGAGCACACAAATTTCTACTGATGAGGGCTGCAAAGCCCTGGGAGATGACACAAGATAGCCCTACCTTGGTGTCTTCTGTCCTATTAGAGACCTTTACCCTGCAAGGTGCTGAAAGACTCAACTTACACTGCACTCAGTGCAAGGAAGCCATGAAATTGAAGACATTACCTCATGAAATCGGATCCTTACATGTTAAGTTACTCAGTAAAAGGTTCTTCATTGTTAATTTTTCTCCTGCAGTATCCAAAATACCTCTTTTGGGACAGTTTGCATTTATACAGTTCCTCACGTCTTCTCCTTCCTGCAGTTGCACACTGCACCCAGACAATTCTGTAACAGTGTTTTCTATTATAGTAATAACCCAAACACCGTGTATTGTACCCTAAAATCCAATGGGACTGCCAGCAGAAACAAGCCCCAAATAATTAATACATCTGTTTCACCGGAAAACAAGAGATTGTAAGCAAAAACAGTAAGAAAGCAAAACACTCATGAAGCAGCTGAGCCCTGCTTTCCCAAACAGCCCCATCCCCGAGAGCCCTTTGTGCAGACCCACCTCGGGAAATGCGGGCAGGAGAAAAGGAGCTGGAGGTGACCCAGCATGGACGCTGCAGTTCATCCCCCACGCCCAGGGGACAGCACTACTGTCACACCTGGCTGTGGCAGCATCTCTAGGTCTGCCCTCTGGGTCTGGGGCTGCTCAGGGTCACTTTTGGAACATTCAAACAAGCCATCAAGTGAGGGTATTCCTTCTAGCCCTGAAAACGTGCTGACATACTTTGTTGATGTACAAAAAACTACAATGCAACTCATACTAAACTTTATGACTGAGTCAATGTCTAGGAGGTGACTTCCCAGAGACCCCCTTTCAAAAGAGCCCTCTGAGATGACCCCAAACCAAATAGTTTCCTTCAGTGTAAGTTTTACTTTCAGCACAAGCTACACCTACAAGTCACTTTGAGACCAGTGGGTTGTGCTATAAATGTTTCTGATACATTTATAGAGTGTGAATAAAATCTTTATACAGCACCTCCAAATGTTGTGTAAACACTACACACTAGTACTAAAGCACTATTTTGGAAATATTTTTCTGAGTTTGGGAAAATTTTATTTATTCTACTTTATACATCATTCCACTGGTAAATCCAACGGTGGTATAATGACTTCAATTACATGGGGTATGGAGTGAGAGGAAAATTTTAACTCACTCTTTTTTAACTTTCAAAAATTACCTGACATCAGTTTTCTATCATAACAATATTATTATTATTTCAAAGTAAAATAAAATAGATTTATTGGAGATCAGAACATATTCTGTTCTCTCATCTGAAAAGCTGAGGGAATTTTTGATTCCACTCCTGATATGCAGGATTCCAGATCAGCCATTACAAACCATTAACAAGCCAAGCCCAGATCAACTAGTTAATCATAATTCAACTATAACTAATATTGTCATTCTTCAAAATTCTGAAGGATTCGTTGAAATATAGAACATACATTTTCTTCCTTAAATGCAAAATAGCAGCCTAAACAAATTAATTTGTCTGAATGGAGAGGAGGGGAAGGGATTAGGGAAGAAGCCATGACATAACCAATTTCCTTGGATCTAACTGAAGCTCCTGTGGAAAAAGAAGCCTCATACAATTTCTGCTACCACTCAACTTTCTGGTATATCAACTCATTTTTTTGCAAGAATCCATGAGAAAAGATCAGATTCCATTCTAGGTAAGCAGATACTGCCAGCACCTCCACTGCTGTTATTCCGCAGCTCCGGATGTAACCCAGAGCAATGGTAACTCCTTTGCAGTGCCCTTCCCTGGGCATGGCGCACACACACATTAGAGGATGACATCACGGATAAAGCACCAGCCTTTCACCCCTGGGATTCTGTCCAGCCCGCAGCGCTATCAGATAATGGGTTTGGCAATCTCCACTGGTCTCTTTTGGACACTAATCCCCACTACAGAATCTCTGTAATTCATCATCTAATTTAATACACCTGGCAACCTTACCACCAGTTCATTCTTTTGTTACACAATGGCCCAAAGTGAAGTCAAGGGTGGTAAATGCTCTGACAACTGGCTATTATCTCCCATAACAGCTGATTTTGAGGGGATTATTGCAGTCATAAACCATGTTATAAAAACTGGCAACTGGGAAAGTAGTGTAACAAAATAAGGTGATATTTAGAAGTTTTATCACTGATTTTCTACCAATCTGTAATGGAGTTTCTAGCATCCAAAAAATGCTGGAGAGGAAACTCAAGATTAAAGCTACAGATCATGAGCCAAGAATCTGAGATCTGAGCAAGCTTACAGTCAGAAAAGTTTGACTATTTTGACGTTAGAGATACTTTTTTTTGTGTTTTTTTCCTCTGTCAAATAATATATTTATTCCTTATTTCGTCTCATTTATTTGCTCACCTCTTCCCTTTAGCAGCATTCTTCCCTTTTCAGTTTGAAGTATTTCACCACTTTCAGTACTCCAGTTCTAGATCCACAGCCTTGATCACAAACAAACACAGGACTCTGTTGCTATCTGGACTAACGAGGCTTCAGGCAAGACAAAGGGGACTTGAACTCAGTTTATGGGACAAGAAACGGGCTCACTGAAACTGCTGGAATGGTTAGGAAGCAGATGAGCAGTTGAGACTCCACTCTAAACTCCAGTGGCATTAGCACACAAGCCAACAGGCAATAGTAAGGTACCCATGGTCACAGGAATTAGCACACGCAGTTCTCACTGGAAATAAGTATCAGTTCTACAAAACTGTAAGAAGGCACCAGTATTTCATCAGCTAGAATTTAATAGGATGTAATTGTTGTCTGATCACTAAAGGCAAAATTATTTGGTAGACATCAAAGTGGAGAAGGATAATTAAAGAAGATGTAAGATCCTTCTGGGCTCTCTGGTACATCACAGCTACATCTGGGCAATGTCATTTTGTATTGTGTGGGATGGTGGCATTAGTTTGATGCTGTACATATAATCAGTAAAATCACTTCATAGAATAAATTTCACACAATGAAAGCAAAAATCATTAAAATAAAGCCAGAAAAATTTGAACCATAACCACTCCTGCTCAAACCGAGAGGCATTACTAAATATGTCCAGTTGAATAAAATATGATCGGTCTCATGGAAGCTTTACAGAATTGTGTTGTGTGAGCTTCTGTATTTCTTGACTCAAGACATCTGTCTTTTTTCCTGCAGACTTGAAAAGAGGAAATTTTCCTTCACTGCAAGAAGATGTAAATCCTCCTGGCCTGTGCTTCAAACCCACCATTGTAGGTAAAAGTCAATGTGGTGCCGAGGTCAACTTTGTAAGCCTATGTTTGATTCTGTACAACTGAGTTTCATGATGGTTTTTATACAAAGTTCAGTGGCAAAAAGTTCAAGTTTTAGAAATCCAACCACCAACATCAAGATTCTGATAATGTAGCACAGAGAACTGTAGTGAGGTCAAGTCGGAGAATGCAAAGAATTTTGCAAATTGCAGTTTTGATAGAATCATAGACTCATAGAATATGAGTCGGAAGGGATCCATGGGGATTATCAAAGTCCAGTGCCTGGCCCTGCACAGGATAAACCCAAAAATCACACCACAGCCTGAGAATAAAACTGAAAACTTTACTTACGTGAACAGGAAAAAAGTTTGCTCAGGGAATTTTAAGATTGCTTGACCAGTTCATTGAAATGCAGAATCAGCCAAAGCAAAAACTGCAAATGCAAATACTGCTCCAATTGCAAAGCAGCCCCACTGTTTGGTGAACTCTGGTAGGAATGTGTGTTTATTGTTGGATTTCCTGTGAGCAGAAACACTACAACGTCTTTAAGAAAATCTTTCTCAAAATGTTGAGTTAGTGGATAGAAAAATAAATGCAATTTTACATAAAAATTGTCTGCTATGCCGAAAACCATTTAACCCTTCAGACACTTTGTATTTACACCATGAATTTTTTGAACCACCAAGGTGCTTCAAGAACGTGAAATGGACATCAATTTCCTTTACCTTGACATTTCAACCAACTTTCAACTGATTTCAACCAAGGCAACTGCTGCTCAGACTGTCATAGTATACCAGTCAGTATTAATACTACTATGCCTTTAAGTTTATCTTTGATAAAAAATTAAATTTACCTCTACTTTATAGTTTTTTTAGCCCTACAGTATCCATGTGTTCTCACAGTTAAGTCAAACTGAATATTTAATACGCCATTCTAATTAGCTACAAACTATTACCTGATTTAAGTCTGTAAATGAATGTGAAAAGACTCTGGAGGCCTAATGCTAACCTTCATCCACTCCAGTTATATGAGAGAAATTACAGACTCTAATTAGACTCTTTAAACTGCAAAGAAATAGAATTTTCATAACCAGCTTATTAAAAAACGAAGACCCCCTTGGGACAGGGCAAATTGCTTCTACCCTGATCCGCTTATCCTTGTACAACACCATACAGAATACTCGTGTTGTCTGACTTGCAGCTCGTATTTCTCCCAAATTAATGAGCACTCAAATTATTCCAGCTGCCCCCTTGGCACAAGGAAAAATTGAAAATCCATGGCTGCCAAGTGACGTGTATAACCCAGCTGCTAAATAAAATGTGCTTAAGGGGACACAGCTGCTGAGGTGACTATTTACATTAAAATAAGTCCACGGATACAGAACAAATGCCTAAAGACAGCAAACTGTGCAACACTTTGTTTAGCCACTGCACTAAACCAGGTCACAAAAAAATTGCCATACCATTTATAGACTAGATGTAAACGCATGGTCTTTTCACCTGGTGATTTATTTCTTCCAATTTGTCTAATCTTGGAAAATTTCTGATTTTCTTTTGCGAAAGTGGTCAATTCAGAGGAATTACATCAAATCGTAGAGTCCCCATGTCAGAAAGGACATGGGATTAGGAACTAAGGTCATATTTAGAAGAGTAGATAAATGTATTTAAATCAATAAAGCTTGATAAAATTTCCCATGAAGTGTTCAAGAAACTAATCAAATTAATCTCTAAAGCATTAGTGAATATTTTTTAAGACCCGTGTGTAGCAAAGAAAATGCCAAGGACAAGAAAAAGGAAACGTGTTCTTAAATATTTTCAAAACTAAGTAAAAAAATCTGTAGAATTACCTGCTAGATTTCACTACCCAAAAAGACACTGGAAGAAGTGATTAAACAATTGATTCACAATCATATGCAACATAATAACGTGGACAGAAACAACCAACACCTATCTAAGAGTGATTCTGTCAAACCAATCTGATTTCCTTTAACAAGTACCTTCTGTACTATATAAGAGAAAAGAGGAGGAGAAAGAGATCCTGCTTAAATGCCGCAAGTATTTTTAGGAGATGTCTGGGGACTGTACCGTCCATGAGAGCTTCCAGTTGGGACTGACAGAAAAACAAGCCACAGCCTGTTGTCTGGTCAGTGTTGTTGTCTGCCTCTAAGGATGACAAGCCTAATGAAATGAACATCAGGTGAATGAACTTTTCAGACAGCTGTGCTCTCAAAGCCTATTTATTATTGTCATATTAGGAAGAGAATTTGGTAGAGAGGGGAATGATCTGCCCCGTATCGAGTGTAATTTAATAATTTGATTCAGGATTTAGGTGACTGACTAGAGGACATTTAAAAAGTTGTCAAATGAACATGAAGCTGGCAAGTCATTCCAAGCACTTCAGAATATGGAATTAGAGTTCAAAAGAGCATTTTGGAGGAAGAGAAACAGTCTGAAGTTGACAGGATTATGTTCAGTTCAAGTAAGTGCATCATTTGGAGGGAAATTTCCAATACATTGACAAAAGATGAGGAAAAAGAAGAGAAACAGAAAAAGATCTACATTTCAGAAAGAACAAAAAAATTGTTGGTCAACAATGGGAAACTACTGAAATAAAAGCAAATATCAAACACCTGCTGCATGTGGCTGAAAGAAATGGCCATACGTACTTCAGGAGAATGCAAGGTAAAGGAGATGGTTATTCAGCAATACTTGTGAAAAGGAAGCGTGGAAAAAAGCTTTAGCCAGACTTCGTGTGCACTGCAGGACCTGAGACTCTCAGAAAGGTCTGTGATACAGCAGGAACCCTGCATGTCCACAAGAATGACATTTTTTTCACTTACCATCAGCTATCCTAGCTAATTTTAAAAGCTCTGTAACTGAGATTATCATCCAGTAGTAAAACACATTTCTGATAACCCTACATTCATTGTACCACTGTGGTCATCCTAGTTAAATACAAAAAGTAGGTTTGCTTCACAATAATTCTGAATTCTCCTCTGACTGCTTCCTGAACAGCTCATTCAAGGATTTCACCCGTGGGTGACTCCAGGTACTGCGGTTAAACTTTTCTTAATGTGGCAAACCATTGAGGGTTTTTACCCATCCATTTCATTCCATTCATGTTCCAATATTTCTTAAACAACAACAGCAGTTGAGGCGTTTGGAAAGAAATATTTTGGCTATTTTAAACCTGGTACTAGAAAGAACAAAGGAGGAGAAGCAGAACTTCTTTGGACACTGAATATGAGAAACAGCTTAGGGAGGTCCATCCTTTGAGTTCAGAACTACGACAAGCTTTTTTCTTTAACGTGACTCACGAGGTATGCTCTAAGTTTTGTAGTTAATTATAAAAACATGCTCTGCTTGCTCTCTCCATTTGCACTGCTGGTTTTGCATTGTCCAAACCATACAAAAGTATGCAGTGATGTCATCGCATGTATCATGGACAGGAAAAACAGATGAACCCTCTATAAACACTCTTCGCTCTTAGAACATGTAGCCTAAACAAAGGACTTCTTCCCCCTTCTTTCAGAGAAACATGGGAAGAATGAGAACTGAGAAACAAAACGAGGACATTGAGCATTAAGCATTTGACATTAAGAAACAGGAAAGTTAAGTTAGTGGTGAAAAGGGGGGAACTCCGAAGTTAAGGGATAAAAATATTCTGTTTTGCTGAAGGATTTTTGACACTGAGCAACTGATTTCTTAAAAAACTTCCTGACATGCTACATCACTGTATTCGTTTTTCCTTATGGCAATCTTTTGCAGAGAATTAACTATTCAAAAAAAACCTTTTCTGGCTTTTTCCTCCCTCTATCCCTACGCACATTACAAGATCTCTAATCAGATCAGGGATTCCGAACTCTAGGACATTTTTAACACATGGAGTCATTTTAAATATCTAAACACCTCCTAAGTCCTCTGTAACCTTTTTAATACAATGGCTTGTTGCTGCAGCTCTGTTGTCTCCAGTGAAATCCATGAGTGCCCTTTTGGAGAGACATAAATTTGTCCCTAGGATCAATTATCTTGAATTAAGGATAAAACAAGTGCTTGGCCCTTAGTATCACTGCAATCATATAAAAAGCATACTCCCAAAATAAAAAGGATATTAAAAAAAATTTTTAATTGAACAGAAAAGAGACTACTGGAGTAGGGAAGTAAAGACAAAAGAACAAAGTAACTGCCTACCATGTCAGGACAAGAGAAGGAAGAATGAAATTTGGAAGACAGGATTAAAGAAAAAAATAGCTTACAACAGAAAGAAGACTGTACTTTAGAGAACTGTAAATGGCAGAGTTGCAAAAACTGCAAACGACACTGAAAACTAGACATTGAGAGCTCAGTGTCATGCAATAGAATAAACATCCTTAATGCAATGTCAGGCAACACAAGGAGAAAGTGCCCACTGGAGACACAAAGGAAATGTAATAATAATAAGGATTAGGAAGTCAAGACACAAGCCTAACATTATAACTTATGATCTATTTTATATATGCGTGTACAGGAGAGGATATAAAATGTATATATAATGTAATGAATATATATACATGAATGCACATAAAATGAGAGCAACAAGCAAACACAAAAACACAGGAGAAAGAACATGTGGCATATAAGCTCTCTCTGTAAAGAGTATGCCTCGGGAAAGGGAAAACTAATGTGTAACACATTAAAACAGATTTTATTCAACCTTTAATGAGACAGCTGAAAGAGAAAAGGAGGTTATTCAATCCAAGGTGGAAGTAGGTTAATTAAGGCAGACAACATTGGACACATGGAATCCAATCCCTGCCCAGCTGAACCTGAGGATGCAGCAGTGCCAGGGGCTCTGCAGCAGGGACAGCTGGCACAGGCAGGGCTCATCCCTGCGTGGGTCCCCCGCCCTTGCCAAGGGAGACAAGGAACGCAGGTGGGTACCAGAGGAAGAGGAATGGCCAGCTGGGGGCAATGAAACTCCAGGAATCCTGGCTGATGCCAGAGCAAGGAAACAAATGGAGCTCCACTGAAATTGCTTGCCTATCTGTCCATCATCCCCTTCCCACTCCACAATTTCTTTGGGTCCAGCTCCACAATTTCTTTGGGTTTACCACTGCCTTCCCCTCCACAGGGAAAACATTTGGTGTCTGTACTATTTCCTCTCACCATCACGCACAGCATTTAAGGACTGTTGCATTTAAACTGATCTGAAATAAATATATCTGGACTGAAACACAACAGCTATCCTTGAATCAATCCTGGAAAGTTATCTGTGAGCTTTTACTCCCAAATGCCTTCTCCTACAGCATTCCTGTTCCTAACTCTTAACTTCAGCTTTCAATGATACGACGTGCACCTTTTATGCACTGTCAGAACTTTTCTTTTTTAAGAAGAGGTATGCTTTTAAAATTCTGTAATTTCCTTTAATAACACACTTCCTCAAGTAACCTTCTGAAAGCATCACTAGAAGAAGCTAAGTGTAAAACACAATTCAATGTATTGCTTAGACAAGAGATGTACAGGAGGCCTCTGAATATCCAGAAAACATTAGTACTGCGGAGGAGCTGCACAAGGACTTCTGAAGCAGTCTTTCTTTTATTTGTTCTCGTTGTGCTTACATTCGTCTCAGTCAGTTGTGCTGATCTCTCCTTGTTCAGCCAGTGCTATTGATTATCTGGGCCACTGTCAGAGGCCGATTAGGATAAGGCTGTCAGTTCTCTGGCCAATGTTGAATCAGGAGGAAACTCAACTGATGCCAGTGTACTTGAAGGAAGAAGTCAGCTTGTACACTGAAAAGGATCTCTCCCCTTTTTATGTAGCACGTATTCCTACCATTCGTTATGCACATCACTAGCACAGGAGCTGCACCAGATCCCCCCGGCTGCCCTGGAACCAGCAGCTGAGCCCAAGAAAGCTTTCTATGTGGGCAACTGGCCAGGGAATTGCAATCATTTATTTCCGATGCCACCCTATCTACCATTGCTCATTTTCTCAAAATCAGGTTATGGTAACATATTCCACACAGAAAAGTATCTGGACTCAATTCAAAAGTATGAGACAATACAGAATATCATTTCTGCATTAACTTCAAAATGAAGGTTGAATCTTTCAATCCCAAATAATTTGAACAGTGTCTATTTGAGAGTCTCATCTGGATTACTCTGCTTGTAAAAGTCTTGCAGCTGCCTTGACCTTAATTTAAAGGAGGGTTGCAACAGAGCATTTTCCATTAGAAACTCCTGTTCCACCAGCTGCCCAAAATTGTCTAGAATCAATGACCTTCATAAAAACATAATAGAAGAGCCATCATATTCTGGAGAATTTGAGCAAAACGAGTCCCTCAAACACACAGAGACAGGAAAAGAGTTTGCTATTCTGCTGGCAGCTTAATATTGGTTTAGCTCTTTTATGCAAGGATGCCCAAGGCATTTTACTATTACCTATATAATAAAAATGTAATAACAAATTTATAGGAGCCCCAGTAATTGCATAGGTGAGTTCATTGACGTTTTGCCTCAGGAGATACTGGTTGAATTTTACATCACTCAGAAAACTGACACCCAGACAATAAAGAATAATGCAGGGATCTGGGAATCAAAGGCCTGGAATCTGTTCCTTTCTCTGCCAGCAAGGAACAGAAAGTGTCTGCACATGATGCCTAATATCCTATCCACGGTGTGACTGTAGTCAATGAAGAGCAAATTTTCCCATTTGGGACTTGTTTCACAGGCATACACATTATTACTAAACACTAGAGACAAAAAGAATTATATGAAAAAAACCAGAATTTGTTTGTGTCAACCAGGAATGTTTGTGACCATGAGAGCAGCACGTTGGTATGAACATATACCAGTTTGACATTTCAAGAGACAGAAGTATGGCGAGAAGTAGTTGGTGTTATTTCGGGCTTACTCCATGCTACCATTGTTCCACTTTCATGCTTGCTAAATAAAATAACAAATCAAAACAATATCTTTCAAGTTTTTCAAATAACCATTATTGGAAAATTAAGATGCTAACATTCTTCACAGAACAAGTGAAGAACACAGTTCCACTGGAAAGGATTTAAGCAAGTGAAAACAGCCAAGGAGAAAAGCACTTCAGAGTTTGAATTTTATGTCTAGGCACTGGTACTGAACTCAGTACTGACCAGTAAACCTGTATGTGAATTTGCTGTACAAAAATTCACATTATTCTGCATTCTATTCTTTTGCTGGCTATTTTAAGCTAACAGTCATGGCTTCATGTGTTACTTTCTTACAGGAATTGGTTTCCAAATTAATAATTTATCTGATAAATTTTATTTCCATTGAATTTAATAAACCTACTTTAGACTTTAATTTGACTAATAAAGCAGAATTGAGCTTACCCTATGATTGTCTGAATCTTTGGCATTTTTTATTCCAATGTCTTAAAAAGAAAATCCTTGATTCATTCTACTTTTGCCACTTTCTTCAGCCTTTTATTTCCCGAATCTCACAGCACACTGTTCATCTCATCTTGATAATCACTTTACAAATTTGCTTCTGCCCAGTCCATTCTGCTTAAACTATTACCTCTAATTTTACAAGAAAGAAGGTCTTTACAATTGTTGTACTCTGATTCATGTTCATCAGGACAGACATTTTCTTCGCCTTTGTTTTTGCATTAGTTCTATTGTTTCATCCTGCTAAAGCTTTTCTTTCCACTGAGGTAATTCTTCTCTGTTGGCATTCACTAAATTTTTGCCAACGCGCCCTCACTAGAACTACTTATCTGCTTAAGTGCTTTCTGTGCTGATCTGGATGGCACAACACGACACTTCACAAAAAACACCAAAGTTCTAAATAGGAAAATCACAACAGTACAATATGTCTGACATTAGAACACTGGACATTGTCCTAAGGGAATTGTTTATCTGTAAGGGCTAGAGAAAATAGTGTATCTACTTCTGTTTTTTTCCTTTGTCAGTCTGTCTCTTTCTTTAAATAATAAAAAAATAATCTTTTTAACATTTAATTTTGTTTAGAAGTTTGGGAATCTGAACAGCAATTTAGTATTTCTAGTAAAGATTACTGTTCAACCATGATATTTTGTCAAAATTCATTTATTATATTAAAAGGATTCAAAATGTGTTTGAATTAAACTGTGTCTGATCTGAAGGTGAAAGAAAAGCCACATCACCATATCTCCTCAGAGTCTCTAATTAGCAGCGGAGAAGAATGAATTTTAAATGCTCAGCCAATTCAAAAGCTACATGGTTGAAAAGAAATGAATTGCTGAAGACCTGGGGAGTCTGTTTTAATGTTGGTTCCCCACCAAGAACTCACCATGTGGATAAAACATTGGAATCCCTTGTGATTCAAATGTTTAGGTTATGTCTTAACTTACAAACATGCATTTTAAAGCATCCTGTCCTAAAAGATTTAATTGATCTGTCCCCTGTCCAAACAGCAGTCCCTGCTCTCCTGCGTACTTTGGCATAGAGTGGGGGTGCTAAAACTGTGCATTTCATGCTCCAATCCTCAATCAACACACAGTCTATTATAAACATCTCCGAGTGCAGCCTGGCAGTTATCCCAAATGACCCAATCAAAGAGATTTTGTTCAGGTTTATCCATTCAGTGTCGGGTTTATTTTTATTATTTTTAATGGTGATTTTTGTCTCTAGTAGTTGTAGAGACCTCAGAATCAAGCGGGCCACTAATCTAAACTTTACAGCCAGCTATTTATGAATTTCCACATTATATTAAATCTTACAAGCAAAACTTTGGCTGCAGTAACATAGACTGCATGTACCAGCTCTTTAAAATGGGACAGGCACTCCAGATATCACCCATTTAAGTGGGGTACTTAATGAAAAAAGTCATAGTCTCCTGACACACAACTTTGTCCAAAACGTTCATTCATGTCACAATATTATTTTAAAAATTATTTAATGCAGGAGATTCAAACGGTTTCCTCTATCACTCTCCTTCAGCTGTGAGTATGTGATGCCAGATTTGATCTCCAGGCATCCCGAGCTCAGATAAAATTCAGGCAGCTCATGAGGGCAGTGAGGTTAAAAGGTGTCAGGACTTCAGGAAACCTTCTCACAGAAGTGGCAAACTCAAATACAAGTACCCAGACAAGGTCACAAATTAAAATGCTTTTCACAGAAGACTCTCCCAGAATATTCCCAGTGCATAAAGCTAAGTACATACTTAAGCCTTTTCAGGATCACAGCTGCATCTTGACATAAAACAGAAACAGTGTCAAAAGATAAATAAAAAGAAAGTTAAAACTGCAGCAGCTGTACTTGGTTTTGTATGTAATATATGCTTCATAAGGGTTGTTAATAATCCTGGGTAATTAATGAAGAGTAATTGCATTTCTCTCCAAATTACTTGCTAATTAATTGCATTTACTGTGGACATCAATATGTGAACATTGGGTAATCTTGCACTGACTGCAGCAATGCAGTAGTTTCTTCACCTCATTTCAGATTAGGGAGCCATGATTGTCCTGATAGCATCTACTATAAAGGGTTCTTAATTTCTGAACAATGCCTTTAAAGCAAAACATATATGTAAATATTTAATAACTCCTTAAGTACAACCTATAAATAATATGAATAAAAAAATTAAAAACCAAATATAAAACCAAATAAAAGTCACACAAAAGTTAAAGAGCCACCAACTATTTTGACTTTTTTTTTCAGTGACCCTACAGAAAAAGGATTACTAAGCAGACACTCAAAAAAAAATAAAAAAAAATAAAAAAAAATTGAAGGCTGAGGAAATGCTTAGCACCTACCAGCACGCATCAAACCCACAAATGCTAAAAATCACCTGCCTTTACAGCCTAGAACACTCCTCCGTACTCTGCAAATGCCCTTCTCTTCATCCCGCATTCACAATGTAACAGAATACTGTTTGTTCCATAGACAGCATTTACCTGATGATCAATTTACAGATTGAAAAATTAGCTAAAGCTACTTTGTATCCAATCACAAGACCTTTACTTCTGGAAAATCTCCTGCTAACGACTGTTCTTATTA
This sequence comes from Grallaria varia, assembly GCA_013396735.1. NCBI lineage: Eukaryota > Metazoa > Chordata > Aves > Passeriformes > Formicariidae > Grallaria > Grallaria varia. The sequence goes on from VWZG01006450.1 coordinate 4,014,345, forward strand.
TCACATACATCTTCTGTAATTAAACGTTTTAAACAGGCTCCTGTTTGTATGTGTCAGGGAGCCACCAGGAAAATTAAGTTCTCCCTTCCTGAGCAAAGTTCTTGCAGGATAAAGCTTCCCACCACCAACTGATAAGCACTAAATGAGGCACTTTCTTCTGCTTTCTTACGCCTTCAAAATGCCAAGTATGCAATGTAAAGCTTGAGCTCTACATTAGTATACCAGTGACAAATTCTGATCTTTCATATGCAGTTTGGGCTATTTGCTTTTCCTCTGCCCTGTGCAGCTTTGCATTGTTGTCATTTGTCACTAGGAGAGTGACGACCCCTACCAATTTCGCACTTACTGTGATAGCATCATCGCCATGCACCACGTACACACTTTGTAGATTATGGACATTTTGAAAGGCTTTCTCCACCAAAATAGAAATAAACTGTCCAATGGGGCAGCAGACCAGAAAATTCCCATCTGGACTATATGCAGTTTTCTAACTGATGACAGAAAAACAGAAGCTGGAAATTACATAGTGCAATATCAGAGCACTTACAGTAACTAGTGGAAACTACATAATCAATATCCTGACAGGTGGCGTGCTCGAGGCTGCTGGGGGAACACAATGTGCTGACTATAGAGCATTCAAAGGCATTCCTTCATTGATCATCGAATGCCTGACAGGCTCCTCTGAAGTCTTCTTGTTAGAGTTTACACTGTTCACTGACATTAGTTCAGATTGGACGGTGAGGCAACACAGAGCAAAAAAAGATGGTAAATCAGCTGGGGAGAGCAGCAGTGTGTGGCTGTGGCCAGGGAAAATCCAGTGCCACGCTGCCTGCAAGGGGAGTGAGACACTTGCCTGCTCTGGGGTCCCGCATTAGTGCTATAAATAAGTGAAATGCATTAACCCTCAAAATATAAATAAATAAATAAAGCAAGCTTTGCAGAAAATTCAGTATACTGAAAACTGATAAGAATGCACTTCTTAGTGTATGGAGCCCTCGGGCCCAATCAGAATTACAGCTATTGCTACCCCATGTGGTTTTAACAGAAGTAAACTCAAAGTCCATGCTGGCCTCCAGCCAGGAGGCCTGGAGACACACCATCCTAGACCATCCGTGTTCCTTGGAGAACACACGCAGAACCAGTCTCGAGGAGAAAGGACAACGCAGAAAGAACCGTGCCTCGCCAATACGGCCTATGGAGACTTTCTGCTGTGCCTTTTGCAACCAGACTTTGCCTATCTTGCATTGGCCTCTTTAGCCATCAGCGCGCTCACGACAAGTGTGGGGAGAGCCCTTCCCAAATCTTCATTCACCAAGCCCGGCCATGATGATGATGATGCAGCACAGGCAGCTCTGCCATGGAAGGAGGCTTTTAACCTGCCTGTCAGCAGCATTGGCCTTGCTCGTACCCTCACAAAGCACCACAAGTTCTCTCCTGAACATCAGAAATGTCATGGCATGCCCAAGGGGTTTAAGTGGCATCGTTACCACAACAGGAAAACAACTAATAGAGTGAAACATTTGACTTTTAGCTGCAACAGACAGTGCCCTGTTCTCTCAGGGGTTCAGCACGTACTTGGCTGGCTCAGGTAGGACAGCTGTGGAACAGGATTCCTCCACAACCACAGCTATCCCCCCAGGGAATGCCATATCTCCTGAGTGTTCTCCCTCCTCTCTCCTTTTGTTGAAGCCACCACAGAAGCATCTCTGTGCATGTGCCACATCATTTCATACTGGAGAGAGATTGCCAGAGTTAATGGGGTTCCATCAGGCTGCAGGTTGAGCCAACTTTATGGCCAAAGCTGAGTACAAATAGTTACAAGAAGTTACTTATCACTAATGCATTTCCTTAATCAGCTACACTGTCTTCCAGAGAATTTTCTTTGGTCTATAACCACAACAGTAGTTGTAGTCATGGTGTATATTTACCTGTATTATTATGGTGTAGTCACTACAAATAGAATGTGATCTTGGCTCTATTACCAGTTCATGACTTTTAAACAAATTATTCTCCCTCTCTGCAATGTATTTTCTAGATCCATAAACTAGAAATTAAAAAAGTATTTTGAAGACTTCAGATGCAAACATGCTACAAAAGTGAAATGTCATTCAGTATTATCACTATGATCTGACCAACTGTGACAATTTCAAAAGATAACAAAACATTCAGAATATATTTTAGACCATTCACAAGATGTATTTTATTAGGTTTATCATAAAAGCCTAGAGAGAAAAATGTTTCTAATAAAAAATGCCTAATATGCACAAAACTTAAGTTGTGCCAGGAATATTATTTTTTATTGGCCAATTCCAGTGCTTTTTTAAAAAAGAAAATTTTCTATGTGACATTGACAACTAGAACATTTCATTTTAGTTTTAGTTTTGACATCCCTATTGAAATTTGAAGTGTTAGACTTTTACCATCGATATGCCTTTAAAATATGTTTCTGTTTTAATGACTGCATATATATCAGACAGAAAAAAATCAGAAACATGACAAAAAATGATGGCAAGCCAAATAAAACATGTGTTGGTCCTGAATATTTTTGTAACATTATAAACTAATGAAGAACAAATCTAAATTGAAAAAGTCTTTGACAGTGAGCCACGTTCCAACTGTTGTACAGTGCAGTGGGATTCTGCATCCGGAGGCAAAGAGAGCCTGTCCTTTCATCTCTGAGCACCTCCCTTAGGAAGTTAAAAAAATTTAGGCTAATACAGAAACAGCTCCGATGTGACACTTCAAACAGGCTACTGACGAGAATATGCTGCTTTTAGCTAGTTGTAAACCTTGAATCCTTTTGCTGGTAAGAATAGGAAAACATATGAATCTATAAATACAAAAAATGTGAATCTAGCTACCTCTATTGCCAAAAGGAGGAACAGAGTGGTCAGGAAACCTCTTTCAATTCTATGACAGACCCTCCAGCTAACTGTGAGACAAAGGTCAAGGAGGTTTTCCTAGAAGAACCACAAATTTGTGCTGCTCCAAAGAATAGGTCCTTTACACATTATCAACCTTTAATCTATGAAAAGTTCTTTTAAAACAGCAACCAATTACTAAAAAAATACTAACAATTACTAACTAGCAATTTCTAACAAATTCCTACAAACAGTAACTTACCAATGGCCAGCTAATGTAATTTTCTTTAAATAATTCTCTAGAGATGAAAAAAACAGATACCGATGGCTTGATTTCCATCAGGATGATACGAAGTCTGGCCATAGTAAAATGGAGAATAGACAGAAGGGAGCTGTTTTAAGCTGCTGGCACTGATAATATTATTGTTGCAAACCTCCTGGTTATTAAGAAACAGAGCTGTACTCTGTCACATCCCTCTCACCAAACTGTCAAAACTTTTCCTGGTCTCTCAATTTCTTTTGCTCATACTTTGTTTCACATGGAAAGCAACAAAAAAAATTCTTTTCAAGCAGCAATTTTGCACTCCTGGACTCGATGCAGTGGCAGTACACAGAGGGCACACAGCACATTGATTTCCCAAGACTCACACACATCCGGTTATTTGAAAATAAAAGCCCCCTTTTTTAATGCATCTTCCTCTATGGTTCTTGTGTTTTCTCCTGTTAATACTGCACAGATGTGACAGCTTGAGTGGAATTCCTTCCTGGATCTCTCATCAGTCAACAAAGTGATGACTATGTGTTCAGTCCTTCCCTTATAGTCATGATGACTCTCTCATTCCCTTTTTTGGATTCTGCTCTCGTCTTTCCACATTTCAACACTTCTCTTTCAACTTTTGTTACATTTCAATCAACTTCTTGCACATCTAATGGCATGCATATATTTACTATTAATTTTAATACCTAGCTTCCTATACAGTAGATTGAGATAAACCCCAAACCAGACCAGAGGTCAAAGAAACTTTGAATGTTCAAACACATGTACGTTATTAAAACAGCATGTGATGAGATACAGGATTTTTCTCTATAGTTTGATGCTTTTGCAAAAGGAATGGAAATACATGGCTGTCAATTAATACATTATGTTCTAAAAAATCCTGAAGTATGCAGAAATTCTCAAGTTTCAGAAAGTCAAAGCATTTGCAGTTAAAAATAATACGTCAGTATCATAATTCTATGCTCTGAAAAGAAATGCTATTTTTTCCATTTGACGCGCAAGAGAAAGCTGCAAGAGTAAGATTTCCCACTCTGAATTAACAACTGCTTTTCAAAGGTACCTAAAGGTCCATATAGGTGACATTAGGACTCTCAAAAACAGCATCCACCATGTAGAACTCCTGAGAGCTTTTGATAATGCCACTAAATGCACATAAAAGGACTAATTAGTCACTGTTCAAACTGTGGATGTGTTCAGCGTTCATAATTGCTACATCCCAGCGCAACTGTTCTGCACAGTTCTGCTGGGAAAGGCTCATTGGGGGGAACTAGCCCTGGTTCCAACAGGTTACTGGGAATGCCCCTCCCACTGCCACACCTTTCTGATGCAGCAGACACAAGTGGGCTTAATGCGGAAAAAGGGATTGGGCTTCTGATTCCAAAACGGACCGAGATGCCAAAACTATGTTAAAAAGCTGATCAAACCTTAAAGCAGCAACCTGCAGCTGCTGATACCTCCATTGTATTACAGTGATGTCATCCAGAGTTCTCCTACAGCTTGGGGTGAAGCTTTGCACACTCAACAAATAATACCCCAAAATTCTACTGTTCACTTTCTTTCAGGGCTCTTCCCTGCACACTGTGAACACACTTTATGGTTAAGTCTGTGCTCTAAATTCAAAAGCCAGGCAAGCACAGCAGGAATCAGTTCAAGGTGTAAGATAAGACTATCCATACCGCAGAGCAGAGCTCAACAGCACAGTGGCACTTCAGCAGCCTGACAGCTGTGAGTGCTGCCACTTCTGTACACAGCCCCAGTCCCAAAACTCGAGGAAAACTGAAAGAGTTCGAGCACTTCCCTGTTAAGGCATTTCTTCATAAGCCTTGCAGATGACAGGTAAAAGTTATGCTCCTATCTGAAGAGCTCAGCTCTAACAAGGATGCTGCAGTCCTGGGTACTGTTTCACAGCCAGTGTGCTATATTTGAAGCCCCTGGCGCTGGTTCCTCCTCTATTTTGTTTTATGACTGCAGCAGTCCCAGTGTTGAGTGAAATGTCTGTTTCTCACAGAGGATGCGATCCAAAAGAAATTGAAGCCAAATTCCTGATTTATAACAAAAACTGACTAAAGTGCAAGTCTTTTTGTGCATTGAATTTTCCCCAAACTTATATATGAGAGGGTACCACTTAAAAAGAGAATGTTTTAAGAGTCTTGCTCTGTGCAAAGTGCAATGACTTAAGAAGAGCTCACCTGGGCTAGTATGAAAAGGAGATGGCAAGTCTTTACTTTCATTTACTATGAATTAATCCAATAATGATTCCAGCATATTCTGACGTGGGAGGAGAAATGACAGAACTTGCACATCTGTTATTGCAGATACTTTTACATTCTTGTGAGGACCTGCCTTGGCTGCATCCCTGAGTATTTTCACTTCAGTCCTAAGGGAAACATTACCCATTTAAAGGTCACATAAAAGAAAGGCTAATGAAGTTTATACTCTAGCATGATCTTTTTTATGTACATACCCTTATTTATTGCTCAATTTAACTTTTCACTTTAGCACGCATCACTCACAATGATCACGAACATCTATAAATGAAAAACAAACAAAACTCATCTCCAAAAAAAATTCTGGAAAAAAAAAATTGGGTTTAAAAAAACATGCAAGAGAACAGATGTAAAAACCCACACTGAAAGTATGTCTGTATAGGTAAAAAGAGCTATTGTATTTCTACTGATTCAATTAATGCTTTAATTAAATAATGACGAGATGCAGACATAGTCATCTCCTTTAACCAATTTGATAAATGAAAAAAAAAAAAAAAGCTTTATGGGTGTTACCCAACAGAAAATGAAATCAACTATGAACATTAATATCTTAATATGCATGCAAAGTAAGTTATTAATAGATTAAAATTTTAAAAAGCTGCTCTAATTAGATGCAGCAGTAAGCCCTCTGATACGCAAGCAGTGTATTTGCCATAGTGTGTTAACTTCCATTAATGTTATTTGAATATATGCTTTGAACTAGTGATTATGAGCATCAGTTCTGCAGAAAGCTTGCTTTCAGGAACATTCTTCCAGCTTCCTATTTTTGTCTAATGGTAATTGCCAAGGAAACTTTTCTGGGTGAATACCACAGCACAGGACATGCATTATCTTTCCTTTGATTCCAGGTGTCTGTAGAATTGCTCTACTGATCAGGCAGGTCACACAAGAAATCCTTCACATGAGGTCATACTCAAATGACAGCTCAGAACACGTGGCCAGTCAGAAATGGGAAAGGAAGGACTTGGATGCTTTCAAAAATCTGTTAAAATAGGGCAGTAGGATCAAAACCTAAAAGAGCAGGCCTGCTCCAGCTAGCAAGTGTAACCCCTAAAGCACCTACACACAGCAGGTGGATTTGAAGAGGCAAACTTGTCTTGATGACAGGTGAGGACACCTCATCGTGGAAAAGCAATTTTCAGTACCAAGAAGCACTCGGAACAAAACCCTCTCACGTGGCTGTCCCAGCTAGAACTCAGCTTCCATCTGCTGCCCACCCCCACCGGCGTCTTCGCGGTTTTGGGTGGTCGTCACAGCCCTGTTTTTCTTATAAAACTAATCAGAGCACACCACACAATCCAGTTGAATTCTGCCCCATGGGCACAATTCCATCGTCAGTGCATCCAGTAATGGAAGAGAGGGGACGCGTCCTATTTGCAACGGGGACAAAATGTTTCATTGCAAAAGACATTCTGCTTTTTGCCTCATTTTGTAGCCTCCTACCTGTAATATCTTGCTCAATTATTGATAAATTATAATAGTAAGAGATTTATTTAATGGCCCATGAATTTGGACATGTTTTCAGCATTGTTTTAAAGATATGTCTTGGGATAAAAGGGTTTTTAAAAGTCATAAAACATCTCTTTGCCTTGACAAAGTAAATAAATGAAATCCAGAGAACCTAAATACCACTTCAGAGAAATTATAGTAGTAGCATCATATTCTAATACCTAATGATTTGGACAGTATTCCAAAGTCCAAAATTCAATTTACAAATGGAACATTTCTGCATTACAAGGCTACCAAATTTACACACATCTCAAGGATTCAGAATGCTTTCATCAGAGAGAATGTAATAAGAGAGAGTGAAAGAAACTTCATAGTTCTTCCATCCTAGAACAAGTAGATGCAACCAAGTTTAGTTTTCTTGCGAGCAATTACAAGTTATTGAACTGTAAGCAGAGGAAACAATGTAGTTATCAAGAGAATTAAACAGGGAAGGGTTTAGGTTGCCTGTATTTCAAATTAACCATAATTTGATCTTAGCTTAATTACAATTACTGCTTTACCTATTACTAATTTTTCTTCCAGCTGGAAAGTAAAACTCATGGAAGCTACTGGGTTTTTAGGAGTCTAAAGTACACCATAATGTAAAGAACATTGCAAGTGTACATTAAAAAGAGCTCTTGCCAACACACAGCTCTAAATACAGCAATTTCCCCATGATCCAGTATGACTAACCTAATGCCCTCAAACCATGTTCAGAACTTGTGTTATACTAATGCAAGTTTGAGCTGCCTTCTCTGATGGGGTATTTGTTGACCCCTTGAAGATGAGGGGAATGGTTTTCCCACCAGCAGGCACTTTAAATAGGATATACAAAAACACACTGCTGTTGTCAAAACCTTAGCATAGACTCCCAAACATTCTTACAGTGAGAGCTTTGTAAGACATTTGCTTTCTAACTTGGAATAAATACCGCTAATAAAGACCCACTTAAACCAATGCATATTTAAAACAACTTAAATATTAGGACTAGCATTTCATAACAGGGATTAGTATGGTATAAACCTCTTTCAGACAGTCATATGGTATAAATCCTACTAATTTAAATGGAAATATTAGCTTTGAACTGAAAAACAATTTGGCTTGTGAAACCAGTAAACACTACAGCTAGTATGTAAATCTGGTATAGCATTTACTACTAACACTCAGCAGGATTTGAGGCAAATTACCAAATAGATATAGCCCCAAAAAATCAGGTTGGAGTGTCTCATGGACCTAACATCTGAGAGAACCATACTTGCACCCCGACACTTGCTTTGGAGTGCACCTGGTTGTGCTGAGGGATATATGTCATTTACCTCTTCTAAGGCATAGAGATGACTCTCAGTCAGCTGTGCAAATCTTCCTTGTCTGCCGGTTTAAAACACCCAGGACAGAAACCAGTCCCCACAGTAAGTAATCTAAATGAGGGGAGTGTCTCTCCCATGCACCACTTGCATGTATTCCTGCAAAAACTTTCAGCTTTGACTAATTTTTCTTTACCATTTCTTAATTACTTCATCAGGCAATTCCCAAACTGTTCTTTTAACATAGCTGAGAATGTATCTCCTGATACCAAACAAATTAAATAGTCTATTTTTACTTTTAGGTCTTACAGCATAAAGCATTGTAATGTAACAGCCACACATAACATTTTATTAAGTCAACAAGAATATTATCAGCCTTACTAATAGACAATTTTTCTTTTCGAAATCACAGACTGCCATAGGTAGCAACATACTCAAGCTAAAGGGCATCCATTATACCTTAAATAGACTCCCAAATTATCATGCATTATTTGTACAGGAGACCAAGATGCTCTTCAGCTATTATACTTCTTCAAACTTTTATATCATATTTAATTTTTAAAATGTACTCCTCCTCAAAATGCAAGTGTCCCAATTAATCCAGGTTTATGAATGGGTAAAGTTGGGCCTTAAATGTGACTGCAAAGAAATGTGAGATCAAATAAGATGAAGTCAGAGTCAGTATCACTTCCACTAGAAGAATCTTCACCATGCAATGTCATGGCTTCAATTCCCTTGGTTCAATGTTGCCAAGCTGTATATTTTCTCACACATGTACTTTATTCATAAAACTAAAAATAATGTATGTAATCAACACAGAAAGAATCAAACATGAAAAATGTGTGGTAATAATCAAGTCATTTATACTGAAAGCATTTTGTTATATTATTACACAACCTAAAACATGCTGCCCCACCCTCTTCTTTTTCTTTTGCTGCCATCTTTTTCTAAATTAAAATAACACTTAGAGGAGGAAGGCTATTATAGCAAAGCTTCTCAGAAAATTTCCCCCAAACACTTTTTTACAATACTGAGTGGAATACACATATTTGTCTCTGCATTAGAGAGGGGCTTACCTATATATCAACAAGAGTTTTCCCATGAACACTGTGGCTTTTAACCAGGAATTACTGTTAAAAGTAGAACATATGGCAACAGTTCTGCCAAAATGTACAGTGGATTTTGCTACTGAACAAAAAATCCTCCCCCCACCTTTTTTTTCCATCCCTGTTTCAGTGCCATCTACCCTAGAAATTCTGCTGTCCTGAATCCACTCGTTCAGCTCTTTTTCACAGTGGGACTGTCAGTCCAACAGCCTGGTTGTACCTTCTGCTGACTCTGGCTGTCCCTGACCCTCCCAGTGAGATGAGTTCAGCCGCTACAGTCCTCTCTTCTTGCGCTGGGTCAATCCCCAGCCCGTTCACTCACCTGAACTTGCCCTTTCAGCATCCAGAGCCCGGAATAGGCACTCGAAGGGGGAGTGGGAAGCAGGGAAGGGAAGGGATGTCCCTTGTGCAGCAGCAGAATCCATCAGGATGCACAGGGAGCTGGCCCCACCTGTTTGGCACCTCACCAATCCCTGCTGATGGTGTCACTGCGTGCCCTGCTCTGGGGACACCTGCGGCTGGTCACAGCTGCCCCTGCATCGCTAGAGCAGGACAGAGTGTGCAAAGGACAGGATGAATTCCCTCCACTGGCCTGCCTCTCTCTGCTCCTTCCTGACCCCAGACTCTGTTGGGATGGAGAATACTGGGGCACGAACAAATGGCCCTAGGGCTGCAGTGCCACCAATCTGCCCTGGCTGATGGCACACACCTCCTGGGGACACTGGATGCTGGCACCCACCTCCTGGGGCACTGGCACCCACCTCCTGGGGACACTGGATGCTGGCACACAGCTTCTGAGGGCACTGGCACCCATTTCCTGGGGACACTGGCACCCACCTCCTGGGGACACTGGCTGCTGGCACACAGCTCCTGGGGGCACTNGCTCCTGGGGGCACTGGCACCCACCTCCTGGGGACACTGGCTGCTGGCACACACCTCCTGGGGGCACTGGCACACAGGCTACTTTCTGCTCCTTCCCTGCCCTCTCAAGAGCCACACACCACTGACAGTTCTTAAGCTGGCTGAGTTGTCTCAAGAAAACTCAGTTTAACACAATTTTAGACCACGGTGCTATGCTCTTATGCTTTTGCCATCAACCTTGTGGTTTAATTCACCTTCTTTTCCTTCATCTTTCATCTGATCACTGAGCAACCGAAGTTTTAGGCTGGTTTTTTGTACTGTGGCAGGCACACGAAACAGTAGTGACAGCGTAATGGAGATTATATGAGCATGCAATGCTACTGATCACATTACACTGACTGTGTTTGCAGGCGGTATCACAATAATAGTGGCACCAAAGTCTGAGATTGCTAATGAAGCTGTTAATGCTATGATGGTAATGAAAGGGTAGCTAAAGAGATCTTCATTAAGTCTAATAGACATGGGCATGTAGCAAAACCCCCTAAGCACGAAGAGTGCAGACTTAAAAGAACAAAATCTCCAGAGATCAAATTTATTCTTGCTACATCATAGTAGAGAAAGCAAACTATGTTCCCCTCTGATGCAAGAACAGTGATTCTGGGAGAAAAATCAGCTGGGTTAAACTAGACTGACTATGAGACACAATATATGATAAGGAAAAGTATAAAAAGGAAAACTGCTTTGATTTGAAATACTTTTGGGGACAGTAAAATTTCAAAGCTATGTTAAGGGCTTCAACAATATGGCCTTTCTCTAAGGCACCAGTGCATAATTTTTCAAAATGAAAGAAACGCTTTTTCTCACTCAGAATTGGAGTCAACAAATGGCAATGCTCTGGTGAAAGCCAGGAAAGATACAAGCCAAAGGAATTGACGCAGTACTGACTTTATGTACTTTCTTTGATCCTTTCTTTCAACTTTGAAAGTGAAAGAACTAATAAAAAGAATAACTGAATTAACATATAAACTTCATAACCAGCTTGTTTCACAGCTGACAAAAAAAGCATCACTAATTCCATACATTTCACACAGGCCAGCACATTAGCAGCACTCAGTGAAGAAAAACACATGAAACCAGGGCACAGAAACAGAGAAAAACCAGATACTGCACTACAAAAGGTAGTGGGCATATCAGCAATCAAAATTGTTGTTATGACACAAAAACTGGAAAAGTGTTTTTCTTTCCCTGCATTTCACAGATGCCACCACAAAGGGAGTAAAATTTTGTAGTGACTCCCATCACAAGACAGACAAAATAACAGCCACAGATAAGTATCTGTCAAGACAGCAGTTGAAAGGCATTATCTTTCCACCTGGCAGTGTTCACGTATGGAAAGAAAAAAAAAAGAAAGGACAGAACAGGAAAAGCATACAAATAAACTAGGATTTGTACATTTGATTCTTGTTCTCAAAGAGCAAAAAGGTTGCCTGAAGCTTTTCACTGCTTGTATAAATCAGGAAAGTTTGCATGCTGCTGCTAAAAAGAAACTTCATCACTTAATTTTCCTACTGCTCTGAAAAAAAAAGTTACTTTGTTAACCAATAAATTTGAATAAATCTGAATACAAATATGAACGTTGGAGGTCTTTGCTGGGGAGGGGAAGAAGGGGAGAAACCCACATGCAACAAAAAACCAAAACAAAACCAACCAAACAAAAATACTCAGATTTTTTTCGGCAAAAAAGCAAGAAAAAGGAATTTTGATGATTGGCTGAATCAGAAAAGGCTTCCCAAATAGAAATGGGATCCAGAGAGACAGGGAAAAAAATTTATTTTCTTGGAACACCAGCTTAACTTTTACAGAAGAGATTTCTGATTTCACCATTTAGATCAGGAGTTTTACCACATGTAACGGAAACATTACAGCACCTGCTGTACGTTCAGTCACATCTACCTTTACTCTCAATTGAATAAAACATTTTCTTTTCAATTTTCGTTATCTTCTGTAAGGAAATTTAGCATTTTCCCTCTCAGCTGTAAATATAAACCTAACCTACTCATTCTCAGAGAGATAATGAACCTTCTTGTTCTAGCCTCCACTGTAATTATTTTATTTTGCTTCCTCATTCAGTAAAATTCATGCGTGCATATTACTGCCACAACACCACTACAACTCCTTCAACATTTTTGGTAAGGCATAAAATTGTGGTCTATAAACAATAAAATTAATACTAATAGCAAGAGGAGTGATAATTTGATTTAAAAATTGAGAGATATTTCATTGGCCAAATAAAAAGCAAGCTATACTATAACTGTTTCTTTTAATAGGAAAAAAAATACAGGTAATGTCACATTCAGGGCTTCTGTTGGTCACTCAGTGAGAAAGGATGAGTCCTACTCCATCACTATCGTTTTAGTGGCAGCCCACGGTGTCAGTGAGGACTGGAACGGAGCACAGCAGTCCTGCTGAGCAGACCACAGGAACCCACCGAAGGTCTGGCTGGGTGATTTTGCTGCTAATGCAGCATTAGATACTCTGCACATCAGACTCTCCTGGACCAGCAGGGAACTGTCGCTGTCCCCACGGCACACCCCACTGGCTGGTGTCCTAGGATTGTTCAGATGCTTTCACTGAACAGTTCTGAGCTACAGCTAAACTAGAACAAAGCTGTTTCCTCTCTCTCTCTTGCCCTCTTCCTGTGCCATGGAAACATTTCAAAGCCTTCTGGCATTTCCAAGCAGAGCTTTGCGTTTGTCACAGGACTGCACGTGTGTGCACAAGGAGCATCGGAGTGCGTGTTCTTGTCAATTATTCTGATGACCTTTTTGCAGTCAGACACTCCCTGACTGCTCATTCTCACCATTCCCACATTTCATCTTACTCAAAATTGCTCGTCCTGGCTGCTTTCCCTTCCCTATAACTATCCTTGCCTTTACACCAAAGACACTCCTTTTCCTTTTCCCTTCCTTTTCCTCAGCAGGAAACTCAGTCCAGTAAGCACAGAATATTTTTTTTTCATCTGAGCAGCATTTGACCAAAACTGTTTCTTCTAGACCTACATTCCCAACTTAAGATCAAACACAGTTTTCATAATGTACTTTTCCAAGCTTGCGCTTTGGAAATAAGAGGGAATACCAGAGAGAAAAAAAAAAACATTTTTTTTTGTAAGGGTAAAAATGCATAATTTATGAGTACAAATTTGAGAGCGTTATTATGAAGTATTCAGGCTGATAACAATATTAATGGAAAAGTAAAACTGAGTCTCTACTTCCCCATGGTTTTTACAAAACACTTGGTACTTCCCACAAGTGTCTGTGTCCATATTCTGGGCAGATTTGTACTCAGACAATTGCATTCTTGATGTACAACATAACCCTTGTCAAATATCAACTGCACTGACTTTCCAAAAAAAAAAAACTCCTGCTCTGTGATGTTTTTAATAGAATGGATACGTTGCATTCCTGAGGAGGATGAGCGATCCCTCTACACACAGCCTGGAAGAACACCTGTGCTTTACAGGAATAACGTGTATTGTAGGGGAAGGGACAATTGCCACACGTAAATTGCAATTAACTTACGTGCTGATTTATGCCTACAGAAACAATAGTATTTCAGAACTGAAAAGAAGTCAAGACAGCAGTGACTGTGTGCCCCTACAGACACTTGAAGTCTGCTGTGTGCAGAACCAGAACAGGAGCACTGAGCTGCGCTGGGAGCCAGGTGACATCTCCTTGGTGGCACGTGGTGGCTCTGTTCAGAATGTCAGCAATGCTGCTGCGTGCTGTACCAGCCTTTCCCATGTTTGCAGGACTAACATACTACTGAAAAGGAAGGAAGAGGGCACAAAAGAGATGTGGGGGACAAAAATATAAAAGAAAAATTAGCAAATTAAAGCAGTCACAAACTCCTCCCCAACAGAAGAAAACCTGTTCTAAATTCTGTTGTTTGATTCAGTGTGCAAACCCCAGGCTAAGCCAGGAGGAAGTGTTTTGGTTTTCCGAAGGAATAAATCAGGCACAATAGTATTATCAAGGAGGAAAATATTAAAATGGGAAAGCATGCTTTAAAACAGACATGCTGTGGTACTGTTCCTGTAGTCTTGTGGACATCCAGAATGGGGAAGATGCTCTGCGAAGGGCCCTGGGCAAATCTCCAGGGATTCTTGATGTATATCCAAGTTCTGTGCTGCACGGAATTGATTAACAAGTGAATAGTTAACAACAGTCCCAAGAATGGAGAATATTAGAGCAGGAGGAAAGATCACCTGCTCACATACTGCCAAAGGCAAGACAGAAGGGCTGGTGGACCCGCCAGCCAACCTGAGATGGCACATCCTGCATTTCTACCCTGTGTTCCGAAACAGAGTGAACCTGCTTTATCTGTTAGCTTAAAACTGGTATATGCAGCGCCTTTTGTCAGGTTTTGTTCTTCTAAAGCAGCAATTTTGCAGAAATTATTTAAAAATTATTACTGTGAGAGACCTTAACAATACCACTTCAATGGCTGATTGAGCTGATTAAATCAATTTAATGTGCAATAACTAACCAATAAGCTCTCCAAATACTCTGCAGAAATCAGTTAAGGTAGCTTTTGATGCACGAGCACACAGACTTGGTAGAAGGGCGGGTTGAATCCTGGCAGCACAGCTAATAAATGTAATTATAATGATAAAAGCTCACAAATGGCTTCATTCTACACTGTCACTCACAGCACAACCTGCTATCGCTCACTCCTGCTGCACACAATGACCTTTGTCATGCTTGGGAAAACAGCTTCCCACTGTGATTTGACTCTTACTGAGTGGCCAGATGGGGCAGTTTTGCTTCATTATTTGTGTCTGTGAAGTGGAAATGCCAACAGAAAGATTCATTACTGTCAAGATCATCTCTGCAAAGCTCCCTTGATTTATTAGGGCATAAACTGCTGTACTGGCTGTAATGAGACATAAATGTTCTGTAAAGCCTATGAACTCAAGGAGGAAATACACTGCCATCAAGAGGCTATGGGTCTAATTTATTAACAGCTTCTGCCACCACTGTCACAGAAAATCATACAAGCTGCACGGACTGTGGCAGTCGTAGGAAAAAGTGTGATCAGCCAGTGACATGTTTACATAAAATAATTTCTCCCCTTTTTTTTCTGAAATTTGTACAGTGCAGACAGGTGAAATACAACGGAATCGATAATTACAATAAAATACTAGCAATCTCTCAGAGTCTATTTAATTAATGTTGAGATTACGGTCCAGACTTGTATATCATAGGATAAGAAGACTTACAACTCAAGTTACCTTGAGGGAGACAATTCCCTGTCCAATTTTGGAAGGTTCAAGATCATTTGAAGCCCTACATTTTGTTAGGCAGTCCAGATTCTCTTATATTTTTATTTGTATCGTGGATCTTGGCTACTTTTGTAATTAGCACAGTACAACACTCCTAAAATATTACAACTACTTATGACAACAAGCAAGGGCCAAAGGAACACAGAACTGCTTATTTGTGTCTGCCATGAAGGATGCACATCATTCAAACACAACACATCAGCTGCTTAGTCCACATGGAGAGAGTGTAAAGAGCACTTCAGCAACAGAGGAATATTTTAATATTCCATTGACAAAAGGGCATCTTCCATGGGCACAAAGAGGCAACAAAGCTGCCCCTGCGGCTCTGCTGGCACCGCTCAACAGAGGGAAGGTAAGGAGGCCAAACTTACAGTCACCTCGCTGGGGGTGCTGCTCCTGGCATTGTCCCTGAGGGACCCCATGCTGGATAACTACTGGAAATGGCATGGATTTCTCTTGGCAACAAGTGCTGCAGCCCGGAACGTGGTGGCAGTCACACCAAGTTACATCTCACAGACTGTTCCACTGCAAGATCATCTCCTGACCAGGACTGAACCTTTCACAGTCCAGCCCTCAGGATTCTGCATTTCCATCAGTCATGGATGTCTCACATAGTTGCAAAAAAAAATAGAAATCAATGAAACAACCAGCCACCAAAAAATACCCCCAACAAGAATGACAAAAATCAAAATCACAACAAATCCCACAAAGTTTGCACGGCACAACTTCAAACTGAGTCCAAATCTGTGCCTATAGCCAACTCTCTTTCACATGTTCAGAAAATATGTAACAAATTATGTTTACATTCAATCAACACAACAGAGGATTAATGTAAACATCTAACTATAAATTTACACTGTTTTACAGAAGTTCCTTCTAAAATCTCACTAATTTTTCATGTAACTCTTCCAAAACTTAGAGACAGACATGCAAAAGAGGGACCAATTTTTAAAAATTTCATTCCAGAATGGTGTTTCAGAGAACTTCTTGCAAGGAGCCATGCCATGGAAAAAGCTTCCCTAGGGGGAAATATATCACAGCCTGAGCAGTACTACACAGGCGATTAAGTCCCCAGAGCACTTTTTGCTATTAAAATATCAGCAAAATTAATTGAGCAAAATAAAAGTACAAAGCTATCTGGTTATGATGGCGTGGTAATCTTGTCTATTTCTAATTTCATAATCCAGTCTCACTCAGAGGGCAAGTACACTTTGCAGTGACACAGCTCCTGTGAGTGGCTGTGGATCGCGCAGATACTGCAGCGCTGTTCGCACTTGATTAAATAGTAATGTGGGAATGAGCACCAGGTTCTTTCGCCACTCAACAACCCATTAATGAGTCACTTTGGAGAAAGGAGGAAAAGTCACGCATTTTGTTGAGCCAGTTTCTTTTGGAAAGGCTAAATCTGTACATCAGTATTAAAAATAAAGTTCATTAGTATTGTTTGTAACATACGTGTATGGATGCTTTACATTACTATCCTCTTATGGCTATTAAATGTTTCAACATTTAAAAAGCAGCAAACTAAACCATAACTAAACCAGGCATTTACTCATCTATTTTTCACTAAATGATGAAAAATTATCTAGACTGTTTTCTGCAAGTCTGTATGTTATTTCACAGTTTACTATCTGTTTAAAGGTGTGTCCTATAAAAAGTGATGTTTCCATAAAAAATACAGAACATATTAACAATGAATTCTGAAACAGCAATTAAAATTCCTTCTGACGCAGCTCTATGTTCATCATTAGTGATTTAATAGAAAATGTGCCTTTACAAAATGCTTTTTCACTGCTACACTGCATCACACATTTCTTGGACAGACAACATCAACAGTTCAGTGCAAACATGAGAAAAAATCATATACAGACCCTGTCCACTCCTGCTAAGCAGTGAGCGTTAAAGGTTATAATATTGTATTTTATATATGTATTATATAACATAATTATATATATTAAAATATATAACTTAGGAAAGTGAACCTCTGGCACAGAGAAGCATATCTAAAAGTTGCTATGGCACAGACCAGAGAGTTCCCTAGATGGATCAATGAGTCTGACAGAGGGATTCAAGGAAGGAATTTACTAATTCCCTTGCAGATTTAGTATTTGTCAACTGAGAAGTCTGTTCTGACTGGTTGCCAATGATTAAGGACTGTCATCTCCTTGCCTGGGAGAAGAGACATCACGAGCAACTTTTGTGAAGGCTGTGACGTGGCAGGTGGGGTAAGAAGACATTCCCTACATCATCCTCACTGCTATGTGACCAAAAATGGCCTGGCCTCAGTCTGGCCATGTCTGCTAACTTGGGGAAGGTATGTGAGGATGAAACAAACTCTAATTTGGAGAATTCTGAAAAAGAATGCAAGCAGAGCACAGTCAGAGACTTCATTTGGAGTTTCACCTTCGAGTACAACTGAATATTGTATGTAACACTGTTGAAACCACAGGGGAAAAGCCAACAATTACAGTGATGTAATGGCTTATTCATTGCCACTCTTGCTGCACAGAAATTCAGAGCCAAGGGCATTTTTCTGTCTGAAATTGCACAAACATGATGTGCCACAAAGGCATCCTCAGATGTCTGGCTCATCACTAGTTTCCATACATGGCCTTGTAAGTAGAATTTAGGTCAGCCAAAACGAAACAGTTTGTTTCAAAATGGGGTGCCATATGTCAAAATGTACTTAGTCAGTCAGTATAATTTTTAGCCAAAAAATTCAGTATTATCAGATATGATGCTCAAACCTCCGTACTCACAGTTTCCTCATGTTGTTCACATACACACTTGAATATTTTACACAAATTTGGTTTTGGTTGCTAAAAGGAATCAAAATATTTTTCAAAATTACTACGATAGTTATTAGAATTATACTGATACTATTGTTTGTTACAACATTAGTAAGTAATATTGCTGTTTCCAT
Source organism: Grallaria varia (assembly GCA_013396735.1). NCBI lineage: Eukaryota > Metazoa > Chordata > Aves > Passeriformes > Formicariidae > Grallaria > Grallaria varia. The sequence continues at coordinate 4,032,773 of VWZG01006450.1, forward strand.
GATGGACTAAGCTCCTTCACACTTTTTAGTTCTAAGCAGTTCCATTTGCTATATAAATAGTGTAGATACTACTCATCATGAAATCCATGATAAGGCAGGGAGGTAGCACTGAGGTAACTCCCCTTTTGACAGGACAGTATTGAATAACACATGAGACAGTGCCATAAACTACCTCCAACGGAGAAAACTTATTTCACAAGGCAGCTAAGAGGATCTTTTGTCTTGGCAAATATTCCCCCCTGTATAGGAGTCAAAGAGAGAAGAAAACTCCTATTGACCTTTATAAGTAGAGCTATTTTCTAAGAAATTCTTCTAGGAGAGCTGGACACAGAGTGTTGCTCTACTGATCCAAACTCAGGCAGTGTGTGCTGCCCAGGTGCCAGAACAGATTTAGCAAGGTACACCAAGCTGGGATGCTGGATGTCCCAAATACAGACCCAGGGGAGACAGAAACACTGTTCTAAAACCACCCTGGAATCCTCTGAGGAGCAGAAGCCCTTTTTGGACCCTCGTGAATCCCCTGCCACGCAATGGCACGACGCTGCTCCGGCTGCGTCCCCAGCGTGGCACAGAACAAGGGCAAGCAGGACTCACAGCACGGCACAGGAACAGAGGCAGTGGCAGAACGAGGGCGAAAGAACCTGGTCTCAGTAAAAATCCAGATTAATTTCTGAATGGTGGGCTTTCCAGTGCAACATAAACCAGAGGCTCAGACTCAAATTCTACACTGGAAAACAATGGGAATCTCAGACTGTCCATAAAATGTTACACTGACGGTGCTCCCACAACCTCGTGACTGATGAGTGACGTCTTTCCAATTGCAAGTGACAAGAAAGGGACAGACAGAATGATAATCTAACCAGAGTCGTTTCTGCACAGAGGATGAAATTCATCTGCCATGAATTTTTGTGCCTATAAAACTTGATAGCATGAATATTTTATGAAAACTCACCCCCTAAATGTGATGCAAACTTAGCCAAAGCAAATGTTTACAGTTTTCACCCATCCCTGCCACAGATGTTTCAGTATTTAGACAAAACTCTCATTTTATGGGAAATTCAGCCATTTCTGTTTCACAGTGAGAGCAAACCAAATAAATGTATACCCAGCTAATTTCACTCTTGGAGATTAAGTTAATAGAGTACACAAACTGCTGAAGAATTTTCCCCTTAATTTTCAAAAATAATTGAAAACAACTGCACACCTACAGCAAAGCAAACAAAACAGTCATTCCCAGGCTGGTAGATATTTGTAGGTAGTGCAAAATCTGGAGAAAGTAGCACCTCAGAAGAGGCAGATTGGAATCCTGAAGGTGACCTGCAAGTAACCACTAACGCTCTTCTTCCAGGCTTGGGCATGTTGGTAATTCATGGCCCTCTGTGGCCGGCCTTCCACGCAATGCCATGGGAAATATGATCCTGGCAGGAAGGAAATCTATGTAAGACGGCCTGAGAAATCCCCTTTTTATTCCTATTTTGTTTACTTCATCTTATTTCCTCCTCTCTTCTACCCCTTATATTATAGCTTTCCCTTGCAATTTTGGGCCTGATTTTTCACTCTTGGGAAGTCGAGTTGGCAGATGGATCTAGAAAATAACAGTAGTTTTCTTTCAGATGGTCCTTCATATTTTACAGTACCTACTCCTTTTTTGAATTAATTTGTTATTTGGGGAATTAAAAATCTACGAGGATAGGAGTTCAAAACAAGCTCACTGCATTCTACCTGATCGACTGAATATATATTTCAGTTTATTGATGGACAATGCAGATATGTTTAGTAATAGCTAAAGATTTGGACTGAAATATAAATGATTAATGGAAAGACCAGTGTTGTTCTATCTTTTGCTTTTTATAATTAAGAAACATTCTTCATGGTTGTATTAATATCTTGTATTATTAAATCAACTAAAAATTACACAAACAGGCCTTACCTGACACTGTCTCAGACATTTTTAAGAACCTGATGGTTCAGAGTTCATCGGAGGCTGAATTACTGAGCCATTTGATAGGAAATTCTTGGAATAACTACTGTATTTTACAATTCCATCATATTATATTCCTTCTAAGAGGAATGCCCAGGAACTTGCCTAGCAGATGCGTCTGTTGTCTCCACTCGCACAAACTCCCAAAATTTCCTTTGGGCGTCTTGACAACAGAGACAGTCTTCTTTCTAAGGGTGTTTGTGGCAATGGCTTTCCTCACACAGTGATAATTTGCCTGTTTTTATTTTTAAAACAGGTAATGTGAACATAAAAATGTTACCTGAAGTTGCTGTATATTACCAGATCCTACTGAAGGATAAGAGATAAGGAACTTGGCTGTACAATTAGAGAGAGAAAACAATTTTCCACAAAAACAAACCCTGAATGCCTTCTGTTGAATTGTCCAAGCTCTGTAGGTGTTTTATAGTTTTATAAACCTCAATATAGCATACATTTCGAAATGTTTTATAAACATTTGTAGCTGCTCCTATTTTCATAATAACATGCTGAACAGCAGCCATTGGCATATACATTTTACTGCTACAATGGATTTTAAAGCCTTCTTCAATAACAAGTCCCAGATGATTCAAAATCCTACATGTTTTTCCAAGATACAAATGTCTAATGACATAAGACGGCAGAATAAAGACTTCTGCCTTCTAACAATGCACTAAACTCAGTGTTAAAACCCAGCAAAACCCTTCCAAGAACTCATAAGGGGAAACCTCTGTGACTGAACTGAAATCTTAAGAGAAGTCAGCGCACAACGTTATCCCATAGAAAGGGAACGCGTTTATTCAGATGTGACTCGTTCTGTCAGTCCTGCACGGACACAGTGATGGCAGGGGCAGTAGGGAGGATTAGGGGATGATGGCATTTAGAACCTCATAGGAAAGAAGAGGTTTTTATCAGTTTTGCAGCAGATGTCTGCACTTGGGAATGGAACACCAAAGTCAAAGTCTACAGAGACTGCCATCGTTTGCAGAAGTCTCCGAGTGCAGTTAATGATGTTAGGCCAGTTTAGAAAAAATAGGTATAAATACAGTGAGATAAACAAACAGAGTGCTTTAAATGGGTATTCCATAAAATGCAGAACCACTAACAAAGTTAAAGATTCAACCACTCAGAAAGAATCAGCAGACCCACAACAGAGTTCTAAAGATGGGATTGTTTGGATAACTTCTTTAGTTCTTAATTCAGTAAAGAGCTTTAATGTATGCCTGAATCCATTGCTTTGGTTACAGAGATGTAATAACTCACATATGCAAGAGCTTCCCTGAAGTGAATACTAAACTAGACATATATGAGCCCCTGCATGGAATGAATCCTTCGTACTGTCTTGATATATGTGCATTCATTGTGGAATTGTTCTCCAGCCAGACACCACGAAGGATAACAGAGGTACTCTGGGAAAAGGGGATATATGAATAATAATTTCATATAAACAACGTCTGTTATACTTCCAAACCAGCAGAAATTGGCCTCTCAGACTAAAATGAGCAAGAAATACCATTCACTACGTGTAATGGGATGCCAGCAAGAGAATACTACACCAAACATTTAACTTCCTCCCTTTGTAACATTCCCTTTCCAAACATCTCTTGAGATTTGATATTTAAACACGCAATTTACCAACCTTCTTGACTTAATGTAAATATCCAACACAAGTTAAAGTCTCAGTGTGCAACGGAACAACACACTATGGCTTACTTAATTCAGGGAGAGTTCTATAAAATAGAATTATATGAAGATTTCATTAAAGGAAAAGCGATACAGGAATGAGCTAAGAATGGATCATACAAACTAGGTAGAAATGCAGTTCAGAACCATGAAAATGTCTGAAAACAGTTGGGGTTTGTGCTGGCCTGTAGTTTTCCAGGGGACCTGCCAGTTGCTTACAGGCTGTGGAATTGCCAGACCTCACCAGAGCTGGCAATGAGTCTGAGGGACTGGGTAGGAAAAGACACAATAACCCATTTTTCTCTTTAAGCCTCCCAATTGCACTGTCTCCTCTGTGCTTCTGCACAGAATTGAAGCCCTTCTTGTCAGTCATCAAAAGTCTTTAATGCTATTAATGCTCGTTCAATACTTAATAGTGTATTTGATTCAAGCTTAACCTTACATTAAAAAAAATAATTAGAAAATCGAGATTTTATTGCAGGATATTCTAAAAGCTATGACAGGCCTAAAACATCATAAGGACAGCTTTTCAAAACTTACTCCAAAATACCTATGAATTTTTCACTCTTCCCTATCTGCAAAGTTATCACTCAGTATCTTGTGCTCTACAGAAGAGACAGTACTTATAAAGCACCCACGGTGGTAGATCTGCTTATTGCAGGCTCTCAGGGGGGGAAGCAGAAATGAGGGAGCATAACCCTACTTTTGTCTCTTGCACCACCTTATTTTTCACTAACTCCTCTAACATAACCCATAATGCATTTTTTTTACCATCTGTACCTTTTCATTACTATTAATCCAGAATAACTGATTGGAAGATTATATTACCTCTTTATTTTCAAACGCAACCAAATAAGTTTCATATAGGTAGCCACGGTCACCTTTTTGTTGGTGGATCACACAGTTAACAGGATCCACTCCTGATATTTTACAGAGACTGTGGAGTCATCTAAAATAGAACAGCTCTGACAGCCTTCACCATCTCTTTGCTGCCTGTGTGTCTAAGATGCACGCACTACAAAGAGAAGTAATTAAAAACAAGAACAGAATCTTGGCTTTTAGTGGAATTGCAGCATTGCTCAGTTTGAAACACTCAACCTAAAATACAGTTTTTATCATGCTGCTGAAGAACTTCAAGAAATAAATGATCTCACCATTTCCTTAAGCAGATGACATAATTCTTCATAAAAAAACTCTATCTCAGGAATAAACTGTCCACAAAACAAAATAAGCGTATTTGTGCAATTACTGTGCCCACTTTAACTGTCTTGTTTCTGGCATAGTAACTTCACAAAAATAAAGTTTTTTAAAATAAAGGCCTTAGAGCACATAAAATATCAGGAGAGGGTTTTTCAAATACATATTAATTTTTTGAATTAGTAAACAGAATACATAATATATCAGCTTCTTATGATATTTACTGATTATATTTTGGTCTCTCTTGTTAATAATGGCTGTCAGCCACATAGTTCAATGATAAGGAGTTCTATGCCAGATGCAAATAGTGATTATTTGTACTCATCTAGGGACATTTTACGGACACGTATTTTATCTTAAATTTTGGAACTCTGTCTACATGCTGCATAAAAATTAGCTTCTTTTTTTTACAAGGAATAGGAATTATTTTTGTGTTACTGGTAGTCATGAGTTCCAAAAGAGTACCTTGGACAACCCATTTCACATTTTAGATTGTTCTCCATTTCCACTGACTGTTGTTGATAAGGTATTCTGTTGGACTCATCACTAATTTACTGTTATGCCTATTTGTGATTTTATGACAAACATTAGCATGGAAATGGCACTCTGGATATGCATTTACATTGTGTATAAATTATCATTCCAACTAAAATTCTTCCAACGCTCAGAAAGCATTGGCCCCTCAGATTCTGCCCAACCACAGGACTCTGTACACAGGAGCAGTAATCCTTCCTCTGGCAGTCCACATAGACCGTAAGGATAAGATTTTAATTACCCTTATCTTCACAAAAAACATCTCCCCATCTTTGGAGTTTAAACACTCCAGAAAAAGTTTCCTCGTGGCAAACTGAAATTGGAGGAGAAAAAAGGCCTTAACTACTTTGAGTGTCGTATTAAAGAAGACAAGTAAAAATACAATTTGTAGACAGTATTATGTAGATTAAAAAAACCCATTCACTGAAACCAGAACCTGCCAGCCTAATTTTCCCTTTTAAAGGGAGAAGTAATAATGCTTAATAAAACCTTTTTTAAACTCTTTTTTTTTTTTTCCCCAAAAAGAAAATGCAGATGGGGCAGGACTACAGGATTTCTGTGAGAAGTTGTTTCTCTTTATCCCAAAATCAAAAACTTCTGTTTGATCTCATACCCCATCTTTCATCATACTACAGGGGTGGCTAAAAAGATAGGTAATTAATGTAAGTTATGTCAGAGCTTGAAAGGCCTATAAAGTGTCTTTTGTTCTTGAGATAACCAGTAATAAAGCATAGAGTTTGTGCAGCAGTAATAACATCGACTTCTGAAGTATATCACTCCTTCTAGGGAAAAAAAATCAATTTAATAACATCCAGACAACACTGCACACAAGCCAATTTGCTGTATGAACGTTCCTTGTGGCCAACAGCAGCAAGTTGGTAAAGCAGAGAATTGGTTAAAAATTTGCAGAAAGGTTTTGACCTTGTGGACAACGGGGATGAAGAAAAGGATGATCTGCCACCAACGCAGTGCCCCAGCACAGCCACCCATTCTCTTGTAGCCTGTTTTCACTGTACCCATTGAGTTCTTTAGGATACTTTTCAGACAAAGGAAATGAGAACATACCATGTTTTCACCTTTCTTTGTAAAAGGAGGGTAAGGAAAGAATTCTTTCCTGTCCTGTAGCAGAATCTAAATGTTTGGGGAATTTTATGTCTACTCAAAGTTCAGACTTCCATTTCATACACAGCAGCTGAAGCCAACAGATTTCTAGTTAAAATTTCTAGTAAAAAAAAGAAACAAAAACCAAAAAAACCAGAACTATTAAAGATAAATATTTATTTCGTAGATCTCTAATATAAATGAGCAGGTTGAAATTAAGATCTCCAGTGATCAGTTCTCACCAGCAATGACCAAGAATTTTCTTAAATATTTCAGAAAGCCAGATATTATTAAATGTGCTATAAATATTTATCCTGTATGCATGAAACTCCCACATAACTAAGGAGCTATCAACTGATTATTATTGTCTGCAAATATAGCATGCTATTACGAAATCAAATCTAAATGCGGCAGATTTTGAGGTGCTGCCTTCTGGATTCAATTATAATTTTAAGTACCGTATATAGATTCAGAGACCTGCCAGACTGTGAAATTTTTCCTAAGAAGCAGATGTAAGAGCAGGTATAAACACTTAAAAGTCATGGAACTATTTATATTGTAATTTCAAAAGTTCCATTCAGACACAGGCAGAATTATCTGTTAGGTCTTTCTATATCACAATCATTCAGCAGTTGGAACAAAGAAGTTATTGCAGTTATACTTTATAGTCACCCTACCTGAAGCCTTAGAAATGATAGAAACCATCTTAAACCTCTGCCTTGTCATAATGGTTCATAAGCATAAAGAAAATATTTCTGCGCCGTGCAAAATTAATTCTACCCAGAGAAAAGAGAATAACAGGACACAGATGGATGAAGTTCTATTCCCTGTTACCTGCCCCAAAAGTGAAAGGTTGCAGAATAACTAGCAAACTAACTGAATACAGAGGTATTTTTATCCCAGATTCTCTGGCAGGATTTGTTTCTAGAAAATGAGGAAATTTTCGGTGGGGTTTTGGTTTCCATTTAACTTGACTAAGTAGTGAGGGTTTAGTGCTTCTGGTTCTGCATAGATATATAGATATATAGCAGATAGCTCTGCCAGGGAATTATGAAAGCAAATGCTCTTCAAAGACAAACCAAAAGAGAAGGATTCAGTTCAACTCGTTCAAGGATTCTTACGCTTTCCTTTCCAGATTTTGCACGTGCCACAATATCATGAAGCAAAGAGCTCTCAGGCCCAGGGAGCAGAACATCTATTTCAGAATGTCACAAAGGTCACAAAGGTCACAAAGTTGACCTTCTGTCTTCTTGGACCACTTGAGTGCTGCATCAGCCCATGTGAAACAGGAATGCCAGAAGACACTCTCCAAACTGAAATAAAGATTTATTTCCCCATGTGATTTTAGACTCTGCTCTGCATCTTGGCTATGGCAGAATGCTTTTGTGGTCCCCCAACACAATGAGTAGACAGACTTTACAGAAGTATAGAACTTGATGGGCACATAAAAACAGCGGGGAAATGGGGGAGAGAAAAAGACCTACAATATATGCAGGCACTGCGTCATTTTAGCCAGCGAAGGAAAAGGATCATGAGAGTTCATGAAGCTGCTGGGGAGTTAATAGGGGTTTAAAATGTTTCCTCATAGATTTATACAAAAGGATTTATTGTATTATTTTCTTTTTGCAGTATCACAACATACTGAGAACAGTCTTGCTGCATTTAAACTTTCAACTGAGAACATGACAGAGCTTGAAGATTTGGAATATCTCTGATCTCATTATAATTTCATTTTTGATGTGCTATAGCATTTCGGCAACATTTGCAAGACTAACCTTCCTGGAAGTTTCCATTAGTTATTTGATGGAATTTTCCAATAGGGAGAAGGTAGGACTGTGTTATTTAGGAAAAGGAATTAGTGGTACTACTTTCCGGGAGCAAACCTGAAGGGTTATCGTTTCCTGTAGCCATGTCTACCTGTCTGCCTCCCCCTCCATGTCTTTTCACCCTTTTTAATCAGAATATGGTACTTAGTGAAATATCCAAGTGCAGTATTTAGCTTGGTTTCTAACAGAGCATTTGGATATAGTAGTAGAAGCAATAACGTAGAATAAAAGCATGATTCTGTTCCAACTGACATCAAAAAGATGTTTTGAGACTTAAAGGCTTTCTCCTGAAATAGGACATCTCAAAAAAATAAAATCATTGCAACTGTATCAGAGCTGCAACTGTAAACAAACACTTGCTTGGTACAATTCTTTTTAAATACTTATTCCTGCTACATGCTGAAAATCTGGGCTTTTATATGATAGGGTAGATGTATTTACTCTCGCAAATTAACTGTTCCATTTTTGGTATTTCATGTGACAGAGTTGCCATGAATGAATTACAGAAACTTACTGAACGTAAGTCTCATAATTGAGAAAAATTATGTATATAACACAAACTCATTTATAATGTGTGAGAATCAGCTCCTTAAGGTGCAAGATTCTACGTAAGGACTCATAAAATATAATAAATAGACATTAGAAACTTAGAGACTTAGTCATATAAATAAAATATAGTATGTTATAAAAATAGCATCTACTAGATTTACATTTTAAGTAGCAGAAGATATTAGGAAAACATGGGGAAATGGTTTTCTTCTGCCAAGGGAGATAGAGACTCATAAAAAAAAAAAAAAAAAAAAAAATCAGTAAAATTAAAGCATTCCTTCTTTCAAGGAAACAGTCCAGAAGATAATTTTCAATAGTCTTTTGATGGTCATAATTCTCTAGTTCATACATAACAGCAGGTTCATTTCCCCCCAAAACCTCAATTGCTTAATTTAAGCTACTTTGGGGATTTAGGAGGAGCCATTTTATTCCATTTAAAAATCATTGCAACACAATTTTAATTTAATGCATTATCAGAAGGAAGATGATTTTTAATCAGTTTTCAGGCAGAATTCATCTACAACAATATGTAACAAAGTGCTCTGCTCCTTGTTTACACAGTATCTTTTTTTAAAAAAAAAAGAACAACTACCTTTTGCAAAGATACAAATGATTTGGGAAAAGGAAGAAAATATGAATTGCTATTTACATCCTCACAGTTTATATACACCCTCCATTCGCAGAGATTGTCTCCAACAAACCAGTAAAACCTCCACAGTTACACGAAAAACTCCTTTTCTATAGGAAAACAAGATGCTTCTGTTGCAACTGATGATTTAAAATTATCTAACATAAGATAATTTATAACTGGAATTGACGCTTTGCTGACAAGGTAATTGAGGTAAACAGAAACTTAATAACTTACCTCAATTAGAGCTATTACCTTTTCCATCAATGTCCACCCAGTATAAAAACGCAGGAAAAATATAAATTATAAGAAAGATGGCAAGGCAATATATGAATAGAGAGTAATGTGAGGAAAAAACAAGCAGTTCAAAGGTGTGATTTATAAATATAAAAATCAGCTTTGGAGAGAATAAAAACAGTGTAACACCAAAGCAGTGAATGTGAAGTGCACAGGATGCATAATTTTTAGGCACACTGACATTGCAAATACGTAGGATATTGCATTTCAATAAGCCTTTTTTTCTAGAATGATAAATCCAACCAAGACACTGAAAGCTCTAATGCATTAAAGCGTACATAGGGAAATCTTTTACATTTTTCATACTGAAACATTTCAGGATGCAAAGACAACAAAATTATTTGATTTTTTTTTTCTAGTGTACATTTTAGGAGGCTGTACTGATAGATTAAATATTTTTATAAGGGTTGTGTATAATATTGCACATACTGCTAAACAAGGCAGGATTCCTCATGCCAGGCCTGTGCAGAAATATTCCCGCAGGGAAACCCGTCCTGCTGCTGATGGAACGGCTGGGCCCACTGGGGTTCCTGGGGCAGAGCCGGGCGTTGGCAGGGCAGGACCACAGCGCGTGGCCTTGTGAACACACCCACCTGACTCCCCCTGCTACAGGGAACTCGTGCCTTACTCACTCCCTGGTTCCCCATGCTCTCTTCTCTTTCTTAAGAGAACCACCAACTTCTTCATCTAAGCAAATACAGCACATCAAAGGCACACCCTTCCCAGGGAGTCCGAGAACCTCCTCAGGCATCAGCCTTTGACGGAGAAGGCAAAATGTTCTCATGCAACTGTCGAGGACTTCAGTTAAATTGGAAGGTGTCCCACCGAGTAAGAGAGAAAGGAATGGACACAAGACTTTTAACTTTTAAGCTTTCTTTCCATTGGAACAGTTTTATGTCTTCATAAAACAGAGCCCAAAAAAAAGTCACACAATCCCATGAAAAACTGGAAAAGAGATAAAATCGGTAGGATCAAAAAGGTGCCAGGAAATACTGATTGAAATTCCAAAGATAATTTAGATTTAGTCATATTCCTCATATGTTCTATTTAATCAGTTTAAATTTATATATTGCTTAATGAAAATTCTTCATACATCATCTGACCATGGAAATCCTGAACCATTACAAGAATTAACTGACCAAATTTTTAAGAGTAAATACTGAAGCCTCCAACTGAAATTACCACTTCTTGGACTGTTTCTATATGGACAAAAGGATGTGCAAACATCTGGAAATTACTCAAAAAAGAACAAGGAAAATAACTGTCTGATGTTTATAAACATTTCTGATCTGAAGATGCAGCTATTAAAATGATAATTTCACAAACAGGTTATAGCTGTCCTGTTTCTCTCAGAAAATAGTCAGAAATAAGTGTGAATATAAACAAGGGTTTAAGAAATATACGGAAACTATATAACTACCAGGCACTTTTGTGAGCACAGTCAGCTGATAAGAGACCTAAGCCATCTAATATTAAAGAGTTATACTCATTTACTTAGGAAGAAAAATGTAACAATCTGTCTGATAACAAATTATTCCATTTAGAATATTTAAATATCTGAAAAATAAGCTAAAACTCAAGGATGTCACTGTTTCCAGAATCATTCAGTAATTTCAACAGACAGATGCCTAATTAATCATTGGAAAAATCAATAAAAGCTTTACCCCTGAGGAATTACCCATCTTCAACATTAAATACAGAATTGAAAGAGGCAGGAGATATTTCCCTTTAAATAGCAACAACGAGTAATCTCAGTGAAGAAAAGTAGGGAGACAAATATCAAAGGTCTCACACTCTCCTCCAGCTTGCATACAATTGATCACTGCATTTCAAGGAGGTCCCTCTTGCATGCCACAGAGAAAAAACAAGTATTTCTGTCATATTTCAGCAACCTTGTCATTGACAATTGAGATGGGACCCAAGGAAATTCCAATAAGTACGAAAATGAACAAATGCTGACATCTGATAAAATTTTTCATATCTAATCCTAGGCCTCGATGCCTTAATTAAGTTTTGAAATTTCTCATCCGTTCCACTACCCAAAGTCCAGCATCAATTCACAGGCAAAGTATTGCAGGTCCCCCCAGAACGGGCAGAAATACCAAGGTATCCTGGCATTCTCTAACAGAAAACAGAATTCAGGGCCTGTCTTGCTAAAATATATGAACATTTCTTCTTTTAGAAAATGAAGTTACATAAGAGGAACTAGCAAGGTGCCTGAAGAGAAAAACAGACCTTCAGACTGCAGTTAGTTAGTGCTCTGCATCCTCTGAGTAATGACCTCTTAACCAACAAAAAGCAGAATGCTTGCACATAATTTTTGCTGCACAAAATGACAGTAATTAGCATAACATTTTCAGAAGACCAGTAAAAAAACCAAAGTCACCAATTTCTCATTAATTGCTGGTAGATGAGGTTTAGCTCAGGCAAACAAGAAAAGAGAGAACTGAAAACTTTGTGAAAGAGAAGGGTGACTAAAAGCTACTTTTTCTTCCACAGAATATAGATTAATACTCAGATTAATCCATGCCTTGCTCAAATTGCACTTCAAAGAGTTGATTGTTGCTTCCCCAGGTGTATAACATGGCAGGTATCGCAAACTACACCAGCTTCCTAAAATAGTTGCAAAACTTGCTTTAGCAGAAGGTAAAGTGTAGAGGGAAATTATTTCACATACAGATCCAAGGGTCTACCAGAGCTTCCTCACCAAAAAAATTCAGGGGGTTTCTGCATTACTGTGAAACTTCCACATCTTATATAACAAGGTCATTTAGTTCTGGGCAAATTTCTTCATACCAACCATTAGAACCAAATAAATACTTTATAAAATCTTACCAATTGCCAACTCTATCCCTCACTCCGTCAAATCAAGAAATTAAAAACACTGAGTACTGCATCTGGTCTTTCTCCAGTCATAGTAAGCTGTTCATTGTCCACAGTACACACCCATCTTTAGCTTGAAAAAGCAATGAAATATTAATGTGTATTTTGGGAGAAAGAAGAATTTATTTTTTTTCTTCTGTGTTTAATGATGTCTCATGGGGAAGGATTATATAATGCTCAAAAATGTACCCTGGAGGGGAATAGTGCCTTAATGTCTCATTAACCTAAGTTCATTACTACAGTAAAAGGCCATCTCTGTCCTCAAGCAATATCATATAAACATAATTTTTGTCATTAGTGAAACATCCAGTTATCCAAAATCCTTTTAGATCATTAGAAAGATTGTTACTGACTTTTCAATAGACATGCACTGTATTTTGGATACGAAGCTTTGGGTTTTCCATCCAGTAAAGGTGGTGATAACATACTCACTTTTCTGTCTGGCCAATTGTATTTTGCAAATATTGTATCATAGGTGTCCACAGCTCCATCAGTAATCAGCATTATGGCTTGGCTGCAAATGCTCCCTTGCCCTGTGTGATTGAACTGCAAAGGGAAACAATCATTACGTACAGCACATTATTGGTAAATGAAGACAGAGAGAATGCCACTGGATAAACACGAATTTTGTCAGATCTCTACCATCCTTAGTAGTAAACAAAAACATTTTATCACAGACATCATAGTCTTAGTGAATTGAAAAATAAGAAACACAAAAATACTGTCCTTCTCCAAATTAAAACTGGATTCCTCTGCTTTAGGCAGATGATAAGTACTGATGCATCTGTATAGGGTTTGCTTTAACTTAAACATCATTTTAAACAGAAGTAATGAATGACTGATGATTTTTCTGCAAAGCACAGAAGATACACAACTCATAGAGAGACATATGACTATTCATATGGCATTTACATTCACTCAGGATTACTTCCCATATGTTATTTTTCATTAAATATTTGTCTGGGAGACCCAAGCTTATATTTATATATTTTGAGATTCCCCTATTACTCTAAATGAATATATATAAGCAATTCAAGCTGCTGAACAGCAACACTTGAGCACAGGTACTCAGACAGCAATCAACACATCCTTTGGCATATGCAAAGGAAGATTCATCATTGTACAAAAGGGGTGTTCTCCTGTCAAAGAGCACATTGGGCTGAGTCATAACATGAGTTTTGATCTCTTGATTCTGAAGTTGGTGCTCTGATTTTGAATCCAATGGCTCCATTTGTTTTGGTTGCACAATAAGTTCTTATTTGTCTGTGTATTTATATATTTAAAGATCTTAGGTGAAACATTTGGCTTTTAGGGGAAAAAAAAACCCAAAACCAAGGTTGGAAAAGTATTTGATTTTCACTTGATAAACGCTTCAAAAAACGTCTGTGAAAGGATCAATAAACTGGGATATTACAAACAACTCTACAGACTTGCCTAAAGTTGAGTACACGCTCTTGTCCCATGCAGTTTTCATTCACAGTATGAAATTCCAGGCCAGGCAAAGCCTCATCCTATCATCTTTTCCTTGATGCTGAGAAAGCCAAGCAACAATCACCTTGTCCCACCTTACCAGCCCAGTCGTGCCCAAAAGAGGGTGGGCCCATTCAAGAAGCAGTACCCACAATATAAAGCGAATTACCTTGCAGGCTCTGACTGCTTCTGCATTCAGGAAATCCTGCTGGGGTTACTCTGCTCTGATTTGGTGCAGCCACTGCTCTCTCTTTGAGCTTTCTTCAGTCTACTCCCCCTTATATATTCACTGTTCTTCCAAAACTCCAAACCCCACTTCTTCTGAACAAAATCCTGAGCTTCTACAAATTCCGCCTCTGTAGCACCGCCTGCAGTGGAGGAGGGTGGGTGGTGGGTTCCAGCAGTGCCCTGGCCTCTTTTCTGCCTTCCCGTGTCTGAGTCGTCGCACCCACCCCCCCCCACCGTCTCTGTCACTGCATCTCTCGCCCAGATCAGATTCTTTTTGATCAAACAGGAATCACAACAAACAATAACAGAAATACGGTGTTTAAAGGGCAGCTAAAGTGTGTTGACAGAGTTGGGTATGTTCTGGTCAGTGGCTGGGGGAAACTCTCCCCTGTGACACCTGCAAGGCAGACTATTCACAAAGTTCTTCAGTCGTGGCAGTTTTTCCAGCCTTAACTAGAATTATTAAATATGATTCCTTCATGATCTTAGATTCAATATTTTCTCATCAAGATGAAATGACTTTGTCAAGGGATATCTTCTTCGTATGGACAATGTATTTTGAAAGTGACAAGGTATCTTAAAAAAAAAATTAATGAAGGGAGAACGCCTTCAGATATATTTATTTTAAAACACCACTCTGTGTGCATCTGCATTATTCTACATAATTATCTGAATATTTTGAAGAATGAAATTAAATTCAAATACTTTGATGAGTAATATCTTCTCATATTTCTCTAAAACTTTTATTTTATTGAATAGGAAGAGTGATGAAAGTGTTTTCCATGATAATAACAATGACAAGGGCCTTATGATGAACTACAATTAACTCAGTGATTCATCAGTTAGCAGAAAAAAAATTCAGCGCATCCTGACATTTACAGCATTTGGTTGTGATTAACAGTCTTTGAAATGTCACAGAATTTTATTTAATTGGCTATGATTTTTTTAAAGGTAATCACTGCAAAGGGTGCATTTGTCACCAAAAGAGGTAATTGCTGTTGACACATGCCATGGTAGGTGCCCAGCTAGGAGACCAAGCACTGCTGTACTCCCACCCTGGGTGATGGGCACGGCATGAACTGAGGACTGGAAGGAATTTGGAAGGGGATTGTTAAATGTGCCTTTTCAAATACATCAGTACCAACCATCTTCAAATCTTAACAACCACGGCAAATCCTGAAAGGTAATTGCAAGGCAAAATTAATTGAGTTCAATTAGCGTAACCCCTGAACCATTCTAAAATCCAACCAGAATCTTAATAGACTATTTGTATAACACAAAGCTTTCTCTTTTTTTTTTTTCCTTTCCTACCCACTCCCCTTTCCAACTTTTTTTTTTTTTTAATGTAGAAAATACATCCTTAGCTAACCCATAGTTTACAAGAATAGATTTCTGACACATAAAGGTCACATCCTGTAGAAAAAAAATGTGGAAAATGGTTTGCTGTATTCTTTTAAGGAGAGAATTAGTAGCTTTTTTTCCAGCCTAGGCTGCTTAACAGAAACTCCCAGAGACTTTGCTGATATTCCTGATAGAACAGAATAGATTTTTGGAAGTTTATATACAAGAAGGAGTTAACCAATTGTACTTCCTTTTATACTATCAATAGAAACAATCAACACACCACCTTGCCCAGATGTGAACACACGTGTAGCACGATCCACCGTGACCTTAGAGGTGTCCCACTCATCACAGGGACAATTCCATACATGGGATGTCAGCTCCCCTCATCCTCAAAACTATCACTTTATCTAATAACATTTTTACACCACATTCATTGTTGGAACTTCAGCTGCCTCACAAATTTTTAAACAAATCTCATTTTGGATGCTCTCCATCACTGCCTTTAATGTGGAGTCTTTTCAGCCGACACAGATCTGGAGCACCAGCACAGAGCAGCTCATGAGTCGAGGCTGGCTGCTGGGCACTGCTGTGTTTCTGAGTCCTAAGACTGTATTTGGTGCCCACAACCCTTAATTCTTAATAAACCCTCTAAAAGAGCCTAGAACGTTCTTTACTTCATGCACCTTTCCCCGCTGTCAGTTCTGGCCTGCACCACGTGAAGGCACCAGTTCCACAGGGTTGAGCTGAACACACGGGCAGGGGGTGGAAGAAAATCCTCCTTTTTTTCATTTCAGGATTTTATGCCCGGAGAGGAATTGATCAATATTGTCCTTCAAGATGAATACAAAGGCACTGGAACCATTAATTATTCCATAAACGTACAGTATAAAGGCAGGCACACTTGTCAAGACAAACCTTTTTGGAGAATATTTTGGTTTGAGGCGCCCTTTGCGAGGTACATCCTTCAATCAAAAGACGATTTGCTACTTAGTTTAGACAGTATTTTTTTCATCTTCCAGCAGGCTAACAGATTTTAATATTTTTTTTCCCCAAAATAACAGATTATACTTAAGGAAGGTGGAACGGGAGAGGGTGGGAAGAAAAAAGACAAAAAGGAAAAAAGGAATTGGCTCCCTCCATTTGAGATAAAAATTTTTCTTTCCAGAACAACATTGGTAAATGAGTGATAATAAAGTTTCTAAAAATACTATTTGGCATAGCTCAATCTTTGTTCTATAATCTATTAATTCAGGAGTTATGAGTAGTTTTTCTGAATTCTTAAAATCCAGCTGAGGTTAGTTAGGACACATTCATTCTAAAAACCCACAATTTTTATGACACAGAATTCATTAATCCTGCTATTCACTTTCCTCCTTCCTTTCCTTGCTTTTTTCCAATGTACATTCCTAAGAAACAATAGAGCCAACTGAATTAGAATATGGCTAAAATTGTTCTTTGCTGAAACACTTAGACTGACAATATATATTTTCTTTTGCCAGAAATGACAAAAGAAATCTCTCTGAAATAGAGGACCTGAAATCACCGTAACCACCGAGACTGGTGTTCACCTCGTGAGCAAAAGCAGGCCCTGCACCAGATTATCTCATGGTCGTGGTGTTCACCTCCCAGAGACTCTATGCTGTCCACAGACATCACTCACAGGCTGCCATCAGAAAGTCAGCCTCATGTTTTGGGCAGACAGAGTTAAAGTAAGACCTCTGAGCTGCTTAGGCAAAGCTTTATATTCCTCCCTCTGTCTTAGAGCATTTCCAAGTAAGTACAAAAGTGTTCAAGTGACTTCTTTTATATAAGCCATAAGAGAGAATTGTCACACCAAAAGACAAACCCATAAACATTAATGTCACAACTCTAATATAACAACATATTCACAAATTGTTTATGACTATACAAGTCCATGTCATTCCTGAAACATTAGCTCATCAAAAGAAAAGAAGAACAAACTGAAATTTGCAGGGTAACCTGGTGTTTTTTAACATACCAAATAGCTGTTGAAACAAACCTTCTTTAACATACACATGTATGTATAGGTGCACATACAGACAGAAAATAAAATAAAAAATGTACACATAAAAATGTAAATTTGTTTAAATATTTGACCACAGATAGATTACACAGAATTCTTGTTCTATAGATATCTTACTATCACCTCGTTTTTGAGCTCTAATTTATTATTTTGAAACTGAGAGAAATTCCTAAACAGCAAGAACTGTGTCCCCAGGGTAAATCTGAAAAGCAGCAACTTACTTCATTGAGCATATTGAAAGCTTCGTTTAAAGCAATGTCCAGCATTCCAATTCCTTTGGCAAAAAGTTTGTCGAGGTGTTCCCTGAAATGCTGAAACACAAACAAGTAGGTTTTATTTGTCAGGATCTTATCACAACAGACATGTTGATATCAATGATTATTTCTGAATACTTTAGACTTACTTCTTATGCTTAAATGACTGAATACACTAATTCATAAACCAAATTTTATGACAAGCAGTTCTTAGAGGTTAATAGGTCATCCCATATTTCCTCTTCCTAAATGTGTCATTTCTCTGGATAGGTAAGAAGTTTGACAAATTTCACAAGTTTTGCACTCAAAATAGAGACTACTGTATAATATGTACATTTTTCAAACAATGTTAACACTATTTTCTGTAAAGAGAATGTTCAGAAGAGAAACAAATTTTCTTAGGTTTATAAGAAGGAGCAATATACCAGTAAAAGTAATATATCTCTAAAAGCAGTCCCATGCACCATGTTATCATAAAGGAACACCATGCAACATCAATAAATAAGGACTTTCCTCTCCTGCTTTTCTGTGATGGAAATATATTTTTTATTATTTATTAAAATAAAAAGATATTGCAGCAGTATATTGGAAGGCAGAGAACTCTCTATATCATTATTAAATTCCAGTAAATCGGAACAGGAAAATTTACATCCTAGCCCTTAGGCAATTCAGAAGTCACAAAAAAAGAGAGCTTTTTTTAAACAATTACTTCCCAGTGACCCAATAATGAGGTTCATGGCAGCAGAACACTTTGAATAGCTGAAAGGCAAAGTCTTGTTCATCTAAATAAGCAAGAACAGTGTGAACGCCCATACGGATACATGGCAAAATGCCTCTTTTTTCCCCCAAATTAAACATGGCTAATTTAAGAAAATACTCATCAGTGTCTTCACAGTACTAGTAATTACTATTTAAAATGCATTTAAAAATACAATTATTAATTTCTAAGAAGAAAATGAAGACATCTATTCTCTGATATATATTCTCTGTCTTGTCTTACTTGTTTTTTTAGAATTTCAGCACTTTACATGCCCTGAAAAAAATCCCAATACATGCAAGTTAACATCTCTTTGTCTGCCCACCTCCTCCTACAGATGCCCTCAATGCGTGGCATTAACTGGATCCACACCAGGACAAATCATGTTTCATTTCACAAGGAACTCCTTCCTCAGCCTGTTCCCTCCACTTCTGGCTCTGGCTGTTTATCAGCAAACAATCAGAACTTGCTGTTGTACTTTCAGAGAGGCTGCTTGTTTATTGTTTATCTTGTTTATCCTCTCAAAGAGTCCTACCTTATTGTGACTTTAAAAGATGTACTGTTGACACAAATATAATCTGCCAGGGTGTTGTTTTAAGGAAAATTTGTAAGGAAAAAAGCTCCCGATTTCAAACACTCACTTTTTTCCCATTTCTGACATGCCCAGGCAGTACAACAATGCTCTGCCAGTCATGTTTTAGTGCCCTCTTTGGGACTGGAAAAGGCATTTTTAAAAGCATTGCGTTATTTTTGTATGCAAAAAGGTAAGTTTCAGACTAATAGTCTCCTCAAAGTTTCTCTGCAGCTCACCACATGGGTCTCCAACTCCCACTCAGTAGTTTCATCCCTTACAAAAGCACTGCAAAACTGGAAATTATATTTCAACCCTACTGGTAGTGAAAAGATGCAAGGGCAGCACATTACCCACTGAAACAGGAGTTTAAAGAAAAGGAACAAGTGATTACAGAATGTGATAAAAAACCACCTGATTCTACTTTCAATGACTTTCAGAAACCAAACCCAGGAGTCCCTTGTTCTTAATGAGTCAAAAAGTATATTTTTAAACTTTACAGCTTAAAGAGTTCTGTTTATGACTAAACTGCACAAAACCCAATGTTGGTTCATCTCAGCTTCTCTGTACCATCCTATTGAGCCCTTACAGGCTAATATCAGAATTTCTCAAAAGTCCGACTTGGATATCTGTCCAACTGTGTGCACAAACATTATGGGGCAACCGTGGGCTTAATTTCCATGTACAAATACCAGAATGTGCAATATCTAATTGTGGACTCATATAACTAATTGACATGCATAATCTTGGTAATTCTGAATGCAAATTGGGCACGCAATTATGACAATCAGACGCTGATGCCTGATGACAAAATTACAGGGTCAGAGCTCAACAAAAGTTGTGTTTTATTACAGCGAGGAAGCGCAGACACATTCAGCTGTGGAGGTGCTGCTGCTGATGTAGAAATGGCTGAAAAACAAGAGCTGAAGAGAATGAGGATGCAAATGCGCTTGTGCATGTCAGCCAGGACCAGTCACTGTGTGTGCCCACAAGGGTTCAAAGCTGAACGCCAGCAATGCTCACGCCTGGTCCTGTACCCTTGTGTGCTGCCGGTTGGTTCTGCACACCCTCCACTGTCAGCCCAATATCTGATATTAATCCATGTGTGTAAATCTCTTTTATTTGGTTCTCTCCTCTTCGTTTTAAACTGAGCAAGCTTGTTAGGACCCTCTAAGTCAGAAACGAGCCAACAAACACATCCGACAGACCTGGACTCGGGAAATGGGCTCCTGTCCTGGGGGTGGTTACAAATGTGCCCATTTGAGGAAGAGTGGGGTTTAGTGAAGGGGGATCCTGGCACTGCCATTCATGTTTTGTGCAGCCTGTTTTTTAATCACAGCAAACATTGGCAGTTATACTGATGGCTTTTTCCCCACTGAAGTCCGTCCCCACAATGATGTGCTTGGCTCTCCTTTTAACTGGCACAGAGTCTGCAGGACCTCACAGGCTGTTTTAATGCATTTTAAAGCCTCGCAAATAGAGACACTTCACTCAGTAAGTTGAGCCGGTTATGGCTTATAGCAGATCACTGCTCTGGAAGCCCAGGAATCCTGTTTGCCAATGACAGGATGGAAGTACATCAGTGCTAGTTTAGTGTTCTAAACTGACCAAATCAAGCCCCCATCTCTAATCTTCCTTCTTACCTGGAAAATCAGAGTCCTTTTTTTTATTTTTTTATTTTGATGATATAGGGCTTCTGAGTTAATTGAGTTATGCCCAATTTCCCATTTATACAGCTTTCAGTATTTTTATTAAAACCAACAAAGATTTTTTTTCATTCTCTCTAGGGCAATGTTTATGATTACCAAAAATAAGTACCATTTATGATGAGTAGGAATACCCAAATTAGATGGGTTTACAGGACTACAGATTCAAGCCTATGTATAAAGCATTTCCCACTGAATCCAAAGAGGGAACGGTTCACAACTGATATGTGCAACAGAGATTATACAGTTACAGTGGAAAACCATGATATTTGCTATTAATTGCCTGAAAAGGGTGAGGTTCCTACAGAAAATATTCGTAATTGGTTCAACATTCCTCCAGATTTCCTTGTCAGTTTTAGTGCAAGTCTTTGCTACAGATTCCCATACTCATCCACACACGCTGTAACTCCAAACGTTCCTGAGAGACACTTGGTAACGACTTACCGGATTTCAGAACATGGGCTACATTGGCATATAAAGCAGGAAATAAAAAACACACCCCAAGGCAGGTGTGATGTGGGAGAGTGATGTTTACTGGAGTGTCCCACGCAAGTTTACCCGCATGTACTAACAGGTAAGTGTGTACCACATCTGTTAAATGCATTTAAGTATCAGCCCATTTAAAATCCATTGTCTGGCCAACTCCAGGTTGGCTTGCTGATGATAATTATCCAACCACTTCTGTTTCCTAACATGTTTTGTTGGATAACAGGATTTTTTTATTTTTTTTTTTTTCAGAAAAACAATCATAAAAGCAATGCTCAACAGAGAGTTCAAGATTCAATTTACTCAGATTAAAAAATTCTTCTTAAGTAAATTAGTTGCTGCAATAGAAGACTTCAGACTTAATTTCAGTGATCTGGGGCTAACAAAGTTTTGGAGGTCTATAATGGCTAGACAGTTTTTTAAAAAAAAGAGTAGACTTCAGTAAGACTTTACTGCTTGGGGTTTTTTAACAGCTAAGCAATGCTGTTGACAACCTTTCCTTGAGATCCCACAGACACAGATAAATATGCAAAAGTAATTTGCTTAAATAAAATTCAATATGCAAAATTTCTATTTACCAACCTCTTATTGGCAATTTCACTCAGCTTCTTAGCTGAATCAGTCTTCTGGTTATTTAATTTCTGGTAATTACATAAAAAAATAAAAGCTTTTTGGAAGTTCTACTCTACATCTGTCTATTTCTGTCATTCGAATTTACACTGGGGTAAGTTCTTGGTTTAGTTTGGAGTTACTGTGCCTATCTGTGCATCTAGAAGATGATATATTTCATCTGGAACCGCTTACAGAGAAATGTCCTCAACCCATATATAGTACATTAAAAAAACATATAAAAGAGGAATGTATATTGTAATATTGTTACTTTAAATCTGGAGTTACATTAAATCAGATTGTCATCCGATTCCTTTGGGGTAGGTAAATTGTAACATGGAGTTTCTCAAAGATGAAAACCTCTTGGCCCAAGAAAACGAGTATTAAAATAGGCAGTTCCACATGTTTGTAATTTGTGGAGAAAGTGCAGACAGTGACAGAATAGTGTCTGAACTATTTCCCACTCTTTTTAAAATTTGTGTATAGCAAATTGATATAGTTCAAGGCAGCAGCTGTTTAACACTGATGCCAAATTATAAAATAGCCTGGTAAAGTTCGAATATACCTTACATATTTTATATTACTAAACCACATTCAGGTTCACAGATTAATTTCAACCTCAGTTATGCTACCCAGTGTAATTACAGATTTAATTTTTATGATAAATGAAACTTCAAGCAAGTTCTGTAAATTAGGGCTGCCTTATATTACCCACATATCTAAACCGAACCTCCACGGCAGGTATGTGCCAACACACAAATTTATGACAATTGGGAAGCTGTAAAGAATTTTAGAAACAAGTGGAGAAACTGTGACACCTGCTATATCACCTGACATTGGAATTATTCTTAAAACAAATTACTATATTCTCCTATTGTAAAATGAAAGCTGAAAGATTATATTGGAAGAAACCTACTACTGGGATGCCTATTTTGTGTCTTGGCAAAACTGGCAGCACATATGTCACCACCACTCACATCATTGTCATATTTGAAGTTGCAACTTTGTCTTTTATAAATACATAAATGAAACTTCATTCAATAAGGTTTCTGAAAAGGGGTATGCTTTCTGAAGTTGTACCTGATGGAAAATCAAGGTGCAATTAGATTCTTGATTGTCTGAACGCCACAGACGATGAGCACTTACAAATTTTGCAGAAAAGTGTTAAAATGACTTGATCAAAACCTGTGGAAATTTCTAAACATATGATAATAATTTTACTAGCACCTCTTCTTTATAGGTTGTTACTAGAAGGGAAAAAAACCCAAAACCAAACAGTTAACTGGAGGTTTACAACTCCAGACTGCATTACTTTCTTTATGCTCTTCTTGAAGCTGGCAGGGAGCAGGTTCAGGTGCACAGAACCCTCACTTCTTTCAATGTACCCTCACACTTTCCTAAAGAAAACCATGTTCCTCGATCAACATACTGACGATTCAGAGCTAAAAACCTGTTTTCTCCGATCTTCATTCCCTCCCCATAACAAAATTACATGCATATGTCAAAATGCTGAATTGTATTAAATTCATATGATGTCCTGTAAAAATATACTGTAATACACCAGACAGATATTTATCTTTAATGAAGGATTGGTCTTGATCAAGTAACCTGTGACAGGAACGATGGGGCTGGTTCAAAAAAAACCTCCTCACGACACCAATCACCTGTGCCAGCCTTCAAAACATGCATTTGGCTACGCTGAACACTGCAAAGGTAAAGGCACTACATTTTCTCCCTAACTGCTCTCTTTAGTTAACAAAACAATGCAGGATCAAGAATCTTTGGCTAACTTGGGCTCCCATGTCATATAAATTAAAAAGTAAATGTCACTTTTCACCCCTTACTACTACAGCTGTAAGAAGAGAGTTCAGGTCAGAGATTCCAGCTGAATCCTAACTCTTCATTTAAGTTGTAACTGGAATACAGACTGCACATTGTAAAGAACAAAAGAATGCATCTTCATCAGTAATAACTGGGATGTCACTCGAAGAGAAATGCAACTTCCTGGCTCTGTGTGCACTTTGTAAAGATTTACTCGAGTGGCAGGTGTATGTTCTTACCTAAAGACAGAGAAAAAAAAGTTTTCTGTTCCATGCATCAGGAAAGGTAAGATACATTTCTCAAGGGAGAGTGGCACCACAGAATGGACACAGGAGGGCTATAATGCTTTAAATGCTTTTTCATACTTTAATGAGAGTGGATTTTTTCCTTTTAGGTAAGTATTTCTCACACTGTGGTCAAGAAAATAATGATAAGTGGTCTAGAGCCAGCGTGTGGAATTAACACTGTTTACAATGCTGTTTCCATCCCAAAAGGAGAAGAGACAGGGAGGGGAGCAAGAGTGTTTCACTGAGAAATGTGCAAACCAGACACCAGATAGCTTTTTTTTTTCTTTTTTTAAGACTAATTGGATTTTCTGCAAGTCTGGCTCTTTGGAAGACTGTCACATTCCCTGCAATTATGGATAAGAATTTCTGCAACCCATCCCTGGATGTGAAAGAACATGTCCGTGTGCTACCCCTAATCCCACTGAACATTCAGCACCAACACCATCAGGAAATGCTCATTTCCCAGGCTGTGTAAGCCCTGAGGCTGAAGGTGTTTCCTCCAGCCTACCAAAAAATAAATCCTTATGCTCCATTCCCTGAAGGTGCTCCCAGGTTTCATCTTCCCTGGACAGGCTGTGCCTGGGAACAGAACAGGCTCTGGCTGTAGCCCGAGGATGCTGCAGGAGGCAGACAGGGGTGTACCCTACAGCTGAGCCTTGGAGAGCTGGGCTGCGGCTGGGCGAGGGCACAGGGGCACCCTCTGAGCAGCTGATCTTCCACATCTCCTATTTCTTTGTCTTGGTAAAGTTTAGAGATTTGTCTCTATTCAAAGAAGGACGTTCAGCGTGTTTAAGTGACACTCTCAGAGCAGAAAGATTCCATTTGAAAATGTCTGAGCCCTACAGAAAGACAGCAAAGTAGCTCTTCAGTAAATACTTTCAGGACAAATATAAAGTGGGGTACCGATCCTGTGAAAGCAATTTTTGTTTGGAGTTATTGGAACAGCTGCTTTCTTCATGAGATTAAAAGCTCCGGTCAAACATCTCAAAGTAATTTCTTATCTCTGCTTCTAAGAACTGTCTTTATTTGCTACAAGTGATGTCAGATGAGCCTAGCAAGATGCAGTCAGTGAGGACTGGGGTGTGCATCTGTGTATGTTAGTGGGGATTTTTTTTGTTAAGGGTCATTTAATGGGAATCTCTTATATTGGCACTCACGTATTATGGTTTAAAGAAAAGAGAGAAATGTACTGCTAAAATGGTAGAAATTAAAGGTAACTCAGCATAAACTAATACTTTAGTAAAACTGGTTCTATGTATACTTCCAGCAAGAATGCTGCATTGAGTAATACCTGTTTTACCTAAGGTCAAGAATATGTACAGCTACCTAAAAGAGTGGCAGAGTGAACTGTTGAAAGCTCAGTCCCTGCAATCAGCAGCAGTAGTGTACACCTCTTTGCACATAAAGAAATACTGTAGCAGTATGAAATACCATTACTGCAATTTTTAATTGTTTCTATTTAAAGTTATCCTATGGGAATAGGTATTTTACACAATCACAGGATTACACTGAGATGGAAGGGACCCACAAGGCTCACTGAGTCCAACCCTTAGCCCTGCACAGGAGCATCCCCGAGAGTCACACCATGTGCCCCAGACTATCATATTTTTGCCAGCTAAAGAAAAAACGTTCTAACTTTTTAAGAATGGTTGTATTTGCTTTGCTGCTAAAGATTACACTGGCAGTAATAGATGAGGTCATCCTTGCACCCATTCAGTTAAGGAGACTATTTGATGTAAACATAACAGATAGAAAGCTCTGGGATGAATATATAGTTACATTTTCAGACCTAAGTTGGAATTCCAAAAAAATCAGGCATGTGTCGACATATGTAAAGTGCAACAATGGACTATATCAAAACATCACCTCTAAATCACCTGCACTACTTTTCCAATATAGAAACACGGTTCTATTTTCATAATGACTGTTTGGAAAAACTACATAAGGCAGTATTTGCCATTATATTTTTCATGGGTTTTTTATCACTCAGCAAACAAAAGAAAGAGTTATTATTACCAGTGACCATACAAAGGAGTATTTACCTTGTAAGGTTCATTGAGAAAGTGCCATTTTATCTACTTTTTTCTGATATTACAAGGATCATATGGCAATTATACAGAAGGAAAAAACCACAGGAGAAGGCTGGTGTGTCTGTCAGACTCACAGAAATGAAAGCAACAGCCCAAACAATTGAATATTTATGATGAGTTCCAAAACACAGCTAAATACTCTGATAGTTCTTAACCAGCTTTGGAATGTGCACATGAACAACATTTTAAGACATCTTTTTTCTGTGTGCCTGTCCAAAAGACCATGAATTCAACAAGAAACTTTTCCAGATAATTCAATGATGAGGCCCCCAGGTAAATTTGCTGTTTCAGTACATTCAAATCACTCACTATCGCATCTTACAACAGTATCAGGTATTTCAGAGAGCTGTTTGTAACTGAATTTAGGAGCATGAGAACTCAATTACTCATTTAGGATTAAGTGGTTGCCCAGCTCCTTAGACAATCTTTATAGTGTGAGCTATACTTGGAACAATGGCACTTTTGTGCCTTCTAGTGTATAGTAAAATAATTTTTTTAACTTCATTACATTGACTAGAAAAATAATAAGGACATATAAACTTGCATAAGTTTAAAAAGAAATGAAGATTGACAAAGTCATGGTATATAGAAATACACAGAACTATACATGCTACCTATTTCAAGTTTATTCTCTAGTTCTGGCCTTTCAAGGAAAGTACATTATCTCATTGATATGAATAACTAGGGGGGGGGGAAAGTCATATTTAATTATTCCCTCAAATCTCGGATGTATTATTCAATTCACAGGCAAAATAAAGCACAAAGTTATCCCATAAATAAATAAATGTAATTTAGCTAACAAGAAATTACATCAAACCTCACTCTGAATAACAAAATAAGAAATTGTACTTAGTTCTTTTGAACAACTGAACACTATTCATAAAATCTGAGCATCATCTGGGTGGCAGAAAAACTTTTTGATCAATTAAATTAAAATTAATCTTACATTAAGTAACATATGGGTGTATGGTAATCTGCATTTTGATCAGTTGCAGAGTGATGGAAAGGTTAACAGTGGGATTTATTCCAGACAGGACATCTGGGCAATACATATGAATCTTTAGGTTTGCATCTAGAACTTGTACAGAATTCATATGGCTCATTAGATGCACCCACAATAAAGTGCTCATTTAGAAAACTGCATCACAGTTCACAACCAAATCCTTATAAACAACTCGTGTCACTCCTCATAGTAACCATATGATATTTAGATAACTACAGTGGAAAATATCAAATACATCAAGGAAGCAGCCCATGAAGAACAATGTCTATAAAATGCAGGTGTGTGTGTCAATAAAATATCAAGAACTCTTGTGAATAATACAGTGGAGTCAAGAGCAACATAACATCAAAATCAGTTTGTCTTGGTATACAGAACAAGACCCAGCATTGACACAGTTCAGTTCTACTTCCTCCATCATTTCATTGATGACTACAACAAAAATGAGCCACCACACTGGACATTAAGCGCAATTTAATGTGGAGTGGAAACTCTTCTGATTTGCCTTTAATAAAAATAGAGAGCTATTTAAATAAATTGATGACTGTTGCCCTCTCCAGCCATAAACAGGACTCAATATAAGTAGACAAACGACTTTAAGAAGAGAGGAAGCCTTAGCAAAGAAAAAGTTCTACAATAATACAAGTGACGTATTTTAACAGGCTTCAGTCTCTGCCTTACAGCATAAACAATCTCACCTCGCCCTCTGAAGGAGTATGTTATAGTAATGCCTGCACAGAGCCACTGCACTTGGATGGTAAGCAGTAAACTAAATTCAAGCTGCACATTCATACTGTGATCTCTCTTAAAATAAAATTTTCACTGAAATCACTAATTTTTTTTCCTGAAAAATTCCAGCAGGATGTAACAGAACATTCCTGAATGAGTGCATTGTTACATTGGCAGACCTTCTTGGAATGCTAAATTCTCTTATTCGTATACAATTACATTTGTTTTCATTTGTTTTGAGATTGTGTTTCAACTTTAATGTTGGTTTGATCTAAGGATGCAATCTCTTCCTCAGTAATTTTTGGTAACAGAATGATAGTTCACTTTAAAGCAGCTGAAATATTTTACTTAAAATTAACTACTGAAATTTATTAACAGTATATTTTCACTGATTTCAGTAATCTTCTGTTTATTCAACCAAATTGACAAGGAGGTAATTTCTTTTTCTTCCCACTGAGTCACATAACACTCCTTTGAAATGGCACAAGGAGAATAATTAATAAATGCTAATAATGGAATACACTGTACTGGGAAAAGACCATTATGGCACATTGTTCCATGCTGCATCCTATCTCTCTACTGGATTATTCCTTTCATTCCTTACCTCTTTGTTGGCTCTGTCTGCTTGAACTAATGTTCCATTCAGGCACGGCTCTACATAGTGGAGTTCTTCATTATACTATAGAGAGAAATATAAAGTGTGATGAAAAATTTAATTAAAAGCTCGGAAGACACAATTTTATTTAATGATTTAGAACTAGAGCAAAACATGCACAGAAAGCAAGAACAAAAGGATGGTGTTCATTTCTAAAAACTGGCTGTGGTGGGTTTTTTCCTTTTACATGATTCTTAATTTTTCAGTGGTTTATACTTCTAAAAGAGCATTTAATTGAATGGATGCCAACACTCAGGTGGAGTTAAGGGTACTGTATACACTGGCTGGCAAAAATATCCTTTGAGTTGAAATCTGGATAGTCATTAAGAGGTCGTGTTTGATACAGCACAATCACAGTTCCCAGTTCTTTGTTACATGTTAAAAAAACCCTGAAAAATGTCTGTGGCACTGGCTATCATTTTGGAAACTTAATACTGGAACAACTGCACCAAAAAATCTGTGATCTTGAATCAATCCTGGAAATGTTTGACAGTTTTCAGAAGTTCAGTCAAGCAGGGCATCTTTTTATACACTAAGTCATGAAGATGTGGCAGATCTTGAAGGAATATTGTGCTTATCTTGCCAGGTCTCAGCAAGCTAGGTAGCCCAGCCCTACTTTCAGAAGTAGCTTAAGGCATTAAAAAAATGAAGTCTCATCTGCAGTCAGTGGATCTTGCAAACTCAAGAATGCCTGACTGAAACGTATACTTGACTGTTTGAATCTTTTAAACATTTCAACACAGGTCAAATTAATAAAGCAGTACTCCAAGAGTCTACGTATAGCTGCCTAGATAAGGCCTTATCTTAATTCCTCCTCCCATTAATTTAATCTACGTTATCAACAATCAAATTGTAAGGCTTTGCCTCCAGGCTTTGAGTGGTTTCAACCTTTTCTAAGGCACTGAGTCAGAACATTCATAGTAAACAAAAAAAGACAATGTGTTAAGTCAAAAACAATCAGGGAAATACTTCATTAGATTATATTCCACTAGAATCTATTTCTTTAGATTAACATATGCTTTTACTCCCTTATTCCACAACCTCAGAGGGACTAGAAGAAGCCTTGCAATGAATGACGAGTCCCAGACGCTGCTTCGGCAGGGCTGTGGCACTGCAGGTTCTCCCTGTCTCTGTCTGCCTGCAGTCCCAACTTTGTTCTCCTCTTTAACTTGACACCTCTCCTTGCCCTCCATCACAAACCCCGCACCCTGACCCACCCTGGACACCTGGAGTCACCGTTCCTTTTAACAGGGCACTGCTCACCGCGCTCATCAGTACAGACTTACTCTTGCACAGGGCAGAGTGTTTGATTTGAACTGCCTGAAGTTATTCCTGAGGGGCTGTGCCAGACCCAACCCTCGGCTATACGGAAATACAAACCCAGAGTAACTCACTATTGCTGGGTATACAGATGAGTTACAACAGCAGCAACACACTAACTGGCTGTGCAGAAACAAGGAAAAATGCTTGAGAGGTATTTGCACAATTTCTGCAGCAGGTTTGCATGCTTCCCTAATTATTTTCTTCCTATCAATGATATTTCAATATGTGAGAGTGTGTGGACATACCAAAGGTAATACAAAATGCAAGGCAAAGCGTTCTAGAACACTTCAGAGTCACTGAGTGTCCCACGTGCATCTCAGTTTATAACAGTTTATTGATCTGATAAAATGATGCACTTTGCCCTGTAGTTTCTCCCTTCAGACTCCCTTCCAATATATCTCCTGAGAGTCATTGCAAAATAATAATGCCAAATCTACACAGCATCTCTTATTAAAGTCCAAAATCAAGAGAAGTTCCATTCTATTTAAAAAAAAATTACTGAAAATCTGTAACAGGCCGTGGTACACCAGCCTCTACTCCCAAGTCTCTTGCTGTCTTCACACTGGTTTTTCTCAGCATGTTCTTTAATCAAGATACTTTCCAGTTAAGCCTGATCTTAGCTTGATTTCTGCAGCTGTCATTATACATTTCCTTATATGATACCAAACACAGTGTCTGCAATTGGCCAACACACAATAAAATGCTAAAATCCACCTGCCTGTCAGTGAACGTCTCAGTTTCAAATGCCTGCATGCAAGAAAACTCAAAATTTCTATTGCTGTAGTACCACCCCATTTTTTTGAACTAAGAGAAACAATATCACTAGTTAGACAGCTGCTGCCATACATTCTATGATAAGATACTATTCTTGTTCTGAAAATTTTATATGTGTGTGTATATATATATATATAGGGTTCTAGCACACCTGAAAAAGTAGTATGTATTTTCCTTAGCCTTTTTCATATGCATCCTTTGTCATATTTAAGCTGTCTGGAGCAAGGTCCACAAAAATAAATTAAATCCACATTCTGCTGTGCAACAATACACATGTAAAATATTTCCCACTACATTAAGCATGCTCAGATATCCAATACAGCCCAGCCTAAGATCCAACAGTGAAGCCAATCCACCAAAGGAATTAGTATTTCTACCAGTGTGCTCCCTTTGCCGGCCTGTTCATACATCACCTGCACAGAATCTGATTATTCAGGCAGGCTAAAAAGTAAGTTTATCCATACTCTGGTCTGTGGGACTCCAAAACAGACTGCACTGAGACCATTCAGATTGGCAATTTCTACGTATTAAACCAGGGAACTATACTACTGTGCTTTGAATTAACAAACACTCTTATTCTAATCAGTTTTGTTAAAATGGTGTGACTGAAGCAGTAAAATTAATTTAACATTCTTGGCTCAGTTAGCATTTTGTTAATTTAATGGGGAGTTTGCATTATTATAAAAGCACTTTAAAAAAATTCAACATTTTGCAAAATCAGTACTTGTTTTATAATATTGTTAGTTGAATGCTAGACTTGGCATTATACTTCAAAATGAACGGGAAAAATATGCCTTTTCTCTTGTTGTTGCAGGCATCTCTATTCATGCACCAGAGGGCTGACCTTAAATTTTAACACAGGCAGCACAACATCGCTCTTGTATTTCAATAATTTTTTGCAATTCAATCATCTAGTCCATCAATTTCAGGTGGATTTTGCAACAACCTGCCCGCAAAGCTAAAATGATTTTAACATCATCCTTTTATCTTTATTCTCTAGAAAGACCTGCACTGCATTCTGCTTTCTGCTATACATACATTTATGTATCTATAAATATATACATACAAAGATGCATATAAGTATTTCTTCCACTAGTCACTGTGCATAATAAAGCCATTCTGACAGTCACAGGCCCTCAGGCTCAAAACTCCTGTTTCATCTAATAAGTACATTGTTTGTCCAGATTTTCCACACTAATCACACTCTTATTCCACCTCAGAGTTTGGTGTGGGAAGAGCAGGAGGTTCTTGGCCATCTGTCTGAGATGTCCAGCAGTCCCCGCAGAGCCCCAGTGTGGAGGGCACCCAGTCTGAGCTGTGTGCTGGGAGAAGGGAAAGCCTTCCCTGGCTGGTGTTGCACACTGGGCACAGCCGGCCAGTTGCAGACACAGAGCCTTGCTGGGCGAGCACAGACCTACGCTACAAAGGGGGTTTCTTACACGGACATCTGTGTATCTTCCCTTCAAAGGAAACTGCTGTCACACCACCAGGCTACGCTGCAATTACAAAGAGGATGATCTAATCTCACTCAAACATTTGTCTGCAGATAAAAGCTGTAGGGAATTTTCAGTGCTTTCACACCAAGCAGCCTCTTGTGTGGGCTTTGTTGTCTCAAGTTTTGATCACTGAAACATCTTCGATCTTGACAAAGTTCATTTGCCCTCCTGGCACTGGGTCAAAGTGATGCTTCAGAGGTAATTTGTGCTGATGATGTACATCACAGTGGCTCTGCCTTTACTCTGTAGCCTCACTATGTCTAACACGCCACATTTGAGAGAGCTCCTGATTCAGCCTCAGTCTGTGCCATTGCTCCCTGAAAGGTCCACTGCCCTCCACACAGCACAGGTCTCTGCTGCTAGTTAGTTACATTTTCAAGCAAACGAATGTTAACTTTTTGCCTTGTGAGACAGCAAAGCATGAAGTTTGTCGTGGGTGAGTCGGGGAGGTTTAGGTTTTGCAGGAAAAACACCGTGTGTGTCCGGTGGGTTCAGCTGTCATGTTATCCATCACCTGTCTGCAGCCTTTTTCTAGTGGCTTGTGTGATGTAAAACATGACAGACAGCGAGAAACGATGGAAGAAAAAAAAGAAAGAAATCCTGAGACACTCACAGCAATTATATTGAAGAAATCATCATCTCCAAGGGTATCCAAAATAGATGAAACTGTCTGTTTTGCAATCGTCAAGCGAAGCCCTTTCATGCTGCCACTGACATCCACTAGAATTACCACATCTTTTGGAGAAGTTGCTGCCTGGATGTACCTGAGTCAGAAGACAAAACAAATCCTTTTAAATATGAACTCTTTATCCTTTCAAATTTCTTAAACACTGGTAGTCATCTCTTGCCCACCATTTTCTGTTTCTGCAGTCAAATGCAATGACTCCATTCTCATCAGGTTCCCATTTAATTCCTGTTTAAAAAAGAGAGAATAAAAGATTAAATTACGTTTTCACAGAGCCCATTCAAAATGCATCTGTGGTATTGGGGCCAAGTAGGGGTTAATGGAGTTTCATACTTTAATCTAACAGGCAGAGTCATTATAACATAGGAAATACTGGGAAGAACCAAAATTAATAAAATAAGGCCACCAGAAGTAATCTTTTTCTCCTCACTCCTTTTTAGCCCTCTGTAAGGTGAAACATCTCGAGGCCTGCTATGTTCACTGCACTATTTTCACTGAAGTATTTTCATACTTGGCCTTTGGTGCTGGCAGAATTCATCCCGTGCTTGCCAAGTCCCTTCCAAACCTTGAGCACTTCTGCCCATGGCTGATGTGAACAGCTCCTGCTACACCAACTGCTCCACTCCCAGTTCATATTCCTGACCTCTCACTCACATCCCTGTGAAGGGATAATATTCCCTGGTTGTGGGTCAAAAGGAATAGGATAAAAACCATGACCAAGGAAAAAAATTGACAGGGCAATTCTTCCTACTGTTTATGTTTATTTTCTGGCACAAAACAAGAAGCAGCCTCTAAAACAAGGACTAATATTTCTTCTACCCTTGAAATATCACGGAGTTTGGGAACTGAAATATACTCTGATACTAACACAGATGGAGGAGCCATTGCTTTCAGTCGCTGTCAGACATATAGGCTTGTAGTAAACTTGCTTAAACTCAGGACTTAAAAAAACATGGGTTCCTAAACCAAGTCAGCCAAAGAAAAATTCCCACTATGGGTCTGATCCAAAGTTACAGAAGCTGAGAAGTTTATTTAACTTTTTATTTTATTATAATGAGATAAATTTGGTATGGGAATAAACATAAAAGTTAATACACAACAATGTGTTTCAATCTATTTCTAGAGAGGTGTAAGTTTACAAATGATGTAATTTTATTACAGCTGGTGTGAAAATAAACTTTAAAGGAAGTTCAAGTCTTTAAATGTAAATATGTCAGGTTAAATGGAAGCCCAAAAGCTTAACAACAAGTTATAATGCAGTTTAACTGCATGCACTGATAGAGCACATTATTTAAATTCTGTACTAGAGGAAGGGTCTAATCCTTTTGCTCTCCTTCTTCATAGTCTGTTTAGAAGCTATTTTTCCTATGTGTGTGTATGTCTGTGTGACTAGG
The DNA here is from genome assembly GCA_013396735.1 of Grallaria varia. Taxonomy (NCBI): domain Eukaryota; kingdom Metazoa; phylum Chordata; class Aves; order Passeriformes; family Formicariidae; genus Grallaria; species Grallaria varia. Next base: position 4,067,172 of record VWZG01006450.1, read on the forward strand.
AATAGTTATGAGTACAGGAGTTATCGCAAGCCGTTCACCTCCAAATGCAAATTGGTAGGAAAAGCTCAGAATGTTGAAAATGTTGATTGGAAATCTCTCTGGAAAGTAGACAAAGTAAAACCAAACCTGCAACTATCCTGAAGTCAGGGTTTGTGAAAATACTCTATAGAAATTTTCAGCCATAGCATTCTTTATTGTATTTTAAGTAAGAACTGTTCTTCTTACCTGGATACTGCCTGAAAAATCCTTTAGCACTTCCAAAGTACTGCCAGATGAGAGAAGGGTCACGATCAAAATTATCAACAAACACCTTATTTAGAGATTCTGACCAATAAACTCCATTTACAATGGCTGGATCTGGGAAAACAAACAAACAACATACAGAAAAATTATCTAAGTAGAACCTCTTGAACTCTATCATCTTCAGCTTATTCAATACCCAAAATTCTGTTGATGACAAACTACTGTAGAACATTTATACTTTCCTTTGTCAAGTAAGTAATTCAAAACAAATTATTTGATTAAATAAGGGAAGTATGGTTAAAATAGAGCAGACAGCAGGTTCATTTTTTAGATAAGTTAAAATTGCTCATTACACCATCTATCTTGAGCTACTGAATCACTTGTTCTGAAGAACATAAATAAGCCAATATAACAATAGATTATTAATTTACTTTCCCTAAATGCACAGAATGTCTCATGGCAACACTAATTTTTTAACCTTCAACATGGTAAAATCATTCTCACTGATTCTGAAAGTTTCCACATTGGAACAGAAAGCGAAACTCCTTTTATTTCACACTTGAATTATGATATGCATACAAACACAAAATCTCATGACAAGTAACACTAATTGTTATTTGGAAAACACTGAACCCACATTTCATAACATTTACTCATTTAGTTTTAATTCCCATAGAAAGAAAACTACCAAGCAAATCCTTGAGGTTGAAACTGTTCTGTTCAAAACGTCCCCATCTATCAACCCCATAAAAACCCCGCCTGCCCAAGTGTGTTTTTAAGCTGCAGATTTGGTTCAATAGTGAGAAATGAGAAATCAATGGACATGTCTTTAAAAATTACTGAATTTCAAACCGTGAATTTTGAATGATGAGAAACAATTAAGATGCACTACATTCCCTATTCAATCTGCATGTGAAGTCAGCAGAACAGAAAGGAAAAGACGAACTGAAATCACAGATACATTATTTAATTGCATACATGAATACACAGTAACATTTGCTCAAGCATTTGAAATAAAGCATCCATTAGCTTGCAAAATAATGCCGCTGTACTGATTTCAGAAGGCTGCTGGGAATGGGATTTTAATGGAGTGGAAAAAAGGTGAATTGTTATCTTCCCTTGCATTCATCAAGAAAAACAGCAGAAAAAGGGAAATGTCTCAGCTACACAACTTTGCATGTTGCTTTCACCTAAATATTTAGGTTTATAGAGATGGAATGTGGAAAAGCAAGGCCAACAAAACAGATGTTGTTTTTAAAACATGTCAAGTATAGTTACTTGTTTCTCTAGAGGATGAAATATACACTTAAAATCTGTCCAGCCAGACACACATCAAACAAACCCACGGCCCTAGACCAAGGGTGCTACTTCATTTTAGCCTTGGTGGCGAAATCCTTTGCCCAGTTGTTCCCTAGTGTGCAGTTACCCCGATAACAAGCTGTGACCAGGACATCACAAATGAACTGTGAAGACTCGGATCTATGACTGGTTTGTAATGATATGCTCCTATTTCAGCCCTCCAAACTCTCAGCCCACTGTTCAGCACTTAGACACTCACCCTCAGTGCACGGGGACAGCCCAGCACTGGTTCAGACACTGAGGTTCTGATTCTGCCCCTACACACAAGTTCTCGTGGAGTGTCTAAATCACTCAAAACTGCAGAGCCATTACTGACTCAGCATTACATTGTTGAGAGCAGGTGACAAGTTTAATCCATCTTTGAAAAGAGCAACAAAGTTCAGAGGGTTGGGGGTTTTTGTTTGTGCTGTTTTTCCAGTATTGATAGAAAAGCCTGTTCAGAGGGAAAAAAAAGGAACCATTTCTCAGGCCTCGAGAGGGCTGCAAGCTCTTCCTATGCCCTTCAGTCAGGAGGATTAGTGAAAAGCCAAACAAATCAAACAGAATAATTCTACCTTAATTCATATTTTAAATAAACTGAAGTGCTTCTTAGCAATTTACATTTGGATCCCATTCCAAGACTGCACATTGTACCTTAGTGTTTTACAGACTTGTCAACCATCAGCTGTCTCCTATCCTGGATTCCTCAGAGGTTGAATTTTAATTCCCTTTCCTAATGAATCTGTGCTATAGAGCCACTGATGGGAGCAGAACCTTCGCTCCACCTCCCAACCAAGGATAATTTTCTTTGAGTTCTATAAACACTGCAACTCCATAAGGTCATGGAACAACTTCAGTCATTTGCCTGGTAAGCTCTAAACCAAATGTGAAGTCCTTCCAGCAGCATTTGAAAAAATATATTTATGTGTAAAATACAAATATAAATCACTTTTTTAAAAATCATTTTTAAATATCTATGGATATTTTGGATTACCTTTCTTAGCCCAATTATGACGAGCCACTTAACACATTTATACATCTACAGCTTAGAGAACTCCATGGAAATAAAATCAGGAAATTTTCCTGGAGCGTGACTGGTGGAGTCCATATTCTGCATCAGGTTGACAACACTAATCATCCAAATGCTGATCACTATAAACATTAATCCAGTGACTCTGAAACTAATAGGAATTTTTAACTGAAAGGGGTATAAAGGAGGGATTTTAAATTAAAGGGCACAATTAAAACGTTACCTGTGCTGACTTTCCTTCAAAATGAAAGCTGGTGACAGTTCCCTGCCTTTCCACATCCTGCATGTCTATTGTGCTGGCTCTTCTTTTTACAATATATCAAGTTACATTTCATGCATCAACAATATTTACAGAAAAAAAGCAAATAGGGCCACAATCAGTTTAATCCTCAAAATACAAAATAAAGGGGAGNAACCAGCAGGCCTGCATGGAAATTGAGAGTCTTTACTGGCTACTGAACCTTCAGGCAGAAGGACTTCAGACCGGAACTCCTTGTTCTAAATTGGATAATGCTGTTGTGTGGATGCATCTCTGTCCTCTTGCACCACCCTAAATGCAACTGAGTTTCTGACCACATGTCCTCCTTAAAATTTTATAGTCTCATCATCTAATGACCTGTGTGTTAAACTTGCAGTTCGAGGAAATTTCCAATTTTAGTAATCACACTAAATTGTTTAAATTGCCCTCAGTACTTCATGCAGAAACAATATTTTTAAGTTTTTAAATTACTAGTGGACATCATCTGCACCCCCCCAAGACAGTTATATGCCAAAAGTGGTAAATTAATGCTTGTGAATATTCAGATATTTGGGAGGGAGCAAAAGAATAAAAGGTAAAGCTTAATATAAATGCAAAATTATTAATGTAATGTTATGGGGCTCAAAGATAATAAATGTAAATAGCTTTCACCACAGTTCTTGAAATATAATTTCTGCTTTTGCTTCCTGGCAGCTAAAATATAATTAAAATATTCCCTTTCCCTTGCCTTTCAGATGAGCTGGCTTGCAATTATAAGGGATTTTGTGCTATCATTGTTTGCATAGATGTTACCTGTTTTTACTGATATTTCCCATAACACCACCCCCAGGCAAACAGGTACAGTGACATGGAGCTGAAACGAAATTGCCAAAGAACAGCACAAATGCATGTAGCAATTAAGTTGCTGTCATAAATCCTGCTGACCTGAAGAAAGAGGGCTGAAGTCTCAGCAGAGGCAGCCATGGTGTGCAGTCTGGGAGATGTGCAATAGCACGCCAAGGGTAATGAATTTTTTTTCAGTCAGAGATTTCATAAAAATATCTAGACTATAAAAAGCCTATGGAACGAAACTGATACATACACAACTCATTTTGCGTTCTAGTTATTCCAGCAAGTCTTACAGAAAATAAGAAAGACCACTGAAGAACTCAGTGACTGTGAAGAAAGTGCAGGATACTGCTCTTTCTTGCTTTAATATCAAGAAAATCAGTTACTAATGATCCTTAGTTTTTTCCCCCTATTATATTACTTCTGTGATATAATCATTATTTTCTCCTGCAAAGCCATCAGAGATGCTGGCATTGGGAATGGTGTTCCCCCTAGTCATATCTGGCAGCCTCGAGGGCAGCCCTTAATGCTGCACAGCAGTTCTGTCACACAATAAAGCAGCACAAGCACAGCCTGCGGGGCCAAGCCCTGCAAAAGGAATGCAAAATCCAGCACTCTGCTGGCCCGGAGATAGCAACAATATTAGCTTAGTTTTTATGACACTGACAACATATTTAGTCTGGTCATATTTTAAAGAATAACAAAATCACATACTTTGCTGGGACATACACCAACAATCTAATAATTACACCACTCAACACTAATATGAATGCTTTTCAGGGTGGTCCAGCATATTCAAGAGCTGGGGCTGGATGCCAATTTTGGCAACTGCCTTCACTTTTTTCTCTCTCTTCTCCTCCCTCTGACTCCACTGGGTTATGTGGATGCATCATCTCACAGATCAAATCATCTGGCCATCTGCAGGCAAAAAATAAGGTGTTTGTCCGTTCTGCTTCATGTGCTAGGAAGCATCCGCCAATGTCAGGAATCACATTCCCTCCTTGTAAGTACATGGGATGGTAAAGACTTCAGGCACACGACTGGATAAAGGCACAGCAGCAGGCATTTAGTGCCTTCATCTTCCAACATTGCCCTAATAACTTTCCCCTTCTCCTCTGAAGTGGCAGCAGAAGAACTGAAGTATGGCCAGATGTGTTTAATTTTATGCTGAGTTTCATGAGTGCATTTGGGTGTTGGTTTGGGCTGGCTTATGGTGGTTTTTGTTTTTCAGGGTTTTTTTTACTTAATTTATTTTTTATAAACAAACAGCCTGAGATTCAACATTGAAAGCCTGAATTACAGCTGCAAACTCCTCGCTAACACCATTCTGGGACAGTGGTACATTTCTGTCTCTGCTGAGAGCTTGCCATCTAGTGAATTATAAAAAATGTCCAACAGCAAAGCAGGGCCCTTTGAAGTCACCCACTGACCTGCTGCACCTGCCTGAACTTACTAGATGTAACAGCTAAAAGCCACCAGTATGTGGGCTGAGCGGTGAGAAAGTTAGAACAAAGCTCTGGAAATAGCATATAGGCACCAGTTATGAACACAGAACAATACCCTTTCTTTAAATTAAAGGAGGAACTTGGACCAAAAGTCAAAGGCATCCCAGAAAGAACGAGAAAGATGTTGCTGTAATAGAGCAGCTGTCCAAGGAGCCAGGCAATATGGGGCAGTCAGACCTACCTCTGACACCGTCCAAAGAGATGGCATTGCCTGCCCAGCAACTGCCTCGAGCTGAGGAGACCTATAGTCAAAATCCAGTAACCCTGATGGATAATCCTCCGTATATTAACGTGACTGCAGATACCAAGATATTTCTGTATTTTCAGTAAAACATACTTATTTTCACACTTTTCCATGGTACAAGTTGAATACTGTGAAACCTGAAATGCTTGTAAGAAAATACTACACCTCTGAGCTCCAGGATGGCAGGGCGTGACTGAGACAGGGCAACAACATGAAAAACCACTGTCAGAAGTAGTTTTCCAAGTGGGAAAGAGAGAACAACTGATCGGAACATAGGAATTAAGCAAACTGAACAGACACCTTATAGCCACTGCATTTTCATCACAGAAGCAAAATGAGTCCTGAATATTGCGAAAAAATGGTCCCGTTCTGACACGAGGCAAGGTGAAATTTCTGCACAGGCTGATGGAACAGTGACTTTCAACAGCCAGGAAATTTAAATCTATGCAAGTGGCAGGGCAGGAAAAGTGTCATGACAAACAATGCAGGAAGCCAGTGGAACACATCGCAAATTAGGGGGAAAGAAAGCAAACGTGACTTTTGCCAAATCAAGCCAACTGTGCTGCAAAATATTTAATGCACAACATTGCAAAAGGAACAATTTTATCAGAGCTGTTGTCAAAGTGATATATGACAAAGGCAAGGCGCAGCTTTGGAAATAAAAGTCATCCCTATGGAAAATTCTCAAGGACAGACCTGTTCACAAATCTTTACAAACACCATTTCAAACACAAGACTATGCAAAGCTGTAAACTAGAATTTCACAATAAATGTCCAATTCCTATTGCACAGATATTCAGAACAGAAACAGGCCCACTTAGCTACACAGCACAGTGCAGTAAGGACCAACGAATAATGCTCAAACAGGAGATGTTAAAGGCATCCTGACTATCAACACTTCATGCCTATTCCATACAACAAATGGAGTCAGGAGAATCTTTAGAGAGAAATGTTTTAGCATATAAAATAATTACAGACATGCTGGGCTACAATAAACTAAACCTCTACTGCTGCATTCCTGGGAGCATCAACACAGCCTGACAGCTCACTTATCTATTACCATGACAAGGCATCATCTCTTATCTTCTCAGATCAACAGGCCCTTACTGCTGCGGTGCTTTTATAACCCTTGTGTAGCATTTCTTCCTTGCAGAAAGGACCATCTGCACAACTGGAGTAAAATGGAATTTTTACTCATACAAGACATAAAAATGTTCAGCTGGTTCCAAAACCTCTGAAGATACTACGAAAACATACCAAAAGCACTGAGCAGATGCATAAAGGCATCTTGGGATGAGAACATTACAAAACTAGTTATGGATTCTTAAACACTATTTGCTCCTTCAGGAATGTGCCAAATAAAAGCTGTGAGACACCTAAATAAACAAAGTACAGTGTAAAAATGTCTTCGCAAGTTTTAGCCAAACAACATTTTGAAATAGTTTATGTTCTAGCCAAGCACACGAATATTTAACCAGAAGAGCTAAGCGCCTTTTCTCCTCTTCACACAACACAGACCCAAGAAAAATCAAAGGGTCTGTGTTACATAGCAGGACAGACAAATTGTTATTGTATTCTAAAACAGTAGGCAGAACGAATAAAACGTATCTTTAGATAAGAATCTATGATCCTTTGTCAAATGTCAAACTTCTCCACACTGTACTAAGCAAAAGTTAGTTTTTGCTTTGCCATACAACCATTTATTTAAATGTTTTTGCATATTCAGTCCTAAAGGTTTTCAAAAACTCAGGATTACTGTCACTTTCTTGCCCCTGGAAGCAGCCAGGAAGTAGGGGAGGCACCATGATTGACAGCGGTGTGTCAGGTCAAAAAGCCTCTTAGTATTTCACCCAAGGCAGTTCATTAACAAACCTTCATGGGCTCACATTTGTCAAAAGGCAAAGCCCAGCTCTGGGTAACCAAGCAACAGCTGCTGAATGAGGAGTGGCAGAGAGTGGGGCTTTTTAGGGGAAACACTCCATGTGAAATACTCCATGTGCCCATGTAGCCATGCGGTGAACATCTGACATCTGGTTGCCACGGTAATGGGATGCATTAGAAACGTGCAGATCAGATCCACGGCCAGGGACGGACCAGAACACAAGGAAGATAAAGCACAGCACACACCTCGTGTGGTGATGCCAACATTGCCGAAAGGCTTTGCTGTTAAAGGCAGAGTCGGGGGGGGAATAAAAATAAAAATCTGTGAAGCCAAGGCCCTTCGCAAGAACAAACCAGCAGCCTGAGTCAACCCTGGGAATCCGATCTGAGGCAGAATTTGAGCAAAACCAGACGGAATAAGCGGAGAAGCCTGTACATCTTTATCCAACAGGCAACAAGAGATAAAATAAAGAAATATGGGAAGATTGGACATTCTCTGCAACCTTGACTAAATCAGACTAAAAAAAGTAGCTTTTACATTAAACAAAGCCCAAAGTTAGGAACACACCGCAAACACTGTCCTGGAGATCTCAGAATGTGAAGACCCAGAATTCAGGGGAAGGATTTCAAAATACAGATACAGTGGCCCAGGACAATATGTGGCCATAACTGTTTAAATAACAAGTCCAGGATGCTGAATTTTCAGAAGTAAAGTCCATAAAACCAAATCCGACAGTGACAGGCAAGATTTTATTTCTTAATTTCACACCTTACAGGAAAGGGGTTTTGCATATGTGCTAGCTGCAGATTATAATCTTTCTGCATCCCTTGAGAAATGATATTTTTTTGGTTTTAATATTCTAGAAAATAAGTAATCTCGATTTTGGCAGCCAGTTGGAAGGCATTGATAGGAAAGTATAACTGAACAATATTCATAGCTCTTTTTAAGTATCAAATTGAAAAAAACTCACTTAATCAAAAAATGGTTGTGGTTCATCACATTTCAATATCTTTTAGAGAAGGCTCTATTACATGCAGCAGATTTTTTTCCCATGCAAGCAAAACTTTTGATTAGAGGCTGCATTTATTGACTTGTAGTGCATAAACTCATCTTTTAACGTGCAGTGAACATCAGGCAGTGGAAATGCCATTTCACACAGGTAATATTCTTTACCAGTCTCCAAACTGCCCAAGCAAAACTTAAAGAACCTAAAGACAATTTGCAAGGTCTAAGTCCAAGGTGTCCTTTTGCAATGTTTTCAGTGTTCAAGAAGTAAATATGGTAAGCAGAAAAGCACAGACTCAGCCTGATGTTTTAGTTACCAAAGACTGTGAGTCCAGAGTTATTCAAAGTTGTGTTGTTCATGGAGTTTGTAAATAATTTATTAATGTATTGGTGACTACAAAGGCAGAAAGATAGGAAGGATGGAAATAATTGCAAGAAAAAAAAGAAAACTTCTTGCAACAGAACAAGGGGCAAAGGTTTTAAATTGAAAAGAGGGGAGATTCAGACTAGACACAAGGAAGGGATTTTTACAATGAGGTTGGTGAGGCACTGAACAGGTTGTCCAGAGAGGTGGTTGATGTTCCTTCCCTGGAAACATTCCTGGTCTGGTGGGACAGAGATCCAAGAATCGTGATCTGGTTGCAGATGTCCCTGCTTGCTGCAGGGGAATTAGAGAAGGTGACCTTTAAAGGTCCCTTCCACCCAAACTATCCTGCAACCTACAATGCACAAAACAATATGAGTGCACACAAATAATCGATTGCCATCTTTCTCTAGTAGTAATAACAGCAATCATAACCCAAAGCTTTTAAACAAATAAAATCTATACTTTCAACAGCCAGTAAAATTATAGATGACAAGAGAGACAAAGAGGAGCACAAAAGACAGTACAGACGTGCTACAAAGAATGGTGTCATGAGCAAAGCTGTAAGGCAAAGGGATAAAGGCGATTTCTGCAAAACAGTATTGCAACCTTGTAAAAAAATGAAAAGGGATTGAATTTTGAAAATGAGAGCAATAAAAAAAATTGAATTTAAATCCATGGGAAAATATTTCTGGTCATCTTGTCTCTGAAATGAATGAAGTCCAAATGTGCTTCAAGACCTCTAAGATACTTTTTAATGACTTCTTTTATAAATCCATATTTACTCAAAGTGATCACTGTTACAGAGTGAAAATGGTTGTTAACATTTGAATATATTTCAAATCCAATGACATGGAATTAGTCTCAGTGTGGTATTAATTTAAGGGAAAATAAATTTAGACATTATTAATGAAGGCTTTGTTATTTTTTTACTTATTATTGAACTTTTAATTGTATTTTACATTCACGAACCAGTTTTTAAAAATGCAGATTTTTACAGCTTGATACTTGATTTACGCAGCTTGAGACTCTCAGCAACATATTGTGTGCCTTATGTTTGTTCGTTGAGTTGACATAAACCATATCTCCTGTTGACAGAAACGCTTGAAAATATTCATGGACTTCAGCATCCATCAGAGAAAAACTCCACAGTTATGGAAAGCACTGATAAAATTGCTTCCTGTGCTTCAAAAACACCAGAATAGCAGCTCTATCACAGCATCAGGATGGGAAGAACAGACGGAAGACAGACAGACTTCTCTAAGCTGAAATTTATACTTTTGCTTTTGTTTTTCAAAGCGACAGATCGACTTTAGACAGTATAACTGATCATCAAATATTATTTTCTGACTTGATTCTTCTGCTCTGTCAGTAAAGACACAGCAACATCTTGCACTAAGGCTACTCCCTCATTATCTAAATATACTGCATAGATACCTGACAATCTGCAATCCAGAAGAATATTTTTCTTTTTTTTAACCTGAGAATTTGGAAAAACTAATTTTTCACCTGACCATGCACTAACTGTTCTCCACCTTCCTTTGAAAAAGATCTCCCCTGTAACATGCTGGAATTTCCTAACCTAAGAGAGAATCAGGCCTGATGATGTAGTAATGTAGAAGTGACTAGCTAAGGCACCTGGCACTTTATGATAGCAGAGATTTTATAAGCTAACTAGGCTCTGGGCTGCTGATAGGTAATTGCCAAAGACCAGCCAATCTGATAATGAAAAAAAGTCCTTCTTAGTGCCAAAACACCAGCCAGCAGAACTCACGTATTGCAGTCCAACATCAGAGGCAGCAAAGAGGGAACTGTTATTAAGGAGAGATTTTTAGAAGTCCATTATGATTATTTGATTTAAACCATATTCCCCTCTCAAATACATTATAGTAGGGGATGAAGACTTAATTACAAAATTCACAAAAACATGATGGTGAACCCAAAATACATTACCAAATCACATGGCAGTACTATGAAATATAACCTGCCTGATGTATCAAAGGACGTGGAAATCCTCTCTTTTGTGTGGCTAGACACTATGAAATGTCATAAAAAGTTGTAGGTAAATGCTGAGAAATGTATCCAGTATAAATCATGTCAGCATTGAAAAGACATTGGTATAAGCACCGTGTTAAAAGTTCATGTGACTTCCTGAATTTAAAACGTATTCATATAATGAAAAAGTTGAAACGTGGTTCATTAGTATAAGCCCCATTCTCCATATAAATGAAGCTGGAGAATAACTTTTCAGACCAAATACTTTGGGGGAAATTTTATGCTTAATTTTGTTTGATGTGTTGTTGTAAAATTGGTACTTGATTGTAACCTATTTTTCTCTCCCTGCAAAGAGTACACATCCTCCCTGAGGCGGAGTCCGTCGCCTCTTAGGGAGGCAGTTATTGAGATCAAGTTACTAAAAATAAGAAAACGTGAATAACTCTCTGCACATGGTCTGATAGTGGTATTTTATTTCAACTTGAGCAAAAAGTAGGAAAGCAGGAAGGTAGTTCCACATGTCCTGGGGAATCAGAAAGCCCTTCATGGAAGACAGTTATTATTGTAGACTTCACTATGCGTAGACAAGTTAATATGGCCCTTTTGTGAGTTACCCACCACATCCTGCTTTCCTTCATACCAATCAGCACTTCACCCTGGGCACTTCAAAGACAGTAATCAATTCTTTTCACAGACTCTAAGAATCCTTCCAAATCAACAGTACATTACCCTGTTCAAACTAATTTGAGCAAACACCACTGTAAATCAACCCAGGTAGAGGAAGTTCCAAAACTGGGTCTGCTCAGAACAAGCCCATTCCTTTGTAGCAGCACGGTGCTGATGTGGCTCTGCATCTCCAACCACATTTCAGGGTTCATGGATATCCACCCCAGGGCTTTGCCACGAGGCAAGAGCAAAAAGCCCAAGTAAAAGCTGTAGGTGTGAGTTCCCCAGAACTGAGGCATTGGCCTCCACCTCCCCACGCGGGGCTCTGCCGTTCAGTGAGCGCTGAATTTTGGGGCCATGGAAATCAGTGGAACGTAACTCTTTGGGAGGCTGGGGGTGCAACTGGGGCTGTGCTGGGGAGCACCAGGCTGCTGAGCCAGGTCTGAACCTCTTCAATAGTCACAGAGTTTAAATTGAGAAACTGTGCCTCAGGCTATCCAAGGGAATCTCCCTGGAACAAACTATGGGAAAACAGGCAAGCACTAAAGTACTGGTGTGCAATACTATCAGCTGTGTGCTGTACAAGTGGGAGGCAGTGCCGAGCTGCAGCCCTCCTGTCCATGAATGGGAAGGAAAATAGAGACATTAACCTCGTGCTCCACCTTAAAATAAAAGTCTTTTGATGCAGGACTTGACAAGTTCGCTACAGAACCGTGGTCACAAAACTGTCTTATATCCATAATATTTCCTGCAATACTTCAGTGAATCACATATATATGTCAACATTCTTTGGTGTGAGAACAGATTGCACCACTTTCCATAACACTGGCTATATTTACATATGCATATATTCCATATATGTCTAAATATACACATAGATGTCTTTTCCTCATATTCACTAGTGATAAAAAAAAATACACTTAAAATAATTAAGGTTATTTAGAATTTGAAAATCTGGGGGTTTATCTGGTAGTAAGTTTGGACTCTTTGCTCAATAACTTTTAATTAGTACAAAAATTCGAGGGAAAGTAAGTCTTGCAAAGCTGTAGAATGAACTTAATTGCAGTGTCAGCTGTGTTAATGGGATGAAGGTTTATCCTCTAGGAAATATCACTCCATTATAAAACTTAGCAAGTAAAACAAGATTATATATATAGCAAACCAGAAACGACAACAAAGGAAAAACCTCCCATTACTTTAAATCAACTTATATAAGCCTACTTCCCTTCTATTGCCAAGATAAATTATTTTACTTAGTTCTCTCTCTCTCTTTTTTTTTTTTTTAAGGCAAAACCAAACACATTTCTCAAGCAGCATCTGATCTGACCCAAACAAGACCATCCTTGCCTCAGTCCACCTCTGTTGGCACATGTCTACCTCCTCCATGGCATCTCAGCGACCACTGTCCAGGGCTGGTAGACACATTCTCATATGGTCACCCCTACTCTTCCTCTGCCAAAATGATTTTATTTTCAAACACTCCACTAAGAAAAACTGCAGATCTGATTTCTTTTAGCAAGCCAGTTTTGGGGAGAGCTTACAGAGCAGCTGGTTTGAGTGGGGCAGTAACACCCAGCAATGCAAGGGCAGAGAGCAGTGTTTTGTCACCTCCTGATAACCTGCAGCTGCCAGCATATATCCGATTGCCTTGAGGCTGTACACCCTCTCCATGTGCCATTCATCTCAAAAAAGGCTCATGTCATAGGCACAAAGAAGATCAAGCAAGAACAGTTCATACAGAAAAGAGAGATCTAAGCTCAGGATTGAAAGTAAGAGAAAATGTCATGCACTAAGCAGGGGGGAAAAAACTGTGATGAGGGAATTAAAATACAGTGCAGTTGTCAAAGTGTTGTACAGGCCTAAGCAGGAACAAATAGAATAGTCAGCGAGAGGATAAAGCTATGCAAGTTCACCTCAGAGCCAGCACAAAACCAGGCCTGAATAACCCCTTCCATTTTTATGTCTTCTTGGGAAGAGAAACAGAAATGGGGGTAGCAGATATCCAGTGAGGAAAATCAAAGCTCATTCTGAAAGGCATTTTTATTTTTTAAGAACATTTAGAAAGGTTGTCTTTGGGTGCGTAATATTTCGGTCCAGACCAAATCTAGAAGCAGAGTTACAGCAAAGATTTTATAGGACATAAGGGGTTTAGAAATAATATTTTTATACATGAAAAAGCTCCGAGGCACAGACATCTCTCCTTAGTTCTAAATTTCTTACAGTGTAGAAATTATTACACTGAGCACATTTTATCTAAACAGATTCAGTAAAGAGAGTGTTTTATTTTATCCAGCTGTGATTAGAACCCATTTAGTTTCATTATTCTGTTTCGACTGTAAAAGGCCTGCATCACTTCACTTTTCATTGCATTCATTTGCATCCAGAGGGCTGAGATATCCTTTACATATGTAAAAACGCAAATTACTCAAGGCAATCAAATTATAAAGGTGTGCACCTGAAAATCTTACTAGCTACCCTTGACTCTCAACCACCAAACTGCTTCTAATGCAAAATCCTAACTATTTAACTTTTGGTACCAACAGCAGGTAGCAAAAAGACTTGACATTTTTTGAGAAAATCCATAGTGCACCAACTCACAAATCCTTATAAATCGCTATTGATTCTTACACTTTACAGTTACTCTGAAATTATTCTGCAAGTTCAAGTCCCAGAAACATTATTCAGGAAACACTGAAGTAATTCCCCAGAAACGGAAAGGGATTAAAAGTCCCCTGGATGGGCAAGTGCCTGCTGTGATTTATCGAAGTCGCCGCCTGTTTGCCTTCCCAGGGATGGAGGAGGCAACTGCAGCTAATACTGAATTTGCAACAGGAACCTAATTACTTCAGGAGTCCAACCCTCTCGTTTACACCAGCACTTAATAACGGAGAATTAAATGGCAGTTAAATTAGTTAGTCAATAATGGTAGTGAATTAGGCTGACTCTGTTTAATGACTAAGAACACCAGGAGAATGAGAGAGTAAATTTTGCTAAGTACAAATGCCCACAATTCTGAGGACCTATGGGAAAAAACAGAAAGGTACAAGGGAAAGACAGTTAAAAGGGCAAGGAGAAGTGCTTGTGTCTAGAAATCAAAGCGTTGCCAAGAAGAGAACCTGGGTTTTCCCCTTTCTGCAAACTACAAATGTAAAGTTTATCTTCTCATATAAACAAAGACCAACTGCAGAAGCTCAAAAGCAGGAGTTGCTTACAGCTGATACTGAGATTTCCCTCTGTGTTCCCCCGATTTCACGCCCTGCTAACGTAAGCAGGTGAGATCCTGCTGTGACACTCCTGGCTCTGGGCTCTGCTTCGCTTTTGCGCAGGTGCCGTATCTTAGAAGTGTCTCACAGTATCTCACCAAGTCACATCCACCCTCACCTTGGCTTCGGTTTTCATCAGCAGAACGTAAGTTATTGCTGTCCACAGCTATGGGTAAATATGAGGTGGTAAAGCCAGGAAAAACAACTGGGGTGTCTCAGGTGCAGCACATCCTCTGGGCAAAGCATGTAGGGGCTTGGCTACCCGAATTCTCATACTAACAAAAGGTAAAATGCGACTCTATTTGACTTGTATATGCTGTCAGCATTTCCAAGTCTTCCAAATGGTGACAAGTCCTCTTTTATCATCTCCTCGTGTACATAATTCCATTATAGGATCCTACTCTTCCCACTGGCAATCCTATTGCCATGCTCCCCATGGATGGTTGCCAGAAAGCCTGGCCCACATTCCAACTGCTACTTTTTAATTATATGTCACGTTCCTAGGCTCTTCTAAATATACTGCTGGCATCTCAGAAAATAATAAATCAAATGTTGAAACCATGCAAGCTTTAAATCATCGATCATTTGTCATTGTTTATAATCTTTTCCACAATAGCAATACACTGATTGGTATGTAGAAAGCCATATGAGTATTTCAGGAATGTATACCTGTGGAATTCTATATGCAAGGTATGTCTGAGACAGTAGCACCTCCCAAATCACTTACATTCTACAATAATAGGGACAGAACTCACTTTGTGCGGCTGTATAACCCATGGAAATAAACTACTCAAAAAAACCCACAGCAGCTGAATGAGACAGTGCCTTACATACACCCGTTCTCACACCTGAACTTTTGCCTTGATAGTGGGTTCAGATTGATTCTGTACTTTCAAAAATTGAACTTTCCCTCTAATGAAAAAAGTAACTTATTTCTTTCCTTCCTTTTTCATCTATGAATATACGAATATGATTAACTCACTAAGAACCATTTTCCTACTTTCTGTCAGAAATCTGTACACAGTTGATAATTGCCCAATTTGTGGATGGAAGAGCTGCTGCTTGCTAAGACATTCATAACAGAACTCCTTACTTCATCTTAATTATTTATTCATTGTTTAAAAAGATACTGCCTTGCAAATCCTGTGGCCACAGGCTGTGAGGCTGTAGGTAATAAATACACTGTTGTGCTCAAAGAGAAGAAACAGAAGGCAGTGACAGATTTAGATTCCCAATGCATACTTAAACATTTCAAAAGCAAAACTCTAGAAAAAGCAGTCATTTTCAGGAAAAATGAAGGAGGCCAATTCTCTGAAAATGTTCTGCAGTTTAACTGGACCAACAGCTTTGCTGCAAAGTGGCCTGAAGGTGAAGGGTCTCCTACGGACAGACAGGTAAGTGCACTTAGCTGTGGAGCACAATCGCCCCGCTTTTCTTTGGTCTGAATTCCTTCAGTGTATAAGCACTATAGGAATGGCAAAATACTGTTTTCTGAGCTGCATAGGCTTTATTTTCCAAAGACCAGTAACTTTCCTATTTATGGCATTAATTGATGTGCACTGTAAGATACGTAGAAAGAATGAGGGTGTGCAGAAGAGGGGAACAAAAAGTATAAAAGCACATCAATAAACAGATCAGATCTTTGTATTTCACAAGGATGATCAAGAATATTGTAAATGCAGAGCTGTGATTCTTGACTTAATTCACGGCTTTACCTTCCCTCCTACATTCATAGAATACACTTTGTACTCAGAGAAGGCACCAGTGTTCCATGTGTGACTGCAAATTAGCTTGGTGGACTTTATTGCCTCTCATTCTTCTTCTCAAAATGGTCCACATTAAACTTTGATATCACATATTTGATATTTAGGGTATTTTAGTTTTCTTGATTTCATCATAAAAGTAATGAAATTTGCTTTTGCTTTTTATTTCCAGATTCTAAACTTGAACTTTTCCCTAGAATGGGAATTCTATAGACCTGTTGTTACCATCAACAGTTTTAAGCTTTTCTATGAAAAGGCTGAAAGAGCCAGAGCACATACAAAAAATAGCAATGTGTTTATAAAGAACAGCAATGCATTTTTGCTCCCTGCTTGTTCAGCTAGTCTCAGAGCCTAGTTAGGGACCATGACCATCTGCTTTAGGGATTCCATAGCTGGGCGGGATCACTCTGCTTGTGCAGCTGACCAGGCCAAAGCTTTTCCAAAACTTAACTGAGCCCAGAGTTGTGCAGTTTGCCAAATAATTGAACCCAATTTCAGCCACTGGATCTTTTAAAATCTTTGGTGACCAGATTATAGAACCTGGTATTAGTAATTAACTACAGAACAACCAATTCAACCTTTAGTCATCTCTAAGCTAAATGAACAGAGCCCCTGGTGTTTTTCAATCTAAGGCACATTTCTCAGCGCTTTGATGAGCCCTGTCACCCTTCTCTGAACCCAATGCAAATTATCAATATCTGTACAAGTAAAAAAACAAAATGAAGAAAAAAGTTTAGACTTAGCTTACAAGAAGAGAGGTGATTTTTTTCTATGCTGCCTAAAGAGTCCAGCATTTAACTGTTCAGTGATCCCACTTGCTTATTTTCAACTGTGGTTCTGCCTAGCAAGTCAGTAAACTAAAACATAACCTGAAAATCAGGACCGGGCCTTTTCTAGAGAACCGCTGTTGTGCAGACACTCGGTTGTAAACCCACCAATATCTACTGCCTGTACCCTCGGGCTGGGATTTGACTAACTTGTTAGCACCCCTCTGCATTACACAACTGGGCAACAAAACATTTAACTACATGGTCCTCTTGGCAAGAGCAACATTTCCACACATTGAGAGGCTCCAAAACAAGACTATCATGTCCATGTGCAAGAAAATGTCAGAAACAAACCAGATTTCTGCACTTGGAATACATTTAAGTGATTAAAAAAAAATATGCTTTTCTTCTGCAGCTGCATAAAGCAATGATTTTGGATGGTTTGAATTAGACGAAGTGGAAACAGGACTCATCACAGAACTTCCCCATTTCTAGGGGCAATCCCTGTATTAGAGGCCAAAACAAGATGCTGCAAGCCCTTTGACTTTGGCCTTCAACTATAAATAATCAGCTCATAAAATGTGTTTTTACACAGCAGTACAACAAATCACATAACTGAAGGTCCTTTAGTCCTGCTGCTCTCCCCAAGTGCTCGGGTTAGTTTGGTTCTCCAGACAAACAGGGTTGTCTGGCCTCTATATCCTTTTGCAACCATGGTTTTTTCCTTTTTTTTTATCTCCTTGGCAATTCTGGAATGAATTAATTTATACACAGGCTTGTTTAAACAAATATTAGCACTTGGACAAAAAAGTGGTGTGGTATCTTTAGAAGCTCTAAGCATTTTCCAAGTATTTTCAAAATATCCTGTATTTCAAATAATCTCTAGGAAGCTTTGTTGTTTTTCAGTCCCTAGTCTGAGACATTACTGTATGATTTTTGGCTTCTCAAGATTCTCAGGTCAGAATCCTAACTTGGAAGAGACACTGTCATATCAACTGCTTCTCTTACTAGCCCAGTCTACTGAATTAATTCTCCTTCCATTTATGATTACACAATATCCTTGCATGAATTACAATTTCTAGCCTGGAATGTATTAATATGAAAGCATTTAATATTTTTTGGCTGTCTTTTAGCATAGTTAAAACAGGAAAGAGGAACCAGATGAAGAGATTAAGCAGCTTTCTACAGACCAATAACATTCCCAATTTTTAGACCTAAGTCCATCACTTCTAATATCTATGTGTTAGTGCTCTGTGCTGTCCAGCACCTATGGCAAATAGTCAGGGGAGTAGAAATTTTAATGCAGTTTATTCCTTCTAAATATTGTCTGGAAACGCACAGCAGCTGTGTATACAGCCAGAATATAACACGTACAGCTTGAAATATTCCCAGAAGCTTAAAAGCATAAATTTAATAAAATATTTCCCTCCCACCTACCCTGTATCTTCCACAGACACTTCTAGATCTCAGCAAAGAGAGAATGCAACTGGTAAGTGACAATGTAAGCTCAGTTCAAATGTTTTGAAGATTCTAGAAAACAATAATAAATACATTCTACCATACTCTGTGTCAGAATTCACGCAAGTCTAATATGCAAATCATTGACCATAATGAATTGCTAAATTGTTGCAGAACAAAAGATATTACAGAACTGTCACACATTAAATATTCTTGCACTGAACTTTCAGTTTTATTTCCAACTGGAAAACACAGATAACACACAGCTAATCAACTGCTTCTTTTTAAAGCAAGGATGTTCCTAAGTTCAGCCAGTAGAATGAGGAAATAAAAGAGCTTCTTTCTTACCCTTATTGTACATATTGGTTGGTACTTGGACATCACTCAGACTGATGTTCACAGGCAGGTTATTGAAGTGGTCATTTGGCACTAGAATGAACTCCTTTCCCAGCTCCAGATAGTTCCCTTCTTCATCTCGTTCATTTATGAGCACAGCATTGAAGTATTCGTACTACAACAGAAACCCACAGTCTGGATTCAGAATACACATTCAGCTTAAAAACATGAGGCTTGAACAGTTTAACATAGCTCTCAATCCACTGATTAACCTCAGAATTATCTCTGCCTAGAATAACAGAGGAAGAAATGTTTCCCATCCTCAGATTCCCTCAACAGTCCTAGTACAGACATTTCTGACAACAGGTTTATCAATATATTTCAAGCAAACCCCACATTACCTCAGTCCTGAGCAGTCCAACAAAGGCTCCGATCATAAACAACACATGCACTATTTTTAATACAAAGCTTTCCAGATTTAAATATTTTCCTGGATGATTATTGGATGATGATCTCCCTGTTGAGCTTATTTGCACCAGTTCAAGACCTGCTATCAGTGCTGAACTTAGGCCTTGATGAACTGAAAGTGTTTTTACTTCACAGGAATATTAACCATGGCTGGGATTGCTCAGCCAACATGTACTGACTGACATTTCCTGAAATTATTTGCTCTATGCTGAATTTTAGAAATGCATATCATGGTTTTGTAAAATTATGCACAATTTAATGTGGACATATAAATTTAGTAGTGACTTATTTTGAACAAGAAATTATTGTCTGCCTGTTAAAGATTCCTGAAGAGTATTTGGCCTATTTTGTACAGAACTATAACCAGATAAGAAAAAGCAATTTAGATAAAATGATTGATTTCTTTATGACCTAGTTTAACCAGAAATTCTATCAAGCTTTAAAGGCAACAAACAGTGCAGACTACTTTTTAACCTCATAAATAACCTTAACCCTTTGCAACAGTTTCTTAATTTAAAAAGACCAAAGTTGAGCATCTTAGAAGAATCACATTAATTTAAATATCAGTTTCTGCCCTAGCTATCCATTTGAGAATAAATGTATATAATATTTAATCATAAATCTATACAATCTTAGATGATACATATTTATCCAATTTGTGCAAGGATAAATACACTTTCTGCAAAGCTAAAACAGACCAGCAAGTACAAAAACTTCAAAGGTTTTTCACAGCACTCCTTCCTAGTGTGATACACAATTCATCACTAAACAAGAACCAGTGAAAATCTTACAAGTGTATACACTTCCATTAAAAGGCTTAATTATTTAAACAGTGTCTTAAATGGAAGCTTGAAGAGCAGCTTTCCTTATCCTACCCTTTTAGCTTTTTAAAATGGCCCACCCATTATTTGGATTTTAAACGAAAGTAGAGTACAAAGGAGCTCCGTGTATGGCAAGTTTTGAGGACCTTCTGTGTATGACAGGAAGATTCAAAGTCGGAGTTCCACACACCATTAAATCACACATAACAAAGACTCCGGCTCATCAGTATTTGAAAGTCAATTAAACGGAAATTAATCTGACATGATTAAACATCTGACTTTAAAGTTATTTAACTGGTTTATACTGAGATGAGCCAGATAGGCTGCTGCATACATCTCATGAACACACACAGCCGTCGAATCCTAAAGCTCTAGGAAAAAACCCACACACAGTTGTACTGCCATGAACTAATTCATTCCGAAAGTTATTAGAATTATCCAACAACCCCTCCCCAGATGCTTCATTTCTCTCTCCCCTTTGACAGGTTGTCACTGTCATAGATTTGATTCCTATCATACCAGAACAAAAACGATGAAGACACATGGTCATTCCCAAGAAACACCAGCTCTCATCCTATTTGGGAGAAACCTTCACCATCTCCACTTATTATCCAGGTTTATCATGGACCATGAACTGCACTGCATCACCCAAATGGCACTGCAGCTTTTCCAGTTATTCTCTCTGCAAAAGCCAGACAGACACGGCAGAAGACTTGAAAGTCCAATTCTTATGTCCCCTCTCAGTAAGTAACAGAATGTTCCTTCCAACACTAAGCAATGCACTGATGACTATTGCAAAACGCAATTCTACTCCAATTCCTAGCAGGGAAGAAGTAAGCTGTGTAGCTTTCCATGATGTATCAGATACTCAGTCTGGAAGAAAGGCTGATATTCCATCCCCTTGGAGAGCAGCGATAAATAAAATTATATATTTCATGCTTCTTTCCCTCCATCTCTCTCTTCTCAACCTCTGGACAGGTAAGTTCCATTGAGGTGAGGATGATTGTCTCATCTTTCCAAACTGCTTGTTTTCTTGTCCTTAAGGACATGGGATTGTTTCCCTTTTTCTCTGTTGAACATGACACCACCTCCACAACTACTGGAGCCACAGATAAGCCATTGTGTTGTTTTCATGATGCTTCTTGGCTTTATAAATCTTATCAAGGTTGTCACAGAGAAGTGAAAGGGGGTCTTTTTTTTTTCTTTTCTTGTTAAAGAACACCACTTAAAGCATTCACAACACCTACCACATTTTAAGACAAAAATGGTATTCAAATATTACACTTTAGGTGAAAGATGATTAGGTCTGATAAAAGATTCTGTACTAAAATATGTAGCACTACACTGTTGTCCTTTGACTGAACTTAAACTACGTATCATGAAATAATTTCTACAGTAACTCACATTCAAACTCAGTAATTTCCAGGATGTAAATTTCACTTGCCCACAAGTTTTATAATAATTCGCAAACTGAAGGGAAAAATTAACAAATTACAATGAGGATGTCAGAATATACATGAAATCACCCATAAGAGAGTATTATATTTCATTCAGTGGGTTATATCCTTTTCCAAAGAAGCTAATTAGTAGACATTCTCCTTCATCAAATTCTTGCAAGGGTAGCCAAGTACTAAAATCTTCTCTGTGTTCAAAAAAAAAAAAAAAGAAACCACTTATTTTACAATTAAGAGTATTTAGGACTGATTGTTTCTTTGGCTGATTTAGTATTAATAGATTTATCTGAGTCTGTATTTTCTCTTTTCAATTCCACAAGTGCATACACAATAATATCATTTATGGGGGTTTTTTTAAAGCAAATTGTAGCATAAAATAGTCCTTACGGTGTTGCAGATCATTCATATTTTCCAGGGGGAAGGAGAGGAGTCAGTTTTATTTGGGTGAGGGAGATCAGCTTTGGTTTGTTGAGGGTTTTCTGCAAGTGAGAAGCCTACTAAAAAACCCCATCAAATTCATTTAAGAGAATCCTGCAAGTTCCAAGGGTTAAACATCAAGTAATACATACAGCTCAAAAATACTATAGAAAAAGATCAGCATTTAAAGGAGAGCTGTTATACAGTGGCTTCTTTTGGGCACTTCCTTTCCAAGGAAATTATTGACTGTGACAGCTGAAAGGTGATAGAAGGAATATTAAAAATTGGAGAAAAAATATTAAAGCAAATCCATCTGGCATTCTGACACTGCATTCGAGATAATGCCCAGGGGAAAGAGGATAAAGTCCTGATGCTGACAACACAAATACTCTACCTAAGCTCTTACAGAAAATGACTTCAATTTAATCCTGTCAATGGAGGTCAGCCTTTGATGCAACCTTGACTAGCTGAGTTCTGAGTGCACACGATATTACACCAAAAAGTTATTAGTCTAATAAATAACAAGGTAATTATCTGGGTTGGGAGCAGAGCCAGGCTCTATTGTGACTTGTCCAACACGTGAGTTGTCACTAACCTTACATATAGACTTGCAGGTGAGCAAGGAAATCTCATTCGTGTCATCTGACTCCTTAGATCTAACTTTCATACTTTTGTGCATTGAAATTTTCTCAAGTGAACAGATTGGGGTTTTTTGCCTGAACATTTCTTAAGAGCACCTGCATCATTCTGCACGTTTGAAAGCCCACATTGTATCAGAAAGTCTTCCCAACGCAAGCCAATATAAAGGGCTGAGTGCTCAGCAGAGCCCGTTGTGCCGCTGCAGGGAGCTGACCAAGCGTGAGACATCCCAAAGAAGCCCAGTGCTAACAGCATGGAGACCCCTGGGCTGCTCGGACATCCTGCTGGCAGCAGAGCCCCAGAGGCTATGGGGCTGTTGGGACAGTAGTCACAACATCGTTCCGCAGGATCACTCACACTGGCAGGCAAAGGCAAGTCCATGTTAAAACAAAAGATGGCCTCAGCCGCAGCAAAAAGGTGTGTGCTGTGTGATCTCTTAGGATGGCTGCCACGGACAAATGTTAATTGTGAGAAAAATTAATTCATTCGAAATATATCACAGAAACACTGGGGAAGTGCAAAGTCTGTGGCCTGCAAGGAGAACCACAGGGGTGGGTTACAGGGGAGAAATGGCCTGCAAGGTAAGAAGGAAAGCTTCTATGCCAGCGTAGCCAATTATTTTGTCTCAACAAAATGGGAACCTTGATTACAATGGATACTTACTTGGCTGAAATAAGACTCCAGTAATTTAGAAATAATATTGAAAGGTATTGCACATGTCTTGCATAACTGCAGTATTGTACAAACAGTGGCAGATGAGTGACGTTCTATATTGCCATTTACATTTATCTTTTTGTAAACAGATCTCATGATGCTTAAATTATTTATCAAATATTTGTTAACATGGTAAACACCATATTTATTTAAATGTAAATATTTATGGTTCAATTTAAAAGATATATTCTAATGCAACTTGCCCTTGCAACTTAGAAAACACTTGGCACATAAGAGTAAACATGTATCGACCCATCTCATTGCATTTTAAAATGAAGTATTTGGGGGTTTTTTATCAGCATGAAAGAACGCAAGCCACAATTTTAGTCTATTTTTTCTATAGTATAGAAATTGTTTTTACCAAGACAGCAGAAAAAACTGTCTCATTCACAGAGCTACGAGGGCTAAAAAGGTGTAAGAAAGGAACTAGGAATGGTTTGCACTAATGGGTCAGCACTGGAGCAGTACTGGGGTTACTGCCTTTAACTGTTCAAGAACCATTTTCACAGTGTTTCTGCAACCTTACAGCTCATCTACAGTGAAAGCTGAATGTATCTGAAAGCTATAAATTAAGGAAATTTTATGGCATTCGCATTGAACCTCAAAATGCTGGAGCATCAGAGAGAAATGAAGTAGCAGCAAATAATGTGGAAAATTAAGGAGAAAGCAAACCCAAGCATTAAATAGTGCAGACAGAAATGAACAATAATTGAAATATCTATGACAGTTTCAACAAAATAGCTATTATCATCAGTGAGTTAAAAAAAAAAAAAAAAGTTTATTTTCTCAAGACTCTGACAAGGAGGACACATCTCCAAAGGGAGTGGAAAAGTTCATTATATGAAAATAGAAAAATGAGAAACGTTCTCCACTCTGAGGGAGGCTTTCCTACTGCAGAACACATTGACAACAGTCTCCACTCTGGTACTCATGTTAAAGAAGAGGCAGATGTCTGAATACATATTAGTTTCTAAGGCTCAAAAAAAGTCACTCCTGACAGTTGTCCAGTGAGGAGAATTTATGTTTTGAAGCACATGACTAATGCTCTTTTATTCAAGAAATTATTCTGTTTAGTAAGCAAGTATAAAAGGTCATAAAAACAAACTGGCTCATTCAACACAAACTTCTGAGTTTTAAAAAGCTTTAAATTTGAGAAAACAGCATCTCTTGTTATAAGATACAATCTTTATAATTTCCAGTTATTCTCTGAATGTTCCTCCTTGCTCCTCTGTAAGAACCTCAAGGGTTTTTTTCTCCCCTTTTTTCATGTCTTTATTCAACAGCAAGGCTCAAAAAACCCTTGGGATTTGAAGTGTTTCCATCAGACCCTCTTTAATTATAGAAGTTGTACAGAAACATTACTTGCACCCTTGAAAAACCAACTAATCTGTTCCATACACAATCAAACTGAGATGACCTTTCCCCAGGCTATACATTCCTTCCCAACATGATTACCCTATTAAAATTGCCATAAAAGAGGATAAATAAAAAATACGTAATTATAGTACAAAATCTATTATAGCAGCATGTAAACTGATAACACATCAAGGTCTCAGAGGTCCTGTAAGGATTAACTGATTCACTGAATGTGGCATGTAATAGGTAATTACAATGGCTATTTTAAATCACCCATTAAAGTTAAAAAACATCACTTTAGGTTACAAGTTTCAGATGAAACCTTTTCCTTTGCAGATAAATAGCTTCAAAATATTTATTTTTAAAAACAAAAGCTCTCAAGAGTCTCTTCTTTGTCACAAGACTGAACAAAAACTCGTTGGTCACTCAGATTTAGCAAATAGAACAAGGAAGGAGAAAAAGCTTCCATAACAGGCTTTTACTTTGACATTTAGGATGCCTTGACAAGCCTTATTGGACATCTAAAGTTTTTCCGGTGTCCAGAAATGCACATGTTCAGTGTGTTCATTTTCATTCACATAAAAACCTCCAAGGCATCCTTTCTGCTAAAGAACAAAACAAACCCTTATTCCGGTGACACTGTAATTTTCCCCTTTTCCCAGTGGGTGTATGTTAAGATACCAGTGACATGGATGATCGTGGTCCTACAGAGCTTGAGTGAACCATGGAAGCAACTCACTGAAAATTTCTAGAGCAACTTTACTCAAGTATTTCATGACTTAAATCAAGCACCTTGTTACCAGAACACAGCAGAGGTTGAGTGTGTGCTCTTGTGAAGGCTGAACCTTCCAAACCCACATCATTATCAGCAATGCCAACAGGCCTGTGGCCCAGTCACTGAGCTTACACTGCAACACTGGGAAACAATGGAAAGGCAAAAATCCCCAGCCTGGAAAAACTGCCAGTGTGGTCCTTCGATAAGGTTTGTCATCTCCTGGGGCAGCCCCTTCTCAGCTCCATCTGAAATGCTCCCTCCTGCACTCCCACTCTGCCCTTGGCACAGCCAGCCCTCCCTGGGCTCTGCACTTCGCTGAGGATGCTCCTTCCCAACTCACTCCTGATGGACATGGGAGAGAACTCTACACTTAAGGCTTCCAATTCAGAAATACAGTAATTGAAGAGGCTCATTTTTCTTGTTAATAAACATGAGAGGTTATTTGGACTTCATTTAAACAACACTCTGGAAGTAGCAGCAATTAGCCTAAAACTTTTCACTCTATGCAAGATCAAAGAAAACAAGGGAAGTCCAAACACTTGAGGACATTAAAACACTTTTGAACACACTTGTATCAAGCTTGCCATTACTTCCATCCTGCAACAGGGATGAGCCTCCCTTTTCAGACTAGAAAAACTAAGATAAAGAATTGCTCAGTAAGCCACGACCAGATTAATAATATTTCAGAGCATTAAAAACCCTCACTATATCTCATTTTATTTTTAGATTAGATGTAGTATCCCAATGTGCTCAAATCACAGATGCAGAATACTTACAGAAAAACACGTACCAACAGGTCATCAGGATGTCTTTCTTCTAAATTCCACTAACTCAAATATTTCCCAAACCAGGTTCATGGAGTTGATCTTTTTATACAAATTATACCATTTGTGTATTATTATAGATGCAAAAAATCTGCCAGATTTTAATTCATTTTAATACCATTTTTCTTGCTACCTAGAACCATGGGATTCCTTCATTTCTCTTTAAAGGCCTACAGCTAATACCAAGCTGGTGAACAAGCAGGATCAGCAACTTCTACAAAGTACTTCTGTAAAAGAATACAGCAAAATGACAGACTTGCTTCAAAATAGATGTGCTAATGTTTTCTGAAGTGTTTACATCTTACCATCACAAAGTAACCAGTGGCTGGTGTTCAATATGGAACATTAAAAAAAACCAAAACCATCCACACAGTTTCCAAATGTGCTACAGGAAGAGAAAAGCAAACTATTTCCCAAGCAGATAAGATGAAAACTTCTAAAGTGAAATCAGTGCTGTTCATGCATGTTCGGCTCATCTGACACATTCAGGTTGATGACAACCTCAAGGCTGCTTCTAATTATCACTGGAGACATATCTGCCTTCTCTGTGCCTTTTACAATCGAATGCCCCAAGTGCCTCATTCATTCTTCCAAGCAGGAAGAACAAATATTTCTCAAGCTCTGCGTCTTCTTCTCTCTGTTTCCCATGAGAAGCAACTTTAACCCTGACTCTTGAGTATAAAGCAGGCAAATAATGGTGCTCTGGACTCCGCAAGAGCTGTTGTGCCTCCTCAGCAAGATGTGCCCAGGGACGGGACACAGCCTATATAGAGCTCTGTGCTGGGTGGGGGGTTACTAACTGTGCCCAAAAACCCAGAAAGAAATAAGTTCCTCTCCAGCAGTCAACAACATTAGAACACTAACCATGGCTCTGAATGATGAATTAAACATGGACTTGACCAGATTTACTTTCTTCAAATCGACGGGGGATATTCAAAATAATTAGTGAGGAACAAGGAGAGGACAAAATTTCATGGTGCTCGCTGCAATCTTGTGTTTGTTTTGCTACTCCAAACCACCCACCAACACACAGGAGGTTAAATTAATATTATTGACTACAAAGGAGAGCAAAAGAACACGTGCAACATTATTGAATCTATTTGGGAGTAAAGTGAGAGATGAGATGTTGAGCAACTGAACATATACAAATCCTCTTCAAATGATTAACGACCCTCTCAAGCAATATAGAAATTTGGTCAGCTAAGCCCACAGTTGAAATAACAAAACCATGATGATGAGTTAATTTAATAAAAGAAACACATGTCTCCAGAGTGGGGAAGTGGGAGGAAGGACAATGGCATCTATTTTATTCATAAAATAAAGCTGAAGTGTTTAAAAACATCTCATATAGAGAGCACGCAAGTATCATTTCTCTGATTCTTTATAATTTTGCTCTGCGCTGATTGTATGAATAAAGTTTAACAGAAGACACAAAGAAAATACTATTTCATGTCACACACTAAGTCTTTTCTTGACTTCATTCAGCAAGCATGAATCCTAGGTACAGAAACTCAGAATCCACATAAACCAGCAGATTTGCATCAAATTTGTATTTGTTTGTATTTGCCCTGGGTGCAATCTGAGGAGTGGGGGGGAGAGAGGGGCAGGTTAAGAATTTGGATATTGCAAAATATCTACGTGGTTAAAATTAACACCTGCACACTGTTTGCATCCTGAACTTATGTGAGTGGCAGAGTCCAAGAGTTAAGTTTATGAAATATGAAAATGGTTTCTTTATACTTTCAACTTTTAACCATTTTTCACATCAAGCAAGGACAGACTAACAATGATAAATACAACAGCAGGAAGACACCACATTACATGAGCTCAGCTTGTCAGAGCAACACCATGAAGCTACCTGGAGTCCGGACAATAATTTCTTCCCTATATTACCATCTCATGCCCACAGGACAACTCCCTGGTGCTCTCACTGAGCTGTGCACTGTGCTGCTGTCGTGCTCCTGTCCAAACTTCAGAGTTATGGTCCAACCAGAGCAGAGCGTGAGACTCTGTGAACGCAGCTGAAGAAACTATTTAGATTTTCAGAAACATTCCTACCATTTCCGTGCTCCAGCTCTAGTATGTGTGGCCATTTTATCTATTCTAAACTAAAATAGATAAACATGTTTAGGAAAACTGATCAGGTAAATCAAGGCAACCAAAGACATAAAATTCTAGTTTGAAATCCATCTTGGGGATGGGATAACTGGTAGTTTTGTGAATCATCTACCCACAATCCAGCTGCTTCTCTGTCTTGTTTACAAGCTTTAGAAGCTTAGGGTAAAGAAGTGGGAGAGATAAGATCTCCAAAAAGACTCCGAAGGATCCAAGAAGGATCCAAGCCCAGGATGGGCCTTGCATGAAGCATCTGCTGCAATGTGAGAAGTCCCCAGCGGAGAGTGGCAGCCCAGGCCGGGTACAGCCTGTGCCTTTGCCTCAGCTCAGCAGGAAGCATCACTCGCTCAGGGGCCTCTCAGCCAGCCAGCCAAATTACAAACAGTTTGCAGCTCCCTTTAGTTACTCTCTCTAAACATCCTAATTTCCTATACCACAGTTCCCTTCCTGTCTCTGGTAAAGAATAAATTGAAAATAGCACCAGAGAATACAGTATCATCCAGTCACTAATGAGTCTGAAATGCTCAGCTAGTAATAAATATGAAGGACCCTTCATGCCTAACAGATGTTTATCTAAGATCCTGCATCTTTTGTTACCAGAACATCATCTGAAGAATGACATTTTTAAGGACACACACATAATATTTTTGCTTAATTATCACTGTCTTCTTAATGGAAAGCATAATATACAGGTATATAAATTCTTCTGCATGTGTCTACATTGAAGGAGAAAGCTGAATGTAAAAAGATTATGCAAATCTGTTGATTTTGATTGGCAGGAAAGCCCTACATTGATTTTAAATATTCATTGTAGAAATAAAGATGAGTGCAAAGACAATATACTTCCTTATAGAAAAGAAGCTTATTGCCACAGCTAAAACAATATTCATAAAAATAAAAAAATGTAATCATATTTACTGTTTTAATGGTTATTTTCATGGATAATTATTTAATTGTCTCTTACTTCCATGCTGCCTTCATTTCAAGTCTGTGACAAACATTACCTGTACTGTCAATAGCCTTTCCCAAAAATACAGGTCCAAAGCCATGTAACCGCTGCAACTCAGTGTCATCTTGAACAAAAGGCTTAACCAACAGGAAAAGGTATTTGAAATAATGAAAAATCTGTGAGGCTGACCCAGAGGTTATTAATTCCGGTTTCCTGGACATAAGTTTACTACACAAATGACTTACTGTATGTAGATTCCAAGGGAGAAATTACACCAGATATTGTTACATGAGCCTTCAACTGCCAGAAAAAGATCCTCCCTCCTAAATAAGGTGCCACGAAATCACTTCGTTAAGCAACCAGATTGTCATTAGCTACTTTGCTGAAATAATATATAGCGTGACTAGACCACACAGGGATCTGAACAACAGTAAATACAATATATCATGAAGAAACCCTGAAATGTAATGCACATCTCAACCATTTACTGATCTGTAGTTTAAACAAACACAGAAACCTAAAACAGACCTATAAACTTTGGTGACGAAAATATTTTCAAAGACAAGAAGGGCTTGTGCTAATGGATACCATTCAAAATGCCTAATATAACACACATCATCATAAAACAGAAGTATGCCATGGATAACTCCTCAGCAAATATCCAGGGACTCAGAGGACAAATATGGGCTTAGTTGTACCTGAGCTATATGCTGACACTGAAAATTTGCAGTTTGTTTATAGTAAAGCTGATTGGGAATAATGAAATGTCATCCCTGAAATATCTCTAATTTCCATTTGGAATATTACTGTATTAAGAAAGAATTTTACAACAGGAAGACTTATTATTAATATAAGATTATTTTCTAATCAGAATAATGTCTCTACTTATATATATCCTGTACTTTAACTGCTTTTACAAATGACTCGCATATTTGTCAGCATTTCGGGTTCAGTTAGACAGTGACAAGGCCTAAATACTTCAAGGAAATGAGACATATTCAACTAAAAAAAGCTTCTCATGTCTGTAACAGCTTTGCAGAGACTTTGATGTGAATGGTGCACACTGCAGCTGAAAACAATAGTTGTCCCTTGATCTTGGCACTTACACATGACTAAGAAGTTAATCTGATACAATACCACTTTTATGTACAGAAGAATTAAGAGGGTTTGCAACCACACATTTTAATATCCCCTCCCCAAATCCTCTGTGTGACTGTGCCTGAGGAGGTGAAGTAACTCTGACTTGCTGTGCTTTCTGCAGAAGCAGTTCTGGCTGAGTTCAGCCCAGGGATCCATGTCAGCAGTGGCCAAGAGCAAATGGGACATTTGGATCAGAGTGCTGGTAGTTCAAGACCCACACACTCGATGCACCTTCCTGCGCTCCCAGCCCCAGGTATTCATGCACAGCACTGGCATCTTCCACACAAAGGTCAAGTGGTGAGCTGGGGTCTCTCCTACCTGAGCCTCACAGTAACTACTGCAGGGCACGACTCTGTCAGGCAAATACTGAGAGAGAGGAAAAGAGAAGGCAGCCCTCAAAGTACAGCCAGGCCTCTACAGTTCTCCGTGGAAAATAGCAAGATCAGCTCACCAGTGTTTTCCTCCTGCTTAGTCCCAATATTGCTGTTTCTCTGACCTTCAGAGTATCTCCAAGGGCAGCTCATGCACATCCCATCATGCTGCTGCCCAGTGTTTCTGCTGAAGGGCTGTAGGATGACAGGTGAAGAGCCTCCCCCTTCTTTTCTTTCATATTCTATTCATTCTTTGTGTCTACTCTTCCTAAATCTAGTTTGTAACTGAAGCAGCAAACCTTATCTATCACTAGGCTGGCTAGAAATAAAAAAAAATTGAACAAATTAGACAAAATGAGAAACTTCTTACTTTACACTGGCATCTCAATAATTGAAGCTCTGCTAATAACTCCA
This sequence comes from Grallaria varia, assembly GCA_013396735.1. NCBI lineage: Eukaryota > Metazoa > Chordata > Aves > Passeriformes > Formicariidae > Grallaria > Grallaria varia. The sequence goes on from VWZG01006450.1 coordinate 4,098,575, forward strand.
AATTAGTAAATTAATGGAGCTGGGAAATTTTAATGTTGCTGCTAGAACTCAAAATTTTTGTATCTCTTCAAAGACAGCAATTTCTTTTACTTCCAATCAGACAAATCAAACATATCAAGATATTTCCACAACAAAATTGCACTGAAACTTATTTAATTTTTCAGTAGATACTGTTCTTTAACCACTTTGTCAAAAATGCAGGGTCAAAAATAAAACCAAAACAACAAAATCAACATTTTGTATATCTCAGGGGATAGATTAGTCTTGATTTCTGGGTTCTACGATGGGAATTATTGCATCTGTCACATTTGCAGGACTGAAACTGCCTGCTGAAAAATACCCCCCGGCATTACCAGCCCCTCAAAGCATCACTGGTACTTTGGTATCCACAGATGCCCTACCTAAGAAAGCACCAGAGCACCACAGAGCGGTACTGCAGAGTCCCTGTCTGAGCTCCCGACAGGCCAGACGGAAACAACCTGCTCGAACCTGCCAGTTCTGATGCAGCACCTGCACCTCACGATCACACCCATTCAGCTCCTCAGCAGGTTCCCTTGGGATGGAACCTTCATACAGCACCTTGCATAACTCTGTCTAATTGCAGGCAAGAGAACCCACACAAAGAATTTAACTCCTCGGATTTACCTCCTGAATTGTTTCCACCACCGCAGACAGGCTATGCTTCTATTTCTGGAAGCAACTAAATAGCCACCTGCCTGTATCTTCAAAGCCTGGAGAAAACCCATTTGACCCAGGGATTCCAGGCGAGGTAATCAGGGCATCATTAATTCAGAATGATAAGTAACAAGCCAGTTTCCTGCTATGTTGTTAGTATGTATGAATCTGTCCCATTTGTATGGATGGAGGCCAGACAACATCTTAGAACAGCTAAAAAAAAAAACCCTTACGTTTTACATTTTCTATCAAGCCCACAGCTGAAGCATCACCATGAGTCACAGAGGTTGAGTAGCTGGTGACAATCATGCGTTGAAATGATACACGTCAAAAGGCTGTGATTCACTGAAATCAAGTGCCTGTGTTCAATTTATTTATATTAGGCTCCCAGATTTCTGAGACATGGTTTCACCCAACTGCTTCCCTCGGAGTGTAAATCACCATCAAAGTCCAGAAGAGTAAATCTGCAGAACATAACTGGGTTTGAATATGACGCACAGCAAACAATTGCACAAGCACATAGACAGACTCATTGTTAGAGCCGCTCCAGTCTTGGAAACATCTTCACATTTTTCCACAGTTTATGCAGGAATTCAGAATGTTGCAAGTATATAATTAGTATTAGACGTGATTAATTCATACTGTGGGAAAATAGAGAAAGGACCGAAATAGAGCTCTGTGAGTCTCGTTTCTCTCCACCCAAACTGCAATCAAGCATATGCCTATTCGACTCTGAACATACTGCCAGAACTCAATTTTGGGACGCTGGCTTTTTTCTCCTCTGGCTGTAATATTGAATGTTTCATTTTTCAATGTCACACTATTTACCATGCACATATTTTAGTCATATCATTTCACAGTATGGGTCTGGGGGTGGTTGGCTCATGGCTTCTTTGTACCTATTTTCCTTCATTCTTCCTAATTCCTTTCTCACAAGGCTGTTTGCCAACTCTTATTTGCTTATATTTTTAAAATAAGAACAAATTATTATCAGTCCTTTGGAAGGCACATAATAAGGAGGGCTAAAAAAACAAAACTGCAGGTTTCAGCTGCATGCTTTGAGAAGAATCAATTTTGATTTCTACTCTGGCTCACTCTGGATTTTGCGCTGAGCTATGCATCAGGATCACATCTAAAAATCTTCCAAGTTTACTTGGTGCAATGCTGAAAACATGAAGGCCAAACCACTTTAGAATTTGAGACAGAGCAAGTCTTCAGATTGCTGCAAAGGGGCTCAAATTTGCTCGAAGGGTTTTGTGAACCTTAGGAAAAATCTCATGGAAATTTAACTGTTAATGATAATGGAGTGCACCGATGCCTGGCACAGTTCCACAAGTTTGAGCAAAAGGTTTGCAAAGCATTGGCGAGCACGTGCCCCTACTGGTGTTTACTTACCCGCAATAAGCAAGAGGAATACATTCCGAATGTATGTTCAGTTTCTGCATTTCTTGTGTATTTCCCCATGCTAAAATTAAGTGAAAGCAAGAGGACAGGAAAAAAAATATATAGGGAATAAGGTATGGGGAGAAAAATTATTACTTTGCTCCTACTTTGCCCAAAATTCCACATGTCTTCTGAAAAAATAAGTGAAATGGGGGGGAAAAAATGCCTGACTTAAATATTTATGTTTCATTCTCAAATCTTGTATTTGGCTTTATATTTGGTGTGACCTCTGCTGTGATTAAGGATAATTATGTGATACAGCACAGCCCAAGGTAGAAACTCTTCCAATTCAGAGCCTAAAAAAAGTGAGCTGGAAGCCTTACTACCTTGCCTACATTGTACTGTGTCCCTGTTAATTAGCATCATCAAGAGAAGAGCCTATGACATCAGAGGCAGCCTCGTACTACACCTGCTATCATAACCCCAGCTAAGACCTCCTCATGGCCCTGCACCGACCACACAGACCAGCATCTTATGCAGCAGCATTACAAAGAATGTCATAGAAAAACTGGACTCAGGTAAAAACAGAAAAAAATTAATACATAAATTATATTATAAATGGCATATCATAATGCTAAAATTTCTATTATACCAAATCCCTAATTCTAATTCCAACTTCCTACGCTGATAGTAAGTATAACTCCAACTTTAATATAGATACTCCCCAATTCTTTTCTATCTAGATTGTTGCTTGTGTCAGCTAAGAAGCATACACATCATTGATTATATCCACAAGCTCATCAATTATTATACTGTTGTCATTCTGTAGTAACTATTTTTGACAAGATTCAACATATGAGAGGGTGTAAAGACCCTGAAAAGAAAATCTGACTCCTAACTATTCCTGTTTATATTTTCAGTCCATGTTTATCTGGCACTTATTGGCCTCCCAGTTACATACCTGAACTAATGGGGGAATAAACCTCCTCATACCAGTATTTACTAAAAAAACCCCATTTGGTCATGTACTCTCCGTTCTTCTCTTAAATTCAGTGTGTTGTGCAATATTCAGCTTTATTTATAAAAGGTTATGCTTACTGCAAATTCTATCTTGGAACAGACTTTATTAGATTAAAACTAATTTCCTTCAAAATGTCTGCCCGTCTACATCTGAGGAAAACATCCTGACTTAATATTTGAGGGGAGGGGAAAAAACCCAGTTAATTAGGGGAGACAATAAGCACAGAGCCCCCACTATGACAACAGGCATCCTTTCATCCTTGCGCAGCGCAGTGTTCCCCCACCCCGACTGGTGATCTGCCCGGTTTCCCCCAAGGAACACCGTGGGGCTGGGCCAGCTCCTGCTGCAGGTTCAGGGGCAGCTCCACCGAGCCAGCCCCGCACTGCAGGCACTCACTGCAGCGCCCTGCCTGCCAGCCCCACACTGGCTGTGCTTCTCCACACTGCAAGGAATAGTGCAGGAGTTCATGTACAATTAGAGGACTGGAAACCCTGTACCATAGGACATCCCCTCCCCTTTTTAGTTGCTCCAAAGGTGCCATTATTGAGGTCCTTTATTGCCAGACTAGAAGTTTCCTCATGTGGGCAACTTGTCCACGTCAGGGTGGGGAAACATTACTCAAAGATCATCACAGACAGGAAAACTGTACCAGGTATTTACTACTACTTCTTTCTTTTAGTGGCAATGGCCACATAAGAGGTTTCCAAACTGTAGAACAAACCCCATTTGGGAGCAGTGATGGGTTGCTGCAAGCAGAGCAGCACTCAGTGTGACCTGGATGAGGAGCCAAAGCTTTGGCCATCCTGCCACTCTGTCCATGGGCACAGCTGGAGCTGTTCCCCCTGTTGAGCACAGCAGCACCATCCCAGTCCAGATGTGCTGCCCTCGTGCTCTGGCTGCAGTGGGGAGCCGGGCTCACCTGGGGGAGGGACATTCTGGGAAAGCACGAGGAGTGAGATGGACCTGGGGTGAGGGTGCTGGTGGCACAGGGAGGGGTGTGCACGTTGGCAGGGACACGCTGCTCCTGCAGATGGGGGCTCTTGGCAAAACTGGCACCTGCAAACCCTTGACATGCAGCTCTCCAGTTGAGGGCACGGAATTACTCTTGACAAGAGAACTGCCGGCCACTGCCCCTTGGGGAAAAGCAAAGTCGATGCTCCTCTCATTTTCATGAGCCAATAGAGCTTTGTAAGAGATTCATATTCCCCAGGTACACCACTTGAAGATCTGCTTTGGAGGTGCTGATACACAGACTATCTTTTCACCACCACTATTTAAATATTCACAGAAAAGGGAAGTAATGAGGACCTTACTGGGAAGAGATTACAAAGGAAAGATCTGACAGTAGGGGAGAACGGAACTACGGAGTGACCTTTAATAAGTAACTGCTATGGTCCCAAGTGAGTTAATAAAACTGCAGCCTAATTGAACCACATCCCCTAAACTTGCCCTCCAACAATTGCATGGTCAAGACACTGTATACAAACAGAGAGGTCAGTCTTTGCTAATGACCACAAAAAGCTTCCTCACTGCAGCAGCACAGATGGACTGGAGCTACAGACTCAGGCGCTGAGTCACGGACCATACTCTTCCTACATGTGTAAGGCATTAAGTGCTCATCACAGAAAATAAAATAAATTAAATCATTCCATTACAAATGACAAAAGGGGAACTTTCAAGTTGCACAGTTATTATTCAGAGATATGGAAGCAATAAAGTTAAGGTTCCACATGCATCCTCAGCTCAGTACTTTGGTCTGCTTGTAGTGTGGTTGTTAATTCCATAACCACTAATAGGGCTTTTTTTCCTAAAAAAGAAGAGAATAATACTTTCTACTTGCATCCTTAAAAACTCCTAAGAAAGGCAGCTCAACTTTGTCTCCTTTTTACTAACATATTTTTATGCCCTAACATCTTTCTTCCTGTATTTTCACATTTTGATGTTCCAACCACATTTCTCTCCATGAGCCCCACCAACGAGCCTCACCTCTAAGAATCTAACCAGAGTACCAAGGACTTTCCCAATGAATGGATCCCTCTGCATTTTTCTATCAATTCACAGCATTCCACATGTGCTAGAGAATACTCAGATAAACCCAACAATTAAATGTGCAGGAGGCCTTTATATGACTAATTCTTCATCGTTAGTCATGTTATTCACAAGCTGTTGCAGGTTACTTACACAATATATACTTCTATTTTTCAAGCAAGTGGCTTCCATTGCCTCGGGCTGCCATACAAGCAGTTTACAGTCCACAGAAGCCATCTCACATATACATTTAAGGTTGAACAAAGTCGTATTTGATGCTGAATGGAAAACAGTGTTAAATCACAAAGTCTACACTAAATTCACACAAACAAAATAGAACAGATTCAGCCTTACCAACAAAAGAGGATATATTTCTCTCTACCATTGATGTTTTCAAGGTCTGAGGTATTATTTGCACAATGTTACTGACAACATAACAGATTTCTTTTGGTTTTCCTTCTCTTCTGAGACAGGCAAGTTTATGAGAGATTTTCTTACTGAACTTTGGGTGATGGTTTTAAAAGAAATTCCAGAATAGGGAAACATTTCTCTGAAAACAAGTGACTACTGTATTCACATAATTTGCAAGCTGCAGAAGGGAGGGATTCATATAAAAGTATTCAGAACCTCACTGTATTTTCTTTTGAAGATGTAGATGAATTTGGAGGAAAAGCATAATCTGTTAACCGTGTATCTATTTGGGGTGCAACACTTCCTATGAGATAAGAAAAGAAATTTTAATGTTCTGTATTGAGGCCCAGATCTGTATTACGCCTCATGCAGATGGAATAATTTGGTAATGTCGAAGGTTGTAGGGATTACTTTTTTCCCTCCTAACTTTTCCTGCATTGTCTCAAATAACCTGAATATGTTTACACTTATTCTCTATCAACTACGTGGTTAAGAATATCCTGAATGATTTATATTAAGGAATAGGCATCTTCAGTCAGGCAACTCTCATGGAAACGTCATGACAAATGTAGTAGAGAAGTCATCAAGGGCAAAATCTGAACCTATGAGAATTTCAAGAGATTCCTACTTTTTCTGGAATAGAAAAAAAAAATTCAAAAGTGAAGTTCTTTGTAGAACATATAAAAAAAAAAATTAGATTTAGAGCTTCTTGCACCATAAGTGGCTGAGAATGCAATCAGAAGTACAGATGAATACACATGGCAGAAGTTTGTGAATTCCACCCAAACTGAAAAAGAAGACACAGCACAACATAGCTATGCAAGAGGCCAGTGGCAAAAAATACTGTCTAGGGATAGCTTTTAAATATTTAGAAATAAGTGCAACATTACAGCAGAGGGAAGGAATACTATAAACAATAGGGTCATACTGTAACTTTAATTAAAAAAAAAAAAGAGGGCAAAATATCTGAAATACCAAAGAAACATTTTCAACAAGGACTTTGGGGGTGGGAGGACAGAGTTGGGGTTTTTTTTAACAATCACAAATATTCTCAGACTTGTAGTGGGATGAGACAAGAGTGGCATCTAGTGGCTCCCAGAGTTACAGGATTTATTCCCATTGAACAGCTGGGATATGGTCCATGTGTTCCAGACCTGCTTTCCTACAGTATTCATTCCAATTGTCTGGACTGTAATTGAGTGTCTGGTGAGGCCCTGAGAGCAAAATTGGGGAACAAGGGTGTGAGGAGGTTAACATGGAAAGGAATAAAGTAAAGAGATGCTATTCTTTGTTTATCTGTACTTGTTGGTGACTTAGCTTAGGGGCAAGTAGGTGGGATTTTTTTCTTTTTAATTTGCAAGAATGGATTGCACACTTATAGAAAATATTTAGTAAAGCTTTAGGATTAATAATGGTCTGTTCTTCATGTGTGAACCTTGGTTACTGCTGACTTCCAACTGTAAAGCATAGTATCAGAGCACTTTCATACCTCATATATGTATTTGGTGATATTTTCCAAAATTCACTTAATACTCTGATGAGTTGCGTACTTTTAACATGAAATTATCAAAAAGAAACTGCAAATTTTAAAAATTCCTAATGATAAGAGACAGTGTATTTGCAGAAACAGACTTCTGAGAGGTATCCAGATCCCCTGGGGGAGGATCCCTTGCCTAGGACAAGGGTACAGTATTATGGTATTAGGGAGACTTGATGAGTTCTTGAGCCAGGTTCCATTTTAATTACATATTATTAATCATTTTGCTGTTGGAAAAATCTACCATTGTCTATGTGCAACTAATTAGGAACTCATGTTTTTTAAATTAAAGAAATGTGTTGAGGTTTCTATTGCAATGTCGGGCTGAGCTGAGAATACATAGAACTAGAGCATAAATTTTACTTCACAGTCCAAAAGGTTTTCCCCTAGCACACAAATATACAGGAAATTAAATTGTATATTATATTCCAAAATTGCTGCAAGATACTGCAAACATTCAAATATCATCACTGAAAAGGCCATTTAAGTAACCTAATCTGCTTTGCATTTGCAGTTCTTATCTCTTTGAAACTGTTCTCTGATAATAAAAATAATTTCTCTATTAATCCCTGCGCACAGTAACCACAAAAGCACAAGTACATATTAATTGATATTACTGTTTATGACTAGGATAGCAATGACAGTGAGCGCTACAAATGCTGTTATTCCTATCAGCAGTTCAGAACAGCACGCAAGGAGGATTTGAATTGTAATCAGTGTCAGACACAAAGTCATTAAACTAATATTTAACCTATATTTAACAGAATTCAAGTGTTGAATGTTAACACAAATCACATCATTGAATACATCTAAGACATTGAAAAAAAAAAAGTCAAATGGAATAAAATGCAAAATCCATGTGTGGTTGCAAGCCACTGTGTTCCAGCACATCTTACCAAAAAGCGTCCCTTTACTCATTGACTTCAGAAGTGACTTTATCAGGGGTTTTTTAGTTTCCAGAAATGCAACTGAAATTTAATGCTGACATTTCATTTTGAAATTGAAATACAAAATTATTGCAGATTTTTAGAAAGTAATTTGATTCTACTAAATTTTGGCATTCATCAGTTCAGGGTTAAGAAACGTTATATTGGCTTATTATGGTGAATGTTATGTGAAAGCTTTAATTTAAATTCCTAGAAAATACTGGATTTTGATAATATGGCTGGGGACTTACAATGCCGCAAATGAAATTTGTTGCCCCATCTTGCCAAAATTGTTAAGTACCATCCTATTCTCAGTAAAGCAAGTTTAAAATTAAGGCAAACATAAAGCCTCAGTCAGTACATTGTCTGATTACAGTGTGAGCTTTCATTCAGTTTTGAACACAGGTCACCAATTTTACATCATTATAATGTTCCTGCTATTAAGTTTCCTGTATCTGTTCTGTGATTATTGAGAGGACAACAGCTCTGTGGCCTTTTGAAACACCTGCAAAATGCAAAACCTAAATTAGCTTTTCAAACTTTGTTTTTCCCACCTAGGCCAGCTCCACATTGCGGGTCACTCACCAGCCCTTCCCTGCAAGCTTTGGGTTAGGACAGGCTGTTTGTGCAGGAGTTACAGAACATCTGCGTGGCAACTGAATGTTTTGTGGGAGTAAAGAGCACACAGGAGAGAGTGTCACGGAATAGGGCTCGGATGTGCTGGCTGCTACCACGGGCGTGCATGTAAAGTAATCCCTGCTCAAGAGTTTTCCACCTAAACACAAGGAAAGAGATTTATACAGATAGGCAGGGGACATCTGTAAATAATTAGGTAATAGTGATCAGGTTGATAAGTAACACACTGACCACCTTATTCGCCATCAAGGCTTTGCGGGAGGGAGAAGCAGAGGATCACTTGCTGAAAAAGGACAATCAAAAACAAAAAAATGTAATTAGCGAAACACTGGATATGTAAGAACAGCCAACTCCCATCTATAATAACCCGCGGACTGCAGGACACTGATTGCAGCTCTCCCCAGCAGCAATGCCCTTTGCCAACTCCAACCCTGCAGGAACTGCCCCTGCAGGACGTGTCCCACACCTGCCCTGGGTGTGGCAATGGCCACTCTGGTTGCAGAAGGGGAGACGTGGTTTTAGTTAATGCAAGACAGTTCAACTGGTAAAATGTTACTAAATCAATTGTATATCAATATACATTCTGGTATCGCAGCAGTTACAGTTCAGGGTGTACGCTAAAAATAATGGAAAACAGAACTTGCCATTATGTATCATTAAAGTACTATCAATTACAGGGATCTGTTAGTGCATTCCTTCAGAGACTCAATCCCGAGGAAACACAATCTACTCAAATGTGCAGATAACAAACGGAAATGATTTTTAAAACAAGGTGACTGGGTTGAAAACATTTCTAAAGATAAACTTTAACAGATTTCCTGACCTCATTTTATTAATGCAAAAGTCAAAATAGACAAAAATGCTGGCTTTATATTTCAAGAATGGAATATGAAAGTTCCTATTAAATCTGGGCCTGGAGCATGTATTTTCCAGCCAACTCGCAAGATTGCTTTTGCTGTATTCATCGCTATATATTTGTGTGTATATACAATGATATCACTGTTTATGGTGCTGTAAAGTCCTATTCAAAAAATGCAGCCCTTACACTGTCCTTCTGGAGTTCACTCACACACAGGCTGAGGCGACGCTCACCAAATTCCCCCATTAATGGCAAGGCTCACGTGGAACCAAGAGCAGAGAGGAGCCCATGTGCGGGGCTGAGCCAGTGGGGCTGAGCCAGTGGGGCTGAGCCAGTGGGGCTGCTGGGGCTGAGCCAGTGGGGCTGAGCCAGTGGGGCTGAGCATGCTGGGGCTGCTGGGGCTGAGCACGCTGGGGCTCTTGGGGAGCCAGGCGAGCATGGCTAAGGCCAATGAAACCAGCTGGAGAATCTGGCATTGCAGAAATGCTTTATCAGTCAAAAGCACCTCTCAACTGCAGTCTGAAGAGAAAGGCTGAGATAGCAAATGGGAGAGCTTCATGTCTCCTTGGGGCTCTCTCCAGATTTACCCGGGCACACCAGGAGCTCTGGTGGTTTACACAAATGCCACGGCGAGTCACTGGGTAAGACAAAAACGAACTGGCTCAAATGCTCTGAACTTGCCAACCATCCCACCTCCCAGTTTTGTCTTCTCACACACAGAGGTGAAAAATTGTGTTGGGACTGGATGAGTGGGAGGAACAACACTTGAAATATTAAGGGTAGGAGGAAAGATAGATCACCCAAGGATGGAGAAAAAGCTACCAAGGCTGCCTCTCCATCCCCCTGCTGCTGCCACCGCCATGGGAGCAGAACTGGAAGTAGGAGAGGGGAAATTGAGTCAGGCATCCTGGTGAGAAGGGGAGTGTGACAGGAAGGAGAGGAGAACGTACAGCACTGTTCAGAACTGTGCTAAGGCAGCAAGGCTGCCGGCCTGGACAGAAAGGCTTGGAAACCCCTTGGAGCCTCCAAGGGCTCCCCCAGCTTTTCTCAACCTCAGACAACCTCTGTCCAGATCATTTCACCTCAACACAATTCCATCAAAAATTCCCAACCGCAGCAGAAGCTCCCGCAAGCCCCACAAGTTTTACCAGATTCCCTCACCTTGCTGCCAGCCAGCTGGTCTTTGCCAGCCCAGCACCCAAAGCCTCCCCGGTCCCTCCCACACGGCACGTCCCCCTCTGTCCCACTCTTCTTTGCTGCACAATTTCTGCGTACGATGCTGAAAGCTCCTGAGCTGACTTTGTCAGCAGGATACAGGCACAGAATATCCACTAAATGTTTCACTAATGTCTCCAATAGGCACCTCCTGGACCCACAGCAATATTTCTCTAAACACATGCTCCTCGTTTTGAAAAGCTAACTGGATGCCGAATCAGATTTCAAAACCCTTTTTTTTTTTTTCCACATCTCCACTGAATAGTCCAAAACCTTTAGCTGTATAGATGATGGTTTAAATCTGCAGTATGAAACACATAAAATGTAACACTAAATCAAATTACTGTTATTGTAATGTTGGGGTTTTTCTCTTTTTTTTTTTTT
>VWZG01006450.1:4109665-4155674 GCA_013396735.1 Grallaria varia
TTTTTTTTTTTTTTTTTTTTTTTATCAACCACAAACAAAACACTTATTTAAACTTGGCCTGTATGATTTTTTTCAAGGCACATATCATTGTTTTTTTTCCAAGCTTTTCCCATAGGCAAGTGCATCTTCTATTTTTTCTTTTATCTGTTTATGTACTGAACCCTTGTACTTTGTTGCAAACCCCCTGGCCTTATCTTAGACATGGGCTTTCATCAGGAGGGGTTTTTTTGTGGGATTTTTTGGAGGATGTTTTAAGCAGAACAACTCCCACAACATAACCAGTGATAAAGATGAGCACATCAGGCAATATACATAAGGTTGAAGTGCAGAACTGTGAACAAAATTATTAAAACATAAATACTAAACTATACATGCATTTAAATACACATGATTCTTTCACACCATAAGTCATGGTCTAAAGTGTATGTAGAGTACAGCTCAGGAGACCATGCTTCTAAATCTGAAGGTTTTACACATCATCATAGAATTCTCATAATTTGAAATTTTCAATTTTTTTATTTAAAATACCTAAAAGCCATTACCTGTGGCCCCTTGACATTGATCTATCTATTGTGTTTTGCGCTGTTACCTACAATTCATGGAAAACTAATTGCTTTTGGTTTTCCAAATAATTTAAAAAAAAAAAACAACCTTAAATGTCACCAGTGGCTATTTCACAAGCAAAAGCTCTCAACTAACCATCAGACAAATGTGCAAGTGTATTTTTATTATTAAGAAACCCCATAGCTCACTGAATTCAGACAAATCCTGTATATTATAAATCGACCAACCGTGATTGATGAAACGATGCGTGAAAATAGAGACAGAGGCAAAATAACCTACTTGAACCCAGAAAATTTTCAGACAATAACCATTACCAGCTTTAATTAACTTTAACACGAAAGTGGGGGCTCCTTCTGTTTCAAGTTAATGAAGCTCAACACATAGACACTACAATTAGAGACAAAAGCATAAGTCTAAAGGAAGTTATATCTTAGGATTGAAATAATGAGATTGGCATTTTAATTTGATAGTCAGCAATTATGTGAGATTCGGAAACAAAGAAACAATACATGCAATGGAAATATAAAGGTATAAATGCAGCTGGTTTCCACTCAGTATCTTTCTTATAAGCCAAAGGCAAAAAAGTAATTTTTTTTCCTACAATAAGCACTACATATAATACCCTGGAAATATTTCAGCTATGATCATTTAAGATTTGCTCACTTCCATACTACACAAGTCAGAAACATGACCTCATCTAAAGCTATGAGCCGCTTAGTGACTCCTATCTTGCCTTTCTCATATATATTCATTAAATCTTTACCTATAATACTGTTACTTCCATTTAAAATGATTGTTGTGTAGCAAAAAAGCTGCTCTCCCACAAAAATGAATAAGCGTAGATCAATTCCACCCTTTTCAATAATTTGCCTATTCCTAAATACTAGGTTGGAGGAATATATGACCCTTAAGTTAATCTCATCACCAAGCACCTCAAAAAAAAAAAAAAAAAAAAGGCACAAAAAGAGAAAAGATGGTCTGCCATTTATGTCTCCCATTTATAGTTTATTAAACCTAGAGATAATAGGAAAAAGGTGGAAAAAAAGGCAAAGAATGTCTGGGCTGTAGTATCAGATATCACTGCTTATTACTGGCTATCTGCCTAGTAATCATAAATCCATTGGGTAATATTCTCAAATCTTTTGCTTTTCAGGTAGGTGTGAGCCAAAAAGAAAAAAAGTTTAATTTTCTATGAAGAGCAGAAAACAGCAAGCACAGCACAACTGGGTACCAGGATGCATAAATATTCCTGATTACAAACCCTTGCACATAAAGCAAACAGGAAGAGTTTGAAGCTAACAGTGTGTACATCATGCAAAAGGTATCTCTGTCCCAAAAGATAGATATCACATAGACTATGAATGAACTGCTCCAATAAATTATATTATTCCTCAGAGGGGAGAGGAGAGCAATGTTATAAACAGTGACTTCAGAAAAGTGAGAACAATAGGGCATTGAATTTTGTAAGAGTGAATTAAGGATCTTTTTTTTTCCTGGAGGAGAGCTCAGTATCATTGACCAATGAGCCTTATAAATAAAAACATTAACTCCAGCACTGCCTGTTCCCCAAAGCATCCCAGCATCTTGCACTTTCAACGTATCAGAAACTAAATGTAGGTACAAAATAAGTACAAATACACGCTGAATGAAATAGAGGTTTCAAACAGATTTCTCTTAAATATGCTTTCTAGGGATTTTAGAAAGCACATCCAGACACACACAGCTTTGATGACACACCAGGTGCACCTGTGGTGTAGAGGCCTTAACAAATCAAAAATCAGCAATCCCTGTACATCACCTCCTCCTTGTGCTGCCTGATACACAGTGAATATCCACAGATAAAGGAAAGCTAAGCCAGAGCAGCTCTTTTCAAAATGAATCCCGATGGGATCAAAATCCCCAGATCTGTCACTTGCACCACTTAAATGAAGGAGAGTAGTTTTGTTAGAACATTCCCTGAGATCTTGACAGGACTAGGAATGCCCAAGTAAATCTGACTTGCAGCGTGAACCTGCTCCGTGCTGAGGGCAGGGCAAAGGCACAGGGCTCCGAGTTCTGCCACCCAGCAGCTGACCTTGTCTGCAGTAGAAAGCTAAAAGCTAATTAGAAAGCACTTTCAGAAGGTGATAAGCTCTCTATTTTTATTTTCTGAAGAGGGATGACCACTAATTTCTATGTCAAGTCTGAACAAAAAGAGTCAAACAACTGCCTGCTACGAAGTGAATTTCAATGCCGAATTCCTGTTTGCTATCACCAATACACCAAACAATAAGCACTGGCAACTCCAACTTCATCTTGTATGGTCCTTTCTCTGGCTCTTTAGCTGCTCTTGGTTAGTTAGAATTGGAAATTGGCAGACCCATAAACATCTACTAGTGGCACATTGTTAAACACAACACCTCTGTCTGCCCTGACAATGATAAGTCAGATTTCTCTGAGGTTTACAAAATTCTCAAGGAGCATATGTTTTTCAATAACGTTGTGATCTCTTTCCTCCTCTCCTGTGCAGCTTTCCTCCCTCCCTCCATGTGCATACTTGTTTTGCCCGACTTCTCTGAAACCTGTTTTTAAATGGTATTAGAATGTTACTTACTTTTATGCTCTCTGAAAGTTGGTTTGGTTCTTTTGTAAGTAGCTGAAAATGGTTTCTCCATTTTAGCCTCTCTCCAAGCAAAGGTAATGGCTTTAGAGAGACTTGCAAAAAGATTACTGTCAGTACTCTTGAAACACTAAGATATTAACACTTAATAGCTTTGCCCTTACACATTATTTAGGTATTTCTCCTTCTCCAGCCTTCCTTCCTGCACTTTACAGTCTTCTGACATCCAACTGTCACTGACCCAACTTCTGCACTGTTTCTGCTTTCTTCTGCATCCTCCACAAATGGCACTTACTTTGCCCTTCAGATTAACGTGGTGTACCTCCTGGGACATCCGTGCCCAGGCGAGGGCCGGGGCGCAGGAGGAGCCCACCTGCCCAGCCCACAGCCTGCGGCCAAAGGCAGGGCGAGCTGCCAAGGGCTCACTTACAAACTGCACCGTGCACGCTTCCTGTGCTGCTCTGACAGGGTGGAAAGGCAGCCACACTGGCAGAAGCTGTTCTGGTTTGGGCATTCTTGGAAGGAATGCTGGACATTTTGAAAGAGTAAATTGTTTTGGAGTCTCAGGTGCAGTTCTTGCAAGCTTACACTCACTTCCAGCTTGATATGACAAATTTCAACCTAATTTTAAGGCTGCAGCATTAGTATTGTTATTGATTTTCTGCTAGAAGTTCATTTCATAATGTCTCTCCCTTCTTTCTTTTACCTGTTTGAAAGTGAATGTATCTGTTTTCATGTGACTGGTTTCTTCCTGTACATCATTATCCTTTTATCTGAAAAATACTTGTTTATTCCTCTATCTGTTCTAGCAGGATAAATTTAAGAATAGCCTTGCAAAAACAATACAAAAATAATTCTATATTGCAAACAACCAATTGTTTTATCACTATTCTAAATAGAACTTCTATTTTACAACAACTTTAAACCCATGAATTTATGCGAATAACCAAGAATCTCAGCTTGTAAATCTTTTTTAAAATGTCTCTAAGTCATATAAGATGCTTACAAAGAGCATAAAAAAGCAACCTGGAAATACTTAGGGATTTGAACATGGAAAAGAAAAACTGTATATATGTATGTAAATATTTTCTGTTCCATCTTGTTGTTGCTGTTAGAAGTGACCTGTGAATCTTCTTAGTTTTGGAAAATGCATTACTTTTTTGCAGAATTGTGCCAGAGAGGCAAAGACTTCTACTGCAGCTCACAGGTACCCTCTGAATCAAAGAGAACAGAAAGTCAGCCTAGGGGCTCCGAGATCCAAAACGACTGCCCCATCCATCAGGCTTTTCTGAGCCAAGTGTCTCCCAAACTCTCCTGCTGTCGTTGTTTCACGTAATACGAATAATTTAATATTCACTAGAGAAGCAACTTGAACAGATTTCTCATATCCTAACTGAGATCCCCACCTATTTGATTAGGATTTGTTCCAAAGCGGAGGTTTTTCTTGCTCAGGAAAACATTTGGGGTACCTCATTGTTTAATCAGAGTACTTGAAAGTTTGAAAACACTCATGGGATGAGAAAGTTATTTCCTTCTCTTTTCTGGTAGCAAGCAAACATAATAAAGGGCCAAGTGAAAATAAGGGGTAAAGTCTCAGAAAAACAACTTTATCAGCCCAGTTCTTCAACAAGTCCAAGTTTCAGATATCTGTAATTATTTACAGCAGGTACCACCAGGCATAAAGCACCGTGCCTGTATTTGATGGGTAGGACTAAATTTATAGTGTGTCTTTCAGCACACACCTCACATGTTTCAGATAGTGATTGCTGTTACAAGAGAGGCCGGCAAGAATAAATCCAGAAATGTCTGGAAACCACTTTTGGCTTCAGGGTACCAAGTGGATGAGTCCTGGAACAGCAGTCAGCAGGATGAATGCCCGTAACTCGGTGCCAAACTCTCTCAGAAGCAGAGCATGTTATTTGCAGTAGCAAATTCAGACCAGAGCAGCCAGTTCCTCTGCTGTCAATCCCCCTGTAGAGAGGACAGCTATTGAACTAGACAGGCAGGGAATTGCTGGGCTTTTTGAATGGCTCCCATAGACAGGGCAGAATGGCAGCAAAAGTACAAAATTGCTGAAAAATCATCTCCTGCATCTCTGCTTCTGAAACAGTGAGTTAAACTCTGTCTTTCTGTGCTTGGCTATCAAACTCACTCCTTGTTGACAGAAGTTATGAACACACATTCCAGTTATTTACATTTGATTTGTTTGTAGTTAAAGAACTGAGTTCTTAGAAAGATAAATGTGTGGGAGGGGGAGAAGTAATGGTAATTACCCACTGATCATAGTTGTCTTAAAATGTCAACAATTTTTTCTCAGTGGTCAAGAAAACAGATAAAAAAATCTACAGAACTCTAAAGAGCAAAAAAACAATGATGTCATTAACCATTAGAAGATCAACTAAAATACTGCTAGCCTGACTTCACAGCAACTTGTTTCTCTTTTTCTGTTTGCTTGCCACAGAGGCAGAAAACACAAAAGCTTTGAAATTAAAATAAGCCAAATGGTGCATGGCCCCTTTCTGCCACTTGATCCCTGCCATGCATGTGGAGCAAAAGGGATGTGAAAGTCTTCCTCTGAAGGCTGCCTTACTTGTGCGTGAGTTCTACTGAATTTTCTAACCAGTAACATCTGAATCCACTGATGTCTCGACAGTTCCACAGTTATTTCAGTTTTTCCCTTGCCAACCTCAACAAATAAATAGGAAAAGGTAGACAAGCTAAAGTGCTCTCCACTGAGAGGGCTAAAAATCTGAAAATCAATTTGTTGCACTATTAGAGCAGTTGAAAAGTCCTTAATTTGAGCTCACAGAAATCAATAAGAATAACACAAAACTAAGAGCTGCAAAGGTGAACCTTTTTTTTCTCTTTCAGAGAAAAAAGTACTGAAATATTTTATGAAAGAAAAAAATCACAAATTAAAAACTAACACCAAACGAAAACTTTAACAGATGCTTTTAGAATTCAGATGTGGCCTGCTGTGCCTCCAGGTTCACTGGCTCACTCCATGCTCACGTTTCTCTGCCCTTTCCCGTCCTCTTAGCCCTCAAACTGCTCTGTAGCTCTGTAAGAGTGTAGGGCTTTGGCTGCGGTTGGTTTCTAATGACATTCTGAATTCTATGCTGTCTTCCCTTGATCTCCCTTATCTTTTGACCAGTACTGAACATTTGAAGCTATTCAGAAAACTTGATAAGAACAAGACTTCTGCAGGTTGTGGCAGCATTTTGACATCATGGATGTATCCAGATTGCGCCTTCAGCTGGGTCAACACAACCACAGAGCAGAACCCGTTGCAGTACCACAGGAGGAAGATGAAGAGCTCTCAGGAAAGAGCTCCAGAGGCAGATTTTACGACTGAATGCACTCTAATGTTTCCTGGCTTTGCAGCTGCTCCTGCAGGAGTTGCACAGGGCCATGTAAAGTTCACAGTTTAGATTGGTGCCAGCTAAGCATCTCTTCCTCCTGCCTTTTCAGAAGGGAGCACTTGGGTCTGCAAGTCAAAAAACAAATTTAGGCTGTTTCCAGGCTTGGAGTGTAGAAAGCTTGATTTCTGATTCAGAAAATAAGCTGCTTGGATAAATACTCCGTGAAGCACATCAAACTTCAGATGCTGCACTGGTATTTTAAATGCACTTTTCAAAAAGTCATTTCAATCATTGGTTCTGAGTGCTTGAAGTCCAACAGACTTCCCATCACATTGTCACATGTTCAGGACCCTTCAAGAGCTGACTTCAGACTTGTGGACATTATTCCAACAGCCAGCAAAATAAATCTTGTTACATGTGCCTCATGCAATATTAGTGAGATAATAAACATGCAAAAAGACGTTTCCAAAATACTAACATAAAAGTAAAGCCTACGTTACAATAGGAGTTTAATACGATTATGTGGAATAACTATTCTCAATTATCTTTTGTCCTTGTATTTTCCAGTACCTGATGTCAATGTAATTTCCATCTATTTATTTAAATTTTTATTTAATCCCTAAGCATTTAATAATCCATCATTATAAATTTTTGCCGGGTGTCATTATGCTAAATAAACATTTCAGTCAGATTTTTTTTAAAAAAGTAACAGCAATTTCAGTTATGCTTTTACATCCATATTTAAGCTCAGCATCTAACAGCTGAATTTCAAAATTAGTAAAAGTCAGGTAGTTCCTTTTGAAGGTCAACAATAAATTATTGAACAGCATTAACAGCTGAAGGGTTAGACCCAGGAGCTGTGAAGCACATAAACTGGACTGAGTCTGTTCCTCAGCCTCCTTTCGCTATTTGGGCTTTCTCCTACACATGTGAAGTCTTACCTTTGGTAGGTTTTCAAAAATCATTAAATGTGTATAAAAAAGTACATTGTTCACATGTGTAAACCACTGGAAACGCCTTCACTCTCCATCTGCTGATTTCACAAGGTTTTTTATACAGCCAACAAATACAGTCTGAGAGCAAGGACATGATTTTTCAAGGACACGCAACACAATTTGGAGTTAACAGACAGCAAAATCTGGCCAACAGGTACCAAACTCTGGTATAGTTTTGCAAACCTTTTCCTTAAGGCTCAGCCATATGTTACAGATCTAAAGGAAATGAATAATGAAAAGCAGCCTTATACCATTATTCCTTCTTTATCCCACTAAATTAACGTTAAGAGTTTTCTTAAAAGAAAATAGCCTTTTCCTAAAAACTATTTTATTAATCCTCTTCTATTCCTGGGACATAAAACTGAAATAAGGTCAACCATCCTAAGGCATTGGCACTTCAATCTCTCCTGTCTTATATAAAAAGTGAAACAACAATAACAAGAAAAAAAAAATCTAGTTGTTCCCATGCATCAACCAGGCACCAGCTTTGATTCTATTAAAATAACCTTGCTTCTTTATCATCACATCCCACACATGCAGAGAAAGCTCAGCAGGAATGTAAGTCAAGGGAACTAATGAACTTAATTAACACAGGGAAAATAAAAGAACTGCCCTGCAGATGTGTATTTATAATGGAACCAGTCAGCAAATGAACAAGAAATGATAATGAAATTTTTTTATGACTTCCTCCTGTCATTGGGGTCAGAAATATTAAAACTGTGTAGGAACCAAATATTATCTAACTTTATCCTAAAAGTCTTTTTTCTTTTTTTTAAAGTTAGTAAGAAACAAAGCCCAAGTTATCGTTACTGCTCCATTGAGAACTCCAGCATTAGTCCCACTGCTGAGCATCCCCATCCTGCAGTTATGCAAACCCAGCAATAACCCAGCTCTGTGCTGGGGTTCCAATCCTCACCCAGTTCAGGTGGCAACAACACTCCCTGAAGGGCTCAGACCCCATCACACAAACGGGTCACTCGGGGGACAACACAGCCCCAGCTTTGCCACCTCACCCCCAGCTGCTGGGGAACACCCTGGTGGATTTTTACCCTACTATATCTGTCCAGGAAATGTGGTGGGAGAAGGGAGCCTCTAAACTAATGAGATTAAATCAGCCGTATATGCAACTAATTCTTAGAGACATGGCAACTCCAGGGAAGAGATTTCCACTTTAGAGTCTCTTCCAGGGGCCTAAATACAAACCCCACCACAGTGTTCCTGTGAACCATAACAGGGCAGTTCACATCTTAGGAAACACACACACAAGCAGTAAAAGATAGGCCAAATTTCACTTAACAATAGTTATAAGTTATTAGAAAAGTCTTTTTAATAGATAGTCTCCTAACTGAAGATGCTACCCTCTTTATTATCATCTCTTTCCAACATTTTTTGTCTGGCAAACAATTAAGCCAAGAGAAGTAAATGATGGTTGGACCTGCAAAATCTGATATTCTTAACGGGTGTGTGCTTGGCAGTTGATTTCTCTATGGGTTTTTTTTCCCACCATGTTAAAGCCACGAAATCAGGAGGAATTGCTTTATTTTAAACAGAGGTGAGCACAGAGTCAGCTCCTTATATAAAGAAAGACTAACAATTCTTTATGCCTGTGAATAGATTGGGACAGGGAAACTAGCTGCAGCAATACCAATGGTAATTTATTTTACATTCCCAAACACATTATTAAGTATGACTAAAGAAAGTAATTCCACTTTGAAACTTGCAAATAGTAATAATAACAGAGAACAACTTGCAACCATATCCACCAGGTGAGAAAACCCTGGACTGGGTTAAAGGCTCAAACATAAGTAACATTTAGAAGGTTATTTCCTCATAAATTGCTACAACTGCAGCTCTTTGTTCACATCCTTAACAGAAAAACAAAAGACTCTCCCAAAGCCCATATACTGCAGGGTAAATCTTTAAAAACTGCTCTCCCTGACTGGGAGTTGGGCCATTACTCAAACATGCAATATATAATGCTGATGAGTTAAACATCACATCACCCATTTTGATTTATTTCTTTCCATTGCCTGGGAATTTTATTTATGTTTATAACTACAAGGTGTTTGTTGGTGATGCCAATGGATTCTGTCCAGGGATTGATAGTCAAGTGCTTACACCATTACACAGCATTATAGAATATTGATTAGAATACCTATGGAATAACGAAGGACAAAACTAATAATGTTACTAAGAAAAATGCCCAGAAGGGATCAGTTCTAGCCTAACTAAGTGATACAGTTTCAGCATTGCTGAAGAGAATACCAGCAGTCTAAAAGGTGAACTCTTCCAGTTATTTTCTTTAAGTTGGTGCTTTTCTACAGTCAATAAAAATATTAATATAATTTTATTTCTCCCTTACATCATTTTTATGTACTAACACAATATTATCTCTACTGTCTTCAAGACATAGGAGGTGACGTTGGACAAATAAAAAGCACCAAAGTGCTTTCTGAATTTCCAGAATAGCTGAGCACAAAGAGCCCAGACTGGTGCTGTATCACATATCACTAATTCAAAGCACTTAATCCTGTCTTCCACATGTCGGCCAAAGCAATACAAATGCCAAAAAATTCCTCTTTGAAAGCAGAATTATCTACCCTGTAGATTACATGAGCCTTCTGTCCCCCTCCACTTGAACGTACACTATCAAATCATCCCGGCCATTACTTTATATTGAGCAGATGGTATTATGAGATTTTGATAAAGAACAACAATCACCCAGCAAGGGTTGCAAAGGGGTCGCAGAAACCAAGATTAACAATTGATTAGCTCTAATGGCCCGTGACAGTAACAAACAGCAGAGCTCCACACAAAGATCTGATTGTCCCAGTAACGCTGCTGACACAAATGCCTTGGAACTGCCTTCCTCAAAGTGTTAATGCCACCAAACCAAGGACTTGGACCATGTGAGAACTAACCTGCAGTAAAGAAGCACTTACTGTAACCCTCTGAAAGATCTTCTATAAGGTGTGTTTCTGATTTATTCAGGCAATAGCTCCTATTTCTCCGAGGCTTAAAATTTAAAAAAAAAAAATAAAACGCAGCGCACCTCTGCACGGCTGCAGTAACAGAACTCTAAAGCATTTGAACACAGGTGCTAACACTCATCAACTACACAACAATAATGCAAATTATCATTTCCAGTGTGCTCATTTTACCCTTGCTCCAGCATGAGCTGACAGACCTCAGTATCACAGCCCTCTCAACTCAATTATTTTATCCTAGGCTCTGGTAAGTTCGCTCTTTTGTTTTTTCCTTTTTGCACAGAAACGAGTAATTTGCATCACAATTTTGCTAAAAGTGTTTGTGATTACTGGAAGTAACCATGGTAAAATCTGAAAACATAACTTAAAGATCTGCTTATTTCTTAAATACATGTATGGAAAAAAAGTCTATGGAAAATGTCTCTGTTTCCCTTAATGCTTAAACCCAAAATTTAAATCGACTTATGGCAAATATACATGGAAGGTTTTAAAATTAAATCTAGGTAGAGACAAAGTAAACAAAACCCCACCTAATATGGCATTCAAAAAACTAAGGATATAGAAATCCATTAAAGGTAAGAAGGTATTTACTCATCTAAGTATTAAGACTTTCTGTTAAACTTTCAATTTTTTGTTAAATTACTTGGGGTTTAAATTAACTTTTTTCTTTTTTTTTTTTTAAATTGTGTCTTGTTTAATTGAAGGGTTTTTTTCGTGTGAGCTGCCCCAGCACTGCTCCCTCCCGTGTTCCTCCTAAAGGCAGCACACAACAGTGGGGCAGCTCTGAGGGCCTGGCGGGGAGAGAAAAAGCAGCATCTGCTCCAGACACGGATCCAAACACAAACCATTGGCACAAATCAAGGTCGTCCCAATGCCATCCCTGGGGGTGCCACCCCAGCTGCAAAGGCAACCCTCCGCAGAGCAGCTCCTTGCCAGCTCACTGCAGTGACAGAACTCGCTGCTAATTGCTGGGTTGAAAAAGCTTGACCTACGCAGAGATGCAAGGGAATTTAAATGAAATCTCAGAAAGACTAAAATCCACCTGCTTCGTGTCCCAACGCACAAACACTAAATACATAACGTGTCAAAATGCTGAGCCAGCCTTCATTAATTCCATTTTCTGTAATCAGTATCCTATTACTCAGATGCTTGGCTTTCTACAGCAGCTCTTCAAGCAGGCTATTGTATAAACTCTTAGAGTGTACTCTTACGATAAACATTCAGGAAAGTAATTATTAATTACCTGTAAGTCAGCATCGAATTCATGTTTCAGGTAAGCATCTTCTGCAGCTTCAACAAGACGCTGAAAAAAGGAAAAAAAAAAGGTGTATTTTTGAAGCAATGGGCAAGATCTTTATAACCAAGTGATCCTTTATAAAAACAGAGATTGTTTGAGCATTGTGTAATTTACCTGCTGTGATACTTCATTGAATAGAAAAAAAGAAAAAAGGACCACACTTTTTAAACCCTCAGTACCCACTGCTGGTGGTACAAAACTCTCAAAACAGCTCAACTGCTAATAAAGAAATTAGAAGGTAACTTTTTCCAAGAGTGCTCAGCATCCTGCAGCTTGTGTTCCCAAACTGATTTTTGAAAGAACACGAAGTTACTTTCACACTGGACCTTGTTTGCACATAGGAGCCATTTTCAAATCTTACTTGCCATTAAAATAAGAGGTATTTCCTTACAATGCACTTGATTTCAAGAAACTGAAATACAAAGGAATTTCAAAATTACACATCAAAAATCAGAAAAATAGAGACTGAGTTTGTTGACTAAGCAGATTTGGAGTGTTTGCACCTATTACCTTAACGTGGTACAAAATCACAAGGAGATTTTTCTGCAATCACTGAAGTAATATTTACTGAATTACAGCAAGTAAGTAGTACTTTTGTCCTCTTAATAATACCCAAAACTCTCTGTAGCAGTTATTGTTCCTTAGCACCATCATCTGATGGGGGAAAAAACATGTTCGCACCAAAACACTGTTACCTGAAAAAATTAATTTATATAGGGGTTTGCTGCATATTCTCTTGTGAAATGACATTATATCCTTCCTCAGGTTTTACTCTGAGTTCTTTATAGTTCAGAGCATTTTAACTATGGAAGCAAATCCTCCCAGTTTTTATTTAATTTTCCTGAATATTCAGATCCACAACCCAAAATAAAACAGGGAATGATTGTCACAAAATAGCCTATAGAATACTTTTATTTTCTTTGATCTATAGGACACTGGTACACGCATATATTTTCAAATACTTCTATCACTAAGCCAGTGAGATCCAGACTCTCACTAATGACACGCAGAGCAGGCAGCCACGCACACATTTTTTCCCGATTCAGAACGGTATTCACATTCATCAAGCCTTTGGATATAAATTAAAATTAAATCAGAGTCCATATTGATTGCTACACAGCTCGAGCTACAACGGAACCTGAACCAAGAAAATTATTTCTGGTTGCCAATGCAGAACAAATGGGCCCACGAAAACATGATGGGTTAAAGCAGAGCCACGGTGGTTCCAGGGGGTTTGTGCTCACAGGTCTGCAGAGCGGCTGCGAGTCCAGCCCGTCCTCCCCAGCAAACCCTTTGGACCTAAACTGGAATTGAACTGAAATGGTTCCAACTCCGGGCAAACCAACGCACAGCTGGACTGACACAGAGTACCAGCTCACCTGCCACCTACAGGGGTAACAGACCCCACCAACAGAGACACACCACAACGAGCTGCGGGAGGGCAATCCATGGAAAAACACCCCAAATGAAACGCTGAATTGCTGCGCAATCATTCCCACTACGCCTGCACCATCTGAATAGCAGCAAATCAGGTCTTGCCATGTGAAAGGTTAACAAACATTGGTCTGACCTACAAATTTTTTGTATTTAGAAACCAAAAAGGGAAGTAACACAAAGTAACCAGCCAGAGGGGGAAGCCTTACAGCAACTGAAACAGAGTCGTGCCCACTGGAACGCGCTCAGAAGACCATCTTTGGCACTCTGGTCACCTGCTGGAAGGGCTTTAGAAATGTAGCCCTCATTTTTCAAGGATGAAAAGCATTTAATGTAAAATAATTATTCTAATTCAATGTGTTCCTGCAGGTGTGTCCTCCTTTATATCAAAACGACAGTTGCATTACTACTTTATGCTTATCTGATAAAAAAGATCACGACTGATGAGTTTCAGAGGAAAAAAGTGAAAGAAGGATCTAGAAAATTCTTCATGCAGAAAAGAATAAAGGAAAAGAGAAACCGGTTTTTCTTTCCGTGCTGAAATATTTACTTACTCATCAAAAGAAAAATTATTACAGCATTTCATGAGATAGCAGTGATATTAGATATTAGTACCTAGCAGGCTAGAAAAATAATTCATGGCTTCTTATATAGTTTGTATTGATCCCAATGTGTTTCAATTACATTTTTGCCTCAGTGAAATAAATTTAAACTAAGATTTATCCCCACCTGTAAGAAATAACTAGAGACGTGTAAGATGGGTAACCGTAGAAACATCTGGTAAGGAGGGCAGCTCAGAAATGAAAAGTGCTGATTGGTACTTTATTGATTTATTCACTATGATTTCAGTTGTTACATTTATTTAAAAGCAAACAAACAAAAAAACCCACAATGGTATATTTGAGGAAAATTCTCTACAGGAAAGTGAAAGACAAAAAAGTGAACTGCTTCCTGAGTGACATTTTTCCTTGAAGAGGCAGAAAAAAATGTGTGCACACTACATGCTTTGCCCTCACAAAACTAGCAAGGAAATTAAAATTTTGGTACACCAAATGTAGACATATTGACAAGCATACGCTGCTTTTTCAATTTAATGGTCCTTAACCACAGTTTGCTTTAAGTATCTCAACACCTGATGAAGGAAACCATGAGAAATCTGGGAGAACTAGACAAAAGGCAAGCCAGTAAAAAGCCTAAATCCACTAAATGACATATTAATGGATATACACAAATTATATCAGAATGAAGAAATTGAATACAAATGTTTCAGGTTTTTTGTTCTTTTTATGGGGGGGGCTTTTGGTTGGATTTTTTTTTTTTAAGGAGTCCCCAAAGGGATAAACCATTATGGAAGGAATTCCTTAACACTCTGGAGGCAAAATTATAAAAACCAGGTGTAATACTGCAACATTTTTATATGGAGGCAAAAAGTCCCTTTTAAAATGTTTTTTAATGACTGAGCAGTTATCTAGCAATGATTCTCAACATTAGCATGATTAGTGATTTTAACTAAATAGTTTATAATGACACCCAATACAAATGCCAATATATTCTCATTTGAGTAACTTTAAAACCTTTCTGTAGCACGTAAAGTCTTCCCAGGCTGTGGTTATCATGAAGGGAACTGTGAGTTATCTCCATGCATTTACATGGAATGAATTATGAACTGAGTGAGCACTGTTAGAGTTACACCATTGCAGGGTGTTCTTAGCAGGATTTAGCCCTAGATGTGGAGATGTGTTTGGGTGCATGCATGGGAAAGTCAAGGGCAGCACACTAGGCAATGAAAAATTTTTAGATAATGAAAAATTCACTTTATATTATGAAAAGTTAGGTAACGAAAAATTTTAATGTTCTAGGGAGCAGCTCAGTTGAGGTTCCCTCAGTTAAGAAATTAATCCTTAGGACATTCCAAATGCATGTGAATATGAGAAAGATGAACAGACTTATCCAGCCGATCACAGTGCAGCAGGGATAAAAGTATGGAACTGACTTATCCAGCATATAACACTGCAGCAGGGATAAAGACAGGGACCAGAATACAAACACACACCAAACCCCCCACCCAAAGTGGTCACCAAAACACACTGTCAGTGTTGTGTGTTTTCAGTGGTACTGGTATCACAAATAACAGAGAAAGAAAAAGAAATTTTATTTCCTCGCAGTCATACTTTTTTTAAATAAATCACAGAGCTACCTCTGAATAGGGTAATTTTCTTGACAAATGGTATTATAATTTCAGTGAACTGATATTCCCAGATAAAGTCTCTTTCAAGTTAAGTTGTTATAGAGATATGAAAGGAAAGGTGAAAGTGAAAGGAGGAGGGGAAAAAAGAACCCAGCAGAAACTGAGGGGAAAGGAACAGGCATGGGCAGAAATGTGAAAATAAAAGACAAAAATAACAATTTCAAGGAAAAATATCACCAAAACATCCAGAGTACAAGGCACCCATTTTAGATTCTGAGTTGTTTTCTCTTTTCAAGTACTTTTTAAGGGTTTCAGGTTACTTTTCATTGATTCCTCTTCATTAGAATCCCATTTTGAAGTTAGATTAAATAAATTCATAAGCATAACAAAGTTTGAAATGGCCTCTGAACTGCACTGGGTTACTGATCTTTATCAATAAATGCTGACTGAAATTATGCCCTTCTTTCTTTTTAGCTATCAAATCTTGAAGAAGATTTGTGTTTCATTCTTTCCTTTCTATTTTTCTAAGAGAAACCAACTGCTACACGCATAACCAGAAATGCTGCTAGAAATTGCTCTTTTCCAAATCCAAAAAGCAAAAAACTGCAAAAAAGGATAGAAAACTGCTCTACCTTAATTATAACTAATATCAGCTAAGTATGGGTGTCATCTCAGTCCATAAAATGAATAGCTTCTATTCCATAATATTGATATGATTAAACTCCACGTCAAAAGAGCAAAAAATGTACTGGGATATCACAGCCCTTATAAAGAGTGTAGATAAACCCATAGGAGGTTCTTACACTGTAGTATTGAACGTATTCAACCAAAAGCAAAAAAGAGCTCCGAACCCTAAAAAACTTTCACATTATTTTCCCACAGCACCAGATTTGTTTGAGGTTCCTATAAAAATCTTGTCTACAACTTCAGGGTTATTTTGTGTTTTGGAAGCAAAGAAATATTTAAAAGTCATACTTATTAAAATCCAGCAAATTCTAAACCCAAGAAAAACATAGGAATATACAGCACCGGGAAAAAAAAAAAAAAACAAAACAAAACACAGCAAAACAAACAAACAAACAAAAAGTTAAAAAAAAAATAATTGAGTAACTTTAAAAAGTCAATCTCCCAGACTCCAAAGTACGGAATTGTAACCAGGATTTCCAGCTTAATCAGAAATAATGAACTTTGTTAAGAAAAACAGCAGATAAACAAAACAAAAAAAAAAAGGAAAAAGAAAACATCTCTGTTTTTAAAACTTTGTTTCTCTCGTATTTTGTAACAAGTGAAAACCAGCAGCTTCCTGTATACAGAAAATACAACTACCAATAGTCACCTTTCTTCAAATGAAATATTCAGTGCCATTTTAATAACCTTACTGCTGATTTGAATCTCTAATTTCCAATCAAAATTTATAGTAATTGAGCCACATATATGCCAAAAAATTTCCTAAAGGTCAGCCAGAATACTGTTTAAACACAGCTCAGCTGCTGAGTGTATTCCTGGGAGAGGAACAGAACCTGTGCTTCAATCACCAGAGCAGTTTTCCTCACTGTGCATTTGGGAGCCCTCGGCCACAGATCCCCAAACTTGAAAAACACTACCCAGGTACCTTCCTACAACTGCCCCATTTCAGGGGTCATTTTGAAACTGAAAAAAAGACTTTCCTCTCGAGGAAATCTGTAAGGCTGCAGGTGCTTTGAAAACTGAAAAGCTGAGGCTGTTTGGGGAAAGAAGATGATTTATTAGCATTAAGTGAGCTTAGGTAACATTCTGGCACGGGTGCTGCTTCTGACGCAGGTCCTCCTTGCTGCCCTCGAGCTCTGGGGTTTGCTGCTTTCACAGCTCACTTGGTGGACAAGGCAAAGAAGCCGATAGGGAATACTTGCCGTGGTCCAGCAGCATCACTGTTACTTCCTCTGCTCCAAGACGGGATCAGAGGAGTCAGCAACGGATGCGCCGATGTGCAAACAGGCCTCTCAAACTCACATTTTATTGCAAATAGCCTTGCCCAGGTTTGCTATAACCAAAGGTATGAGACACTGGTGCTGACCTTGGAGAAAATTGGCTCTTCTCAGAGACACAGGTGGCTTTTGACAGGGCAGTGACAACAGACTGGCAAGTTGGCTGGTTCAGTCCTCCTGGATGGTGACACACACACAGTTTCTTCTCCCCAGAAAGCTCATCTGCATATTTTACTCCCCACTTTGTTCTCCTCAGCTATGAGGTAGTCTTTAGGAAATTTTAGCACTAAAATTGCTGTTGCTGTGACTAAGACACACTTAAAATTATTTAGTGCCTATTATCTTGATAATAGAGTTCCTAGTGCTTGTAGCTTAAGATTGATATCAATCTTGCAACTGGTGCCGTACAAAAAATGACTGCTCTGTGACTACTACCAAATTCCACTGCAACCCAACTACACAGTGCTCAGCCACAGTAAGTGCTGCAAAGCACAATCAAAGCAGAAATTATAAACAAAGGATAAAAATAAATTAAAAGCTTAGCACATGCAATTATCACAAATAACTTCAATTATCCACTTATATTCATTCAAAACTGGCAGATTTTCAGGTTGATTGTTGTTAGAGTGTTAGCTGGCTTTTTGGAGCAACATAAAGAGTCCAGCTTGGCAAAGAGCTGGACAAATAGAAATGAAACTGTAAACGGATTAAAGTACATGAAACTCACACGTTGCATAACACAGGCTAAGACAACCCTGGAGTAATCAGATGCATTTCTGACTTAACTAGGCCAACACTATATTTAATTATGGCATCTGGAGATTGCCATGGCATGGAAGGAAGACTCCAGATGAAGAAGGTAACACATTTGTCTTGTACCAAGTTCTTCAGCGCTCAAAAGGCTGCGCAAAGCCAACACACCAGATACATAATATGCAGATTATCAGATCTGCTCCTGCCACGTTATTATGTCTAGCACAGAGCAGGATGATGTGCTAAATAAGGTTTTATTCCATACATTTCAGACATCAAGGAATCAGTTCAGCCACAGACACAACTTAGAGATGTTCCAGGGATATTTAAAATGTGATTTGCCTGGCTGGGGTACAGCAACAACCAGCTCCTTCAACCACCTCTCCTACCTTTGGGCCAAGAGAAATGTTCTTCAGCCTCTTGCACCAACCACGTATTCACCCAAGGTTGTGTTATTCTCTGCAAATACCTTTACACAATGTGGGAACACACTTCTTAAAGTTTTGCTTTCCATGAATAATTCACAAGTGGTACATCGTTCTCTTCCACACAAATTTTAAAATCTATTCTAAGTGTTCCTTCGCAAAAAGCCTTCCAAAATCAAGTGAAGAAGGCCTGTGCATGTATCTAAACATCCACCTGTGTATACACACATTCAAATATATTTAGTCATCACTAGCCTGTAAGTATCATTATTATCCTTTTTCCTCTCTCCTTTACTGAAATCAGTTGATTTAAAAATCTGATTTATTAATTTTTTTCACATATTTAAGGTACCACAGGTCATACTCTTTACCTGTCACAATTGCTCTCCTGTTCGGATAATGCCAGAATGTCTTTTCTGCATTTGAGGACAGAGGGGACTTACATGTCTGAGCAAAAATAGCTTTCCCTCAGCTCTGACATCATTGCTGGATGTTTGGCAGATTTTGTTTGAGAATGATTTGGGATAACTCTTACATGTAAGTTCATTAAATGGAAAAGTTCTCCATTAGTAGGATTTATCTCACCTAACCGCAGCTATTTCAAAGTTAATCACCTCTCCACTGAAGTTCCTTAAACATCCTTCACGTGTAAAGACAGAAAACTCCAAAGGTGCTGCATGGCCCATCCTAAAATAAGTCATGAGATACCGGAAGATCTTTGGAGCTTTTCCTTCACTACATGTTGAACTTTACATCAATGAAGTTAAGGGAGGTGAATCCCACACCATATGTGCAACAGAAATGAGCTAAGGAGAAATGGAAATATTCCCATGCTCGCTCAGTAAGGGAAATGAAACTTGAGGCAACACTTGGTCCTGACAGCAACCCTGGGACAAGTCAAGGTGTTTCTGTTCTGTTTACATTTAGAAGCACCAAATGAAACTAATTATCTTTGCCTTGTGCCTCCACTCAGCTTTCTCCTCTCCTGTGCACTACGGCTCGTTCCCCCATGTTAATTCAAATGCTGCTGGCAATTCGCAGTCTAGTTCTACCAAACCAGTTGTGATATACTGGTCTCCTTCCAGTTCCCAACCAAGATTGCTGTCACACAACAGCAGCAAAAACCTGTCAAGATTTATTACTCCAAGCAAAGGTCAGTTTCAGAGTTTGCAGGGACTGCCTTCCATTGCCTAGCCCAGCACTCAGTCCCAAGACACTGAGCCTTGTTCTTTGCTTTCAGAGACATGTCCCTTTCAGGCAAAGTCAATTGGACCATTGTTTTTTACTTCCCACAGCATCAGTTGTCAATAGATTAACTGAAGGGGAAATTTTAAAAAATCAAAAGGAAAACAAAACACTGAGGTTTCTACTAAAACCTTCCCAACTCGCTATTGCAGGTAGAATTTTCTATGCTAGGTATTGAGGCAGAGGATTATTGTGAAGATGTGAAGAAAAGCAGTTGGCACCCATTTCTAGATGCATCAGTAGTAGATTTTGAAAGCATTTACCCAAGACTTACAAATTCAGTTACTTCTCAGGTTAGTACAGGCAGGGATTCCTTGGGCCAATTCAGTGCTGCAATGTACCAAATTCAGCCTTCAAACACAACCACGGTTTATTCCTGTTCCTTCCCTAACTGACCACGGGCACATTAAGGTCACATTACATGTCCCACATTCTAATGGTAAGGTTTTTCATACTACTCTCCACTTCTTCTCTAGCACCTACCAATTATTCTTCCTGTTCACATTCCCAGGCATATTCATGACCAGTTTTTTCCAGATCCCTGCTGGTATCTCTTCATTCCTCATTCTGCCAACTTTTAGTTCCCATTTTCCCTACGCTCTTTACAATCCCATTGAGCCCACCTTGAATATCCTGTACAATTTATATTTCTAAATCCCAGCACAGTTTCATTGACTTCCCTTTGTCTCTTTAAACCATCTCATTATTTTCCAGTCCTGCTCTCTTTGTGGCTGTACATTCCTCAGCCTCTCCAAAACCCATGAACAGAGTCCCTGGGCTGCTGTCCCTTCCACTTTCCAGCGCTCTGACATGAACACAGGGAGATGAGACACCAAAACTCTCTCCTGGGTGCTGAAGGCACATGGATGCACTGACAGTGCCCCAGGAGACAAAGACACTGTTTGCCCTGCTTGTTGCTGGCTCAGGCAAGGAGAAAGTAATGGTGCAGTTGCAGAAAAGTCTTGTTCAGCTTTGTACTGAAAAATCACAGGGCACAGAATTGTCAGAGATTTCACTCCCAGACAGCTTTGCTCGGATACGTTTCTAATGGCCATATGCCTCTCTGTGCAGAGTTTCCAAACACTAACAACTTGATCCAGCTGGAACAGAATTGCAAAGAAAACCTTGTGTCAAGGCCCCAGCCGTGCCAATTTCAAGAGCTGGTCCCCAAGCATAGGAGTGCTATAGAGTCTTAATGAAAAGAACATCAGTATTATGTTTAAAAGTGTAAACCAATTCATTTATCTTAGTTTCTTTCTTGGAAACAGTTGAAATTCAAAGATGAAATGCCAAGCTTCTTTGGTCTCCTGGACCAGACTTTAAAATCCTGAAGATGCTGGAATTAATTACAAAAGCAACTTGCAGAGTAAGTGATAATTCAGTCTTTTCATGATTTGGTATATGCTGGCAGGTCTGGTACAAATTCAAAAGGAAGAAAAAAAGGCTACACTGAAACTCTGTGGTGACATTTGTCCACACGCAACTAGACACCTGTTCCATGTACCTGGAAGGTTTTTCTGGTACCCTACAAATTAATGCTGAAGTCACAGACAGTACAGGAGCATCACTTTGCAAAAGCCACATTTATATACAGACTTAGAAGTCTGTGAATAGGTACAGTCTCTACCCTGTATATTCATTAATATATTTTAAAATAAATATTTTTTCAATAATAGTATTTTCCACTCTAAGAACAATACTAAACTGTCCTTGCAATTAAAAGAAAAATGTGAATTCCCAAACCCAAATGAAAGGCTGCATTGTACAGTCAAAACCTTATCTGCTTTACTTTGTAAATGTAATGGGTTCAAATCCAGTGGGTGTTTTGTACCTTATTAAGACAAGTCTTGTAATTTGTATTCTCCTAGTGACTGAAAGATTGCTATACTTTCACCTCTTAATTAGTTTTTATCAACCGGAACATTCAGCATTTAGTTATCGTATGTAGATTTATTTGGAAAACAAAGTAAAAAATGCAACACAGCACATCATTTCCATTAAGTTTGACACACCTCTAGATTTTGGTATGACCTGGGGAACTCATTTCATAGAATATTCCTATTTTTCTATTAATTTTTTCTCTTGACTCTCAAAGTGCTTCTAAAGTGCACCTGGGGAGCAATATGAGTCTTCACAGAGCTTACCAACACCTGCAGGTTCAAAAAGTGACAACCAATGACTGCAACTAAGCCAACAAAAACTAATACCTTATGTTTGCAGAGGTGAGTAAATTACAACAATAGCTTTCCATTTATTTTTGATTACAGGAGAGTTGTCAGCCATCCCACACTTCTGGCAATGCTTTCTCTATTGGCTGAATAACTCCCCCAGCCACCACCACTGGTTCTCCAATGATCCAATTATCCACAATCAGCAAGTGTGCTCCAACCTTCAAAGTCCTAACACAGGAAAAAAATACTAAGGTCATGACTGTTGCTACAAGCAGTTTTAGCTCTTGGCTAACTCTGATCCTGAGAAACATGGAGAAACCATGAAGACCTAAAGACCTGTCGCTGCTGATGCTCTTCACCTTTTCTGTTTGTCTGATCTAAAACCCTCACACCAGTATAGGACAATCACAAAAATAATAGATGCAAAGGAGAACAGAGAGATCTAAGCCGGCCTTCCAGTTCCATGTGGAGGGAGGTTTCCCTTTTATTAAATCCTTATTCCCTGAAGCTGCCTACACTTTGCAGGCTGAAGCCTCTGTGAACACCCTGACTTTGTACACTGCAATAAACGTGTACTTGCCAAAGCCAGGGGTGAGAGGGGATGGAAGGTCCCCCAAGCCCAGGCTTTGGGGGGTCATAGCAGGAGATTGACTTCAGTAATCACAGAGGGCCAGCCTTAGGTCCTACCTTTGTGAAACCTCCCCCGAGGACACTGGAAGGGGTTTGATAGGCCTGATGTATTTGTGCAATGTTGCACTGTAAAGTTAGTCATCTATTGGTTATTAAATCTGTTAGGCAGTCTCTCAAAGACTTACATATTAGATTTGGCTTTTAAATAGAGTCCTTCATGACCTTTTAGCAGTTACACCTCATTCCAGATTAATAAAAGGAATAAAGTGATTTGCAATATCTGTCCTGAAAAATATATAATACTAAAGTACCTGAAGGGGCTACAGGGGAGTGGGAGAAGGATTTTTAACAAGGGCATGTAGTGGTAGGACAAGGGAAAATGGCATTAAACTGCAAGAGGGCAGGTTTAGATTAGATGTTAGGAAGAAATTCTTGGCTGTGAGGGTGGTTGGACCCAGGTACAGGTTGCCCAGAGCAGCTGTGGCTGCCCCATCCCTGGAAGTGTCCAAGACCAGGTTGGATGGGGCTCTGAGCAACCCAGGATAGTGGATGGTGTCCCTGCCTATGGCAGAGGGTCAGAACTCAATGGTCTTTAATGTCCCTTCCAACCCAAACCATTTTATGATTCTATTCAAAAGCAGATGAAATGAAATATATTTTCTATGGCAAAACCATTATAATTATTGTTTTCACTATATCAGGATACAAAAATGAGTCAAACATGCTCAATAATTAGGCTTTCAGCATAGGCCCTTGAAGAAATAAAGAACAAATTGAAATGGAGAACACTTCTGTGTGACACTTAAACGGTTCAAAATGAGTTTTCACCAACTGGATTTTTCTATTTCTGTTACGTGACAATTCATATAAATTATACAAGACTTTAATAATGTAAGTGCCAATAAAAAGTAATAAAAATTTTTGAGAGACAGAGTAATGACTTATTGCATCTGAAAATTTCTCAGTGGTCTACTGCAACTATTGGCAGAAGATCTGAAATCGCAATTGAATGAAAAATTTTAGGAGAATGATTCAGGTAATTATAAGTGACTATACAGACAAGGCAGGGATGTCAATGTGTGCCCTCAGCTATGGCTGCTGCCCAGGTGTGGTGTGTGCAGTTGTATGTGACAGCACCGCCCTGAACTCCCCCCGGAAACAGGATGCGAGTTTTACCTGGAACCATAAAGACGGTAACAGTTCCTCGTAAATTTTTGGTTACTTTCTGCTCAATGATTTAATATAGCATCACAGATTTTTAAATGTCTCTATAATGGTGATTAAAACTGACTGCAAGGCTGAAGTCTTTCTAAAATTACTCAAATCTTTTTAATTGATATCCTCTCTCATTATATAAAAAGAAACCAAAACCTCAACAACAAAACTCGAACTACTATTTAAAACACAAAGTATATAGCCAAATTTTTGCATGTCTTTAGCAAGGCTATCATTTATCATCAATTGCTTTTTTCCAACTATTTTGTAAGAAAATTACCTGTGCTTCACTGGCATCTACCTGAACACTTGGAAAGAAAAATCAACAACTGCACCATGAATTTTTATGTAAGTGGATTATTTCTACGCATTTCACCATGTTGATTGATGAACACAGCAACCTGCTGATCTAATGCATCACATCCTAACAGCATCCCCAAAACCTCAAGTACATAAGGCACTAACCAACCCTGAAACCTAAGTAGTTCTTCCTCATTAGCAGTCTACTTGTGAAGTGCTCTTTCTCCAACACTGCTCTCTTCCAAGGCTTGTTATTTAATATTCCACTGTCAAAATAAAATATAACTACAGCTATGTCACCCTTCAACTTTGAAATATAAAGGGTTTTACCCTCTGTGTCTACTTAAAAAATAATTTTTATCATCAGGTGTAGCAAGGAATAAATTATGTTTGCCGTACAAAACATTTCCTAGACAGAACAGAATTTTGGGGACAAAGACTGCCACCTTTTGGCAATAATCTGTAATGAAAAAAAGCCTGTTTTTTTATGTAAATCATACTGTTCCAGTGAACCTTCTGATTGTATTATTTTAGCATCTTCTATCCAGAACACTGAAGAGCAAAACACTGGGTTCAACTGAAGCCAACCTGAAAAAACATCCTGCCTTTAAAGATTGCTGTATACAAGGTCTCTTAGCATAGGATCAGAGCTAGGGGGTTTTTTTCCAGAGGACATTACAAGTAGATAGCCCTGGCACAAGAAGTTGTATATTACATGAGAAAACTCATTTGTGCACTGTTTTCTTTCCCATGATTTAATCTTTGAGTAGGTCTGCTCTATAAATTGGGTCAGAAGACCTAAAGACAAATTATTAAATTACTAAAAATTGTATCATAATATAAATAATCTATCAGCAGCTTAACTCTGGTATTTTCTACTTTTTCAGTGCTTGACCTTGGAAACAATGGTTTTTCATGTGGTGCTTTGAGGGCTTGGCCTTTTTTAGCAGCTGAAACAAAAAGGGGTTAAACCAGATTCCATCACACAGCACAACACATACACCCTCATGGGCTCAACAGAAAGACCTTTATATCAGGTAACGTACCTGGGGAGGAAAAAACATCAAGGATGGTGCAGTCACCACCCCTGGAGTTATTTAAAAGCCATGTAGATGTGGCACTGAGGGACTTGGGTAAGTGGTGGCCTTGGCAGCACTGGGTTAACAGCTGGACTCAATAATCTGAAGTGTCTTTTTCAACGTCAGTGATTCTGTGATTTTATATCAGTATTTGGCTATTCAAACACAGTAATTGTAACAGCAAAAGGCTGGCCCAGTGTCAGAAAAGGAAAGGACAAACTGGAGTTCCCAGGAATTTCTGGTGGCAGAGGAATGATCGAGGTTACACTGCATAGAAGTTTTTCATATTTTAAGATGTGGACATGAACATAGAGATGTACCCTGAAATTGCATTAGTACCACAGCTAAGCATAGCCTCAGTAGCAAAGAAACTCCCCTGAAGTTATTAACTGGGACCAAAAGAGCTTCAGGCGAGCAGCCTAACTCATAACTACCATCTACAGAGCAAGGCAAAAGAATTACTGGAATAAATAAATTAACAGAATGTATGGAATGTTTGGATTCCATCTCAGAAATGCAAAAGCTTACAGGTAGAATTCTCCCATAGAGGCAACCTAAAAGAAGTTCTTGGGGAATAATTTGAACGTGGTTTGAGACTTTAGAAGAGTCCATAGAGATGCAAATGAGTCAATCCATGTGTATGGAATATGCTGAGAGGTCCAAAAGTGATGGGTAATAAAGAATACAAAGGAAGGGCTGAAGCAGGACTACAGAGGGCCCAAGAAAACTTGTCAAAGTTTGTAAGTCAGCAGCGTGGAAAACAAACCCAACTAGCCAAGTTGTTATTTTCATCAGATAATGTAAAAGCCAGAACTAGCACAGAACAGCTGAGATGAACTAAGATAATACTAATAGAGCCAGATTAATTTGCAACTTCAATACGTGAAGAAATCAAAATTAAAGAATGAACACAGAACTGCAGATATATTTTTGCTAAAATGAACGCAATTATAGAAAGATCAAAATAGTCTTTTACTGAGTTTCTTAATGCTGAAATTCACAAAAGCAATCGGCCTTTTTCCAGACAGCTGAGCCATTTGTAGAAGAATGAAATTGTGAAGAGCTGCAAGAGGCAATCAGAATACTGAGGAGTAACAAAAGCCCCAGGTGTGAGTAATCTTGGCATTGAATTATCCAAAACAAGCGAGGGAAAGGAAATCTTTGTATGGCTATTTGGTAGGTTGAAGTTTGGAGAAAATTTTCAAACATGAAAGAAAGATATATATGCTCTTTTTCAGTTTAAAAAATTAACAAAAATACTAATTTCATAGAAGACTAGTCTTGGAGAATAGAATGTTGAAACTGGAGCTTAAAATGCTGTTTTGAAAATCAGTAATATTACACAAGCATGTTAAAAACATATCTATCTTCTACAAAAATTGGAGGGGGGTTTTGTTTTGCTGGTGGTGATATTCTTTTTAACTGTTTCTAACACACAATGTATTAAAATCAGGAACACGAACAGTACTTTACTACTGATATTAAGAACATGAATACCTTCATAATTAAAAGTTCATCCCCTTTAAAGACTAGCCATATTGAAAACAAGTGACTAACCTCACGCCATATGGAATTTCCTTGATTCAACTGAATTTCAGCAGTATAATTCTGCTTTTACTAGTGGGAGTCATGAAAGCAGATGAAGGGTAGCAGAGCACAGCAGAGCCTGCTACCTGTCTGGCACCACGGCCACCCTGCACAGATGGAGGAGGGATATGGCACAGGCTCCAGGACTCCACATCTCACAACTCCCAGCTCTTCGGAGCCCTGTAACACTACATGCTGCTTAAGAAGCGTTTTGCTTCTGTCAGCAGGACTTCCATATGGGGCCTGCCATGTTCCCACCGCACGTACTGCTGAAGAACGTGCCTTTCACAGTCTTTTCAAACCCATGTCCTGGTGGTCAGGCTTAATGGCTGTAATATCCTTGGCCTTGATAGTTTTCAACTGACTGAGGAACTAAAGAACCAAATTTTAGAACTCAGGTATAAAGGCTGGCCTTAGGCGTGTAGAACGGTATCATCACCTTGGCAGGCTCAACTCTGAATTTCTTTTGGTGTTGAATTTTGGGAGAGGTTTTCTTTTTTTTGAGAGAGAGAATTTTTATGTTGTTTTGGGATTTAGAGGGCTTGTGGGGGTTTCTTGCTCATCCTGCTTTATCTGATTCTCGCGTTAAGTCCCTTTTTTTCCCAGTAGGTGTTTGAACTGTTTCCCAAGTGATATTTAAATAAAAGTATGTAAGATGTTCCTCATGAATCGTTAAGAAGTATGAATGATGGCTAAGTCATATGCTAATAAAACTTGCAAGGTCAATTTTATTATGCAAATGTGTAACAGAGCGTGTAAATGGCAATTAAATCCTCAGTTTTTGGAAGATGGGATATTGCTTTCTTCTTCAGGTACTCAGTAGGGATTTCCACTGAACCTGTTGGACAAGATCCTTGTTGGACATGGGGGAACACAGTTACCAAAGGTGAGGGAAAAGCTGAGGTTCTTAACACCCTCCTTGCCTCGTTTTTCAACAGTAAGACAGCTTGTCCTCAGGACAACTGCTATGAGATATATATATGTATATAGGAAAATTTTTCAGTTCCTCATTAACAGAAACAGTAAAACAACAAAGGATAAGCTCTTACACAGCAGTAAAATAGCACAGTACTACAGAGTACCATAATGCAACACTCCCATGTATAAACACAGGTATTGATGGATTAATTCAGACCCCATTTTGATATAAAGGTTACACTGACCACCATCACTCAGTCATCCAACAAGATAAGGTACATGGAAGAACAGCATAATGTCCTAATTTTACTTTTTATGTGTGTGTTGTATATATTAAATTTTAACAACTGCAAAAAAGAGTCAGGAAAAACTGCAACTCCAGCCCTGCCCTGTTTATCCCAGCATCACACAGGGAGGAAGGATGAACTCCAGAGTAAAAGTTATTGTCCCATAGTATTTCACCAGACAGATATTTCATCCTTAAACCTGCTTCTGAATCAATGCAACAAGCCCATCTTAAATAAGGATTTTGAGGAAGATAGCTAGATTAGAACCTAATAGAAAGTCCCAGTATTATAATTCTGACCATTTTCAGTGCCAGCCTTGCAAGCAGTTTCACAGATAACACTTTCATTTATGCAGACCACGCTGGCTTGGGCCACTTTCCCAAATCTTTACATTGTGATATGGATTTTCACTGTTGTGAAAATATTTTTATGTTTATTTTCAAAGACTGCAGAAAAACTAAAGAAAAATTTACCACACTAAGTGAGCCAACATTGTAACAATATTGTACCGAGTCCCATCTTTGCTTTGGTTTCTGTTTATGTTTTTCCTGATGCCACAGAAGTATCAAAGGATATGCTAATGATAAGCCATAGTGGCAGTGACAGATAACACTTTAAAGGTGAAATGCATAATTCTCCAACAACCTTGGTAGCACAGTCACCTTCCCTGAAACACACAGTACAAAGCCACTCTTTTGCATCACATTACTCAGCCTCAGAAATTAAAAAAAAAAAAAAAATCAGGTTTGGCTTTTGTTGTTGTTGTTTCTCTTTTGGGTTTAATACATCTAGAGCTAAAATTACTTGGAAAGATCAATTCTTTGAAATGGATAGTATTTTGCTTCAAGTTCAACAGTTAAAAGGATAAAAAAAGAGACCTTAGCAATGTAAGACAGCTAATTGTTTGCTGCAGTTATACTGGTAATACAGCACAAAAATAGCTGTTCAGCCACCTTACATTGCAGTATTAAATTCTTGAGTTCTGTATGACAATTGCTATATTCAAATATAGTTTATTCATAAAGATCAAACTTTGAAAAATTATGTGTTTTGCTCTGCTGAGATGTCTAACTATTTACATCCCCAAAGTAGCTTGAAGTCATTCAGTTTTCAGCTCATTTAACAGATTTTAGATTTCTTCTACTAAAATTAATATTGTCTAAAACATTACAAATTGTGAAATTCTTTCACATTAAAGACAAATCAAATATTAGAACCATTTCCAACCAAGCTACATCTAGCAATTATCACATTTACATTCTGAAACACCACATTCCTTCACATTTTGCAACCAGAAAGAATACTTCGTTCAGTCTACTTTGTCTTTGCACATTATTGTAACACAAATGTTTTAAAATTCAAACACAGAGGAACTTTGTGTTTTCAAGCCATGTATTAAAATTACTACAAGACAGATTTTTAAACTCTAAGAATGAGAATTTTGCACCTACTGACTAGTTTGTCTTTAAAAAAACAACCCTACAAGTGATATGAGTAGGTAACAAACTAGCTTGAACTGCACATCCCAAACCTGAGTCAGAATATTGGACCCCCCCTTCACTATGCACGAGTGACAAGCCCTTCTCCCAAGAGGTGATACACGAGCACTGTATCTTTTTAATTTTAGCAATTTTGAGTTCATCTTGCTTTTCAGCTGTTACTTTTCAGTTGTTCATAGGCTTTTTTTACCCTACAGATTGACATTGCATACAGCGGCGAGAGCAAGGACAAAGGAATGCGCTGTGTATTTGGAGGGGCCAAAAGGAACATGTGAAGTTATCTGCCATGTATTCCTTTCAGACTTCATTCTACTCTTGAGAAAGGTAAACACACCTTCCACAGGCTTTTACTGGGGAACATTCCACTGCACCACAGAAATGAAGCCATTAATGATGCTTTTCACAATGGAATGTCATCTTTACTCATATCCATCTGCAAATCTCCAACAGCAACTTTTTCTAGGGTTCCAGGTGTGGAATTCAGTCAGGGATTTTGGCAACTATATGTCAGAACCCAGATTTCTCCATCCCAGCAGATTAGAAGGCAAGTAGAATGTGTATCAGCTAGAACACACATTCGTTCAAGAAGTTCAAATTCATCTTTTGGCAAATCAGGATTTAGGAGTTTTGTAAACACCAGACAAAACACCACCAAGGATCCTCTAGCCCTGAATCAAGAGAATGAGTTCCTTCCATGATTCACATTGCCTACTGATTAAGAGTCCACTCTTGTTTATCACTTACTCAAAACTGATTCCTAATCTTTGTTTTTCACAAGTTCCACACTGCTGGCAGGCAGCAGACAGCTCTGTACCAGCAGGCTGTGCAGCCCCTGGCACGGGGCAGGCAGCGCGCACTGTACAAGCACACAAACTGCTGCTACGTCTTTCTGGAGAAGTCAGCGCTGTTGGGGTTACTGCATTCCTTCTCCTTCCCTAAGGAGATAATAAGCAAA
The DNA here is from genome assembly GCA_013396735.1 of Grallaria varia. NCBI lineage: Eukaryota > Metazoa > Chordata > Aves > Passeriformes > Formicariidae > Grallaria > Grallaria varia. Next base: position 4,140,120 of record VWZG01006450.1, read on the forward strand.
TAAATACTCATAAATTTCAGAGGAGTGTCCATGAGCTACCAGTGTAAAATCATCATCTGCACAGATGCTTTAGCAGCACTGAGAGGAGCCAGTTCCATCAGAGATATGGAATTCATTCCAATTTCAATTTCACATCAAGTGCTAACGGAGGAATTTCAAGCAGGCATGTGACCCAGCCAGTGCTACCCTGGTCCCAGAGTGATTTGGCTTCCACAGAGTCTCCTTTTCCCAGTCACTCCTTGTAAAAATCTCTTCTTCAGAAATACAGGATTAGAAACTTCAAAGTCAATTAATTCTGTTCTTCAGTCTGAGAGAAAAATCAGAGCTCACTGTGACTACAGCCTGACTGCAGAGAGAGCAGGGGCAGGGAGGGGGAACACAAAATCAAACAAGCTGCACCTTCAGGCAGCAGAGAGAGTGCGCTGTGGAGGGGGAAGGTGTAGGAATAGAGTGCCTTACTAAAATGCAAAAAGATTAATACCCCAGGTACATCTTCGGTAGTTGCATTCGCAGAATTATCAGCAACGAGCCAAAGAGTGAGCACAGAGATCTGTAGATCCTTCCTGGGTACAAGAGGGCTGAGATGAACCAGAGGAGCTCTGCAGAGATGGGAGAGACCACTGCTGAGCAGGCTCTCTGCACAGCAGGCAGCTGCCTGGGGAATGCTAATTCTGCCTGCTTTATTGTCTGCTGGAAGTAATGAAATGAGCCAGGGTGGCATTTCATCCTGGAGGTTTAAGGTTTATTTTCAAATCCAAAGAAAATGAATCTCAGGGATATGGTGAACTCAGACTAACAGATTTCACACAGCTTACCCCAAAATTAATAAGTGCCTCGGTTGTATTCCTTTCTTTCTTTTTTAATTAAGTGATTTCCAGATAGAGTAGACAGGAGTATTAAAATTAAAGGATACACCAACTCTTATTACTAGTTTTGCTGTTTCATAATTCCAGTGAGAATTTTACCATTTCCAGAAGCTCTCTCTAGTTCTACTTAGTTTTTGTCTTGTTCTAAGGCAAATTTGATGCCAATTCCAGAACATGGGGAAAGTGCCATACAGAATTAATTTCAGCTGCAATTCCTATTTTAAAGTATCTCTTTGAAGGTAGCACATGAGCAGATCTTGACATTCTCAGAACATATGCATTCATTGCATATCTACTTTGCTTGACAGTTTAAGAGAGGCATTTAAATAGTCTCTCCATTGCAGTATTTCACATTTCACCTGAGTGCCACAAAATCTCTGCTCTCAACATTTTCCTGCTATATCACACGGTACCTATCATGACACATTCCAAATTGTAAGGAACATCCACAGAGGAGAAATACTAGCCATGCCCTATGGCAAAAGTCAGATTAATTGCTAAAATGAGAAAAAGATCCAAAACAGTGCTTAGGGACCACTTTGCAGCAGTATCTTTTGCCAAAGGCAAGTTTCTGAGGGGAAAAAAAAAAGGTCCTTTATGAACTCACAAAACTATCAGTACAAGAGCTACATATACATCAAAACTACAGAAAAATTAAATAGCCCTCAGGTTCAAAAATAGAGCTTGATTTAAAATAGAAGCAAAAAGCACAAAGCTGCCTTTTGTCAAAAATGAACTAGATTAAAAAATTGTTGGGTTTGTGGGTGTGCCAGAAGAGAATGACATTTCTAGTACAGGTGAGCAAGAGCTCTGGACACAGGACAGCCAACACTGGGGCCTCTGCCAAAGCTCTGGGTAACTGCATTCACGTACTCACATTGGGGTGTTATGGGTTCTAGATTTGAGCCGATCTTACAAAAGACCCTCCCTGAAACAGAAATTGTTGAGCACTAAGTTTTTCTTGCTTTGATTTACTTTAAAGAGCTTTCTGCATAGAAATCTAACTCCTTGCTAGCAAGCTGCTGAGCCTGAGGTCTTCAAGCTGTGACTACTCCTGTGCTAGACTGCAGTTGCCTTCCTCCTCCTGAGCAGGTGTGTGCTCTCAGCTCATGGAGTCCATCTACACCAGCATTCAGCCTCAGAAGGGGCCAGAAGAAGAAAAACAAAGAAGCACAAAATAACAGTAAGTAGATGTGATAATGCTCCAGCAGTACCCTGCCAAGCTTCCAGTCTGCAGCCCTGGGACTTCCCGAGAGCTGAGAAAGCCCCTTAGGCATTGCCCTGGAAAACAGAGCAGCCGCTTGCACTCCAACTCTCCCCACCATTTATGATGCTACTGACTCTCTTTACATACCCCACCCCTCAGTTCTCTTTCTTTCAAGAATGAGGAATCCACACATATATGATCCACTTGCATTCACGCCTGCAGTTGCCTTTGCGTCCCTTCTCTGAATTCTTTAACTTCATTTCTGACTCCTAAGAATCACGCACTGCTGAAGTTCTAATTGCCCTGTGGATTATGGCACTGGCAAACAGTTTACACAGAAAGCAGGGAGCTCACAATGGCCTTTATCACATCCAGAAGTAGGAGGTGAAAGGCCTCAGCATAAGCCTGAACACAGCCACCCAACTGCAAGGGAGGCTTTGAGGTCTCAGCCATGACCTGATGAAGCCTGAAGGCTGGAGCCCTGAGCAGGGTGGCTGCCCTTGTTGCACTGCATGCCTGGACAAATAAGACCTTGGTCACCACCAAGGGAAAGCTCATGATATTTTCTCTCGCCTCACTCTTACATCAGGATGCCAGTCGCTACAGAACAATACCATTTGCACTCAGCTACTAGAAACATACATGTATTTCTGGATAAAAAGTAGTAATCTGTGTTCCTGGATTTGTAATACCTTCCCTGAGTTTCTATTTAAATGAAAATGAGATTTTCACAGCATTTTCACCTTTTAAAAACATATCAAGCTTTCTATTATGTATCAACTCAGAATCCCAACATTTTTCAAATAAAATGGTTTTTTTTCTCTACTGTGCTACCTATTTTGACATGAAAAGGAATTAGAACAGAAATACTGAGAGTGCCATCCAGCATTGCTGGGCAAGCAGGAGGAGCAGTTGCAGAAGAGAGCAGTTTAACAACAGCTGAAGCACTGAAAGGTCTTCCCACACCCCACAAAGGGGATGGGGAGTGCTCCAGCTCTGCATTGAGATACTGAGAGTTAAGCCATGGAAATGAGTTTCTTTTCAGTTGTCACACACAGGGAATATTTTAACTTATTACACCTCACATCTTATAAAAGTGTCATTTCTCTATTCTCTTCTCCTAAAAAATTGCATAGATGGGAAACTCTGAAGTTCTCACCAAGCCTTGAGATCTTTAGGGATGAAGAACTGGAAAGGCATGGTTTTAGCAGAACAACTGAGGACATTATGAAAGCTGGAAACATCACTTTTACTCATAATAAGATCATATCAAGTTTATAAAGTTTAAATATAATGTAACTCTTATTCTGCATTTATTATTACTTTATCGTGATTTTTAAGATTCACAAAAATGCTTCTTATTATGAAAGTGCAGGGAATGGCCAAATTATCTCTCCTGGACTTTGATAGGACAATGGAACACATACTCAGAGACAGCCAAGTTATAATTCACTACGCAGAGTCAAGGTTAGACCCAGATGCCAATAAAGATTCATTAAGTATGAAATACAATATCAGCAGTGTCTTTGTAATGACCTGAACACTAATTTAGGCTCAGAGCACTCAAAATCCCCAATGAAAGAAAGGGAAAAGGGAACAATTTCACAGCTTTTAACCACAAATGTGATAACATGTAACACATTTGAAAAGATATTGGGAGCTATGTAAAAATGAGAGTAGTCAAGTGAAATACAACATTGCAAATTAATAGCGTTTAGTTAGATTTTTCCTTATTTTTTCTAGTGAAAAGAATGATTCCTTTTCCTAGTTATTTTAACTGCCTTAGAAGACTTTCACTCCAACAAATTAAAATTAACCAGAAATCAACTATACCATGTACATCAGCACCCACATGGGTTCCAGCCTTGCGAGATCTGTGTGAACAGCATGCACTTCTCTTCAATGAGGACAAAACCACTGCATGGGCATGGCAGTGGAGCTTCTGTCACAGGACTGGCACTGACTCCTCCCTGAAGAAATGCTCAAGTTTAGGGCTGCCTAGAAATGTCATGTCTTTACCTCAACTCTGGAACAACATTATATTTCCACCTAAAATGTTGCACATCCTCCTGCATAGCCAGAACCTCCAGTGTAACCAGAACAATGTAAGATCAGCTGTCTCTGTGACAGGAAGCACTGTGTTACACCATTCTCATCTTCCCTGCTGTGTCACAGAGCTATTTAAGACTTCATTCATTCATGCATGCATAATATATGAAAAGCTTCTAAGCTTGACTTAGCTCTGCCGTTTTAGATGAAATATTTTAGTTATGTCGTTTAGAAAACCTAGAGTTAGTGTTGACTACTTCCTATATCCCTTTAACTTAGAGAGCAGTCAGCAGGAGCAGCGGGGCTTTCATGATTTTGCAATTACAGAAGACAGTGTTTCTCCTCTGCCTGCCATGTACTCTAAGATAGTAGCAGTAAAAACATGTATGTCACAATAATATGAAACAAAAATGTTTTAAGAACATGTACTACAAAAGCCATGATTTTGTATTACTTTACTTTTTAAACTTTTTTAATTATGCTCTTGTCGTCGTGAAGTTAGAGGCAGGTCAAAGAAACGACATCGTCTTGTTCCAAAAACAGGTCAGGAACTTTATTGTGTCAGAGGCTGCGTTTCTTGTAGACCTGAGTATGGACACATGTCCAAGGACCACTGGTTTCTCTATATAATAATTTCTAATATTTCTAAATAATTCCTAATTGGACACACAAACCACGCATGTCAGTAAACATTACTCATCACTTTAGAAACCGGATTTCTGTTCCAGGTGTTACAGCTTTCCTTCCGTGCATATCACCCTGACGTGTGCAGAAGGTTCCTAGCATAGTCCAACTATTCCACAGAGACTTCAGGCCAGCTGAAGTCTACCCTACACATGCTTGTGTATTGCAATAAACCCACACTTCTCTGTGCCCCCACCTGAGTGGATCATCAGGTGTCACTGATACAACTACATTTTTTCACTAATACCACTTTCACAATCCATACAAACACAGAAAGACAAGTCTTGCAAAACTCATCCTGGGTTGTACCTTCATGACAAAAACCAATCTCAAATCCGGTCATGAGCAAATCAATCTTTTAAGATATTCTAATAAACTCCTCTATTCTTCCTACCATTTCTACAACACAATAATTCTTAATCTTCCTTCATAAAAAATGACTTGTTGCACCAAAACTTTTCAGACCTGTGGCAGCACAACTTGTAAGTAACTGATGTGTAAAAATGGATATCGATACACTCAGAGTGCAAAAAGAAATTAAAGTAACCCAGTTCTAGACATGGGGAATGGCTGGAACCATTGCAGATTTCCTGGTGGCTCTCTTAGCTTTATTATTTAGTCCATCCCCTAATTCTATCAACCTAAACCAAACTACTATGCCTTCATCTGGAGTATTTTCTATAAGAAAAAAGTCCGAGTACCTTCCAGTAGCAATCCATGGTGCCATTTCAACCACCATTTCTAGCACTCTGAAAGGGCAGGAGCCTTCTTTTCAAACCCCTAGCTTCAAAATAAATACCTCATTTATACACAAAATGGGCCTTGTGACTTTTTCATCTCTTGACAGTTGTAAAGTTTCAGTTTGTCCTGCAAACCCATGCACTGAAAGCCATGAGAATCGTAAGGGCTCAGAGCCGTTGGTTCTTTAGCAAACAGTACAACCAGAAAAGAGAAATGAAAATTATTCCTGGAATTTCACCTCAGGGTAATCACAAAATAATCACTGTATTTTCCTTATCTGCCCTCAGTGAACATACAAGTCTAATAAGATATGTTATATTCATAAATGGACAGCTGAAAGATGAAATCAGGTCAATGCTGATTTCATTAGGTTTACAACAGCAAAGATAAATAATTTGTTTAACTATGGGAGAAAGGAAAAAAATCACCATCATAGTTTAAAAATATCTACAGAGCAAGTGAATGGGTAAATATTAGAATGTCACATGAAGCACAACATGATGAATAACCCAGCAGTGCAAGCAATGTGGAATCACGCATGATTAAGGAAAAATAATTTAGAGAAGATTGAACATAAAGAGGAAAGATAAGCAAGAAGCAGTCAAAAATTAAAACATCTAATGAAATACTAGAAAAGCAGGAGAAATTCTTCAAAAAGTAGAAAACATTGGCAGGGAGGCAACCAGACCACGGAGGACATGGGAAAGAAGGTGTCAGACAGTATTTATATAGCATGGAACAAGCAAATTAATTGCCTCAGAGTTCAGTACAAGAGACATAAAAGAGTGATCAGGAATTTCATATTATTTTCTTAATGAGAACATGTACTTTCAGAAAAAAAAAAGGAAGAACCAAGGTAATTAAATAATTTCAATGAAACTCTAAAACCAACACTTAAAATAGCTTCTGGTTTCAGGAAGTCTCTCGAGACGCTGATAAACCCTTTGGTGCAGATTGTCACTTGCCTAAATAATTGCCTAAAATAATTAACTGATCTCCACTGCTACACAGGCCATCTCTTAGCCATGAAAAACGGTAAGCAATTCTCTGAAGTGTATATTTGACATACTGTATTATAGTCTTCAGGAGAGAAATGGAGTTATCAAATGTATTTCTCCCAATTACTCTCGAATGGAGAGTGGGGTACTGGGGAAAAGTTCCAAACTGCCACCTGCAGCCAGAACACCAGGCAGGTACTGTCTGTCTCACACTGTCTCACAGAGGTGCAGATCTGGTTGAAAGAGGTGAACAATACCTGACTCCTATTACACTAAAATATACCTCTTTTCTAGCTGCTCACCTCCATCAACATTCATGGGCAGCAAAGCTGAGTCTCAACAGCCTAACAGAAGATGGAAAAAAAACCCAAAACCCTGAAGATCTTTGACTATTTAAAACACAAGGCATTTCTCTGGTTTTGTTCGGTTCGTTGGTTTTGGTATTGCGAGGGGAGAACTAGGGAAAACCTAGGGACACCACGTACTGACCAATATGATCAAGGTAATGCCGTTTATTGTTGTGAAAACACCCCTTAAATAACCCAGATAGCACATACACTGCAAACCACCCTGTGACTGGTTAATACGAATAACACACAACTCTATTGGTGTAAAATAAAGTCCTTGTGACTTCTCTCTGTGGCCGATGTTTTTCAGTTCCTCTGCTGCAGTTTCTGTAAGTTTACATTCTTGTCCCTGTTGATCTCCACAGAGGCTTCTTACAAGCAGTTTCTCATGGCAGTCTTAGAGGCCTTGCAGCATAACTGCATCCAAAGCACTGAGGTCGCTCACATGTCCATTTTCTGCAAGATGTTTCCCAACATTTTGGGGTGGGTTTTTTTATATTTTCGGGTCGTGTCGGTTGAGTTCCGAGGAATTTTTCTTTCACCTTTATCGTGTAATACCCTGATTTTGTCCTGAACATCACCTTGGGTTTATATAAAGCATCCCAGCCAGTGCCATTTGTGGGGTTCACTTTTCCCTCAGGGCAGCAAAGGAAAAGCTGAAGATTCATCAGGCAGTTGTGTCTGACACCACATCACCCAGATTGGAGATCAGAAAACAAGCTGATGAATGACAAGACAAAAGTTAAAGGCACACAGCACTTCTGCAAAAAAAAAAAAAAAAAAACCAAAAAACACACCATTTTTTAAATGAGTATGGCAACAGCTAAAGAACTGTGTCATAAGCTCAAACTACTTAGTCTTTTAAAAATAGAATTCATCAAAAAACTTCTGAAGTTCAGCGCTTCAAGTTGTTTACAGGATCACAGCAATAAGTCTGTTATCACACCACATATTGTCAACATGCAAGAGACACAAGACAGCCCCAAACCACTCCCCAGCGGTGGGGAGCAGTGTGTGCTGGAGAAAACAACTTCAGAAACGGGGCAAAAGCCTTTGACTTCGGGGGTTTTTTTAGTAAACCATTTTAGCTTATGGCAATCAATGTTTTATGGACTTCCTGATTTAAAGGTTGTCCATTAGTATATTAATTAACCACCTATGGACTCATCTTTTATGAATTTATCCAATCCCTTATTGAACTCCAGTCAAAAATAAAGATCAAGAGGTTAGTGATTTAATTTCTAGATCATGAGCATGGATTTATCTAAAAGCAAAAGGAAAATAACTATTCCCTTTGCTAAAACGACTCATAGTGACATTTAAATGAAAATTGCTTAATTCACAAATCAAGGCAAAATTTCCATTTTTATATGTCAAAAATATTTGCATTAAAATAAGATAATTTAGTCTTCTTAGACCCATCTCAAAAACAACAGGATTTTTCAAGTGTAGAAAAGTAAAACTCCATAAACATCCATAAATGCAACAATTAAGATAAATGCAAAATTAATGACTCAAGAATTACTAATTTACTGGCACATTTACAAAGTGTTAAATTACCGTCTCACCACAAGATACGGGGAATGAGGGATAAAAGTATGATTTCACTGACAAAACTCCACTTTTTCAATATAATGGAAAATCATAATGAAAAATTATAATATGAGCCATACCATTTTAAATTCAGGTGTTATTCTTGCCTGCTCAGTGTGTTAAGGAGGACAAAATCCCTGTGCTGTGCAAGCCCCAAGGGCTAACAAACCCAAAAGCCTCACTGACGAAAAAGTGAGGTATAAATTAAAGATGTTTGCCAGTGTCTTCCTTACCATGTTCCCAACCTGTGCCAAAGATTTACCAGTAGCACTGGTTTTAAATGCTGTGTTAACCTTACACTTAAGAATTAAAGAATTAACCACATACTGATGTATAAAATGTTGTCCTGTCATCCCTTTGGGGAGGCTGAAGTTTATTGCCAATATTATAATAAATGTGACAAGAGTGATTTGAACATACATGAATTGTCTAAATGCTGCCTAACTCCATTTTCCTGCAGCAGAGCTTGCTGCTCCAGTTCCAGATTCTTTTTAAAACAAAGCTTCCCAGGTATGGAGGAGTTGTTCCCTTTTTCCTTGCACATACTGTTTCCACTGCATTTTTTCATTGCTCTGAAATGACCCATCAAAAATACAGGGCACAAGATTTTTCTCTAATGTAGCATTTCTGGAGTGCTTTGTGCCACACTGATGGCTGTAATTTAAACCTTATAATAAAAAAACAGATTAATCAATAAAATTTCAATTTATAGTATTATTTCGGAACTGTTTATTTCTTACGAGAAACACCTTTTTTGTTATGATTTACTCCAACAGTTTGTCCTCCTGGAGTACTTGCACAGCATGGCCAGGAGCAATCATGCAAGATATGCTGCGCTAGCTCAAATACCACAGAAATGCATTTGGACCAAGAATATGTAGCTGTATCTATTTATGTGCACAGTAAAATACATTATGAAGTGCTCTCTTTAATTCACTGGTTTTTCCCTTCAGAGTAACTAATTTTAAAACATATACCAAAGTTAATGTGGCATAATTACATGGCACTGAAATCAAGATGCTACCTGAAATAAATGCCTACACTTGTCCTTACTGTTGCCAAGCACCAAAGGCAGAGCCAAATGACACAGTGCTTAAGAGAACATGAGCTACGCAATATTCTTCCTTCCAAAAGTAAAATCCCACAAAACCAACATTCACACTTCTGCTCCCACCACCCAGGGATTTTTAGCTTTGTGTCACCTCAAAACAGAAGAGCAAACTCCAGGCCAGGTGTCAGGCTCTGTGGCTGCTCTCCCCAAGGGCACCGCAGTCCTGCCTCACTGAGCTCTCAGCCTCGGCTGTTCCCTCCACAGATCCAAATTCTGCAACACAAACGTATCAAGATGCCTGTGGTTGCGTGCCTGGAAAGCATCGCCTGGACATTTTCATGGAGCCTCACATTCAGAGCCCATTCTTGGAAATAATTTGAAATCTGTAAATATTATTTTTATGCACATTTAGGTCAATCTAAAACAACAACAGCCTTGCTGTTGATCAGTAAGATTCTTTCCACCCCTTCTATCAGTCCTAAGGCTGGTGGATCCCCAGTGTCAAGGACTGAAGCACCACCAGAGTTTGGGCACTATGAGCCTCAGGCTTCACTGGGTTTAGGTTGTCCTTTTGCCCAAGAAAAGCCTCACATCTCTCAATCAATGCATGCCATGTGTGTGCCACTTTGCCTTATTCCCTTAGAAAATGGAAGTATAAGTCTTGCTTATATTTACCTAAAGCTCTAGAGATTCAGGTTACTAATTTGAAACATTTGTGATCAGACACCTACAATTTGAGCTGAGCTTTCTACAGCTGCCACACGTAAGGAATTGCACATCAGAGTACAGAGTAAGACAATTCAGAAGTCTAATGCAAACAAATTAAACTTGAGCCTTTTTCTTGGTATTCATCAGAAGGACGATTAGTTTTAAACATATGAAATTCTAGTTGCCCCAAATCTGATGTTTTATTGCAGCTGCATTTCACACAGCTGTTCAAACACAGTCCGAAACAAGGACATTGACTAAATGTTCAGTTAACCCACACTCAAAATAAACCTCTGATTTTCCAGGAAAAAGAAAAAGGAAGAATCTCATCTCACTGTTGATCTGCTTTTGCGTCCCGAAACTCTTCCACATAGCACCAGCAGTGATAATCTTGAAGTCCTGATTAAGAGAAATTGTGACCACCTGAAACTCCAAGTTTCTTTAGCCCTTCCCTCAGCAGCAGCTGAACGACTAGAGAGGCTGGGCACTTAAAAAAGCATCCAGCTGGAGTCTGGGCAGTATTCCAGCCTTAGAGAACCCAGGAGAAGGAGCACAGCGGGTTTGCTCTATAAATCTAAAAGGTGCAATTCGATTCAAATAAGATAAAAGTAACTAGTGTCTGGAGAAAAATGAGATGAGGCAAAATAACTTTTGAACCAGTAAAGTGCCAAAAATCCAAAAGGTGAGTGAGAAAGGGACTGTGCTGACCAGTGCTGGGCACCTTTGGAATAAATAACCAGCTGTTAGAGACGTAACAAATGAACAAAGCTGCAAGGATTTTAGATTAAGCAGGCATCGTCTACCTAATTACACTGAAATCAAATAAACTCAGGACAGGTGGGAGTGAAGAGGATAAATGGGGTGTTTGCCCTCAGTTGTCTGTGTAGGAGGCTCTTCCCTCGCAGTGGTGCTCCCCTGGCAGGTGAGGCTGAGCTGGCACAGAAGCTGCTGGAAGCAGGAGGGGCAGAGGCCAGAGTTAATGTTCCTAAAAAACACTCATGAATTCTCTTTACAGTTCTTTTCATTGAAATGCATCTGAGCACTTCAAAATGAAGAATCACACCGAGATGATAGTCTCTCTCCTACTCAAAATATTGATAAATGACCGTTCATTAAACCCCTCCAAGAAAGCTATTAACAGGCTCCTCCTCGCCACTGCTCCCGGTGCTCCCTGACGCTCCACAGATAAAACAGAGCGGGTTGGCATCGCTGGTGTAATGGAAAAAGGAGGCAGAGGCTCGAAAACCTGCTCTGTGTGGATTCAGGTTACCCAAACTGAGCATTCTCTTTAGGGAGATACCTTTTGTTCATTAGCTAAGCACTCAAATGAATGAACGTAAGCTTTCAGAAAACAGGCTGATGTTACATGAATAGCATCAGCTGTGCATCTTCTCAAGAAAATATTTATAGCTAATTAAAAATAAGTATTGATAAACCCTCTAAAAGTGAGCCAACACTGAACATCTATCTTTATTTATAACCTAAAAGTGCCAGTACTTTTATAATTCCAAAAAAGAGATTCAATCATGCATGTTTACAGTAAGAAATAAGAATTAGGATTGAAAATTGAACAGGTGACAGTTGTGGAAGTGGAATTAAGTTTTAATTAAAACATATGACTATTTGAAGTGACTAGTTTAAGTCACACATTGAAAAGCACATTGGACAATATGACTACTTTGTTAAAATCATGAATGTTAATATAAAATATGCTAATAGCCTAAAACAGTGATAAGAAGGGTAAATGAGGCTAATTTATCTTACTTCATTCTTCCAAAACTGCTTTACTGTTTTCTTCCTGCTGTCTGGAAAGCTATTTGATGTTGATGGCAAAGCCTGAATGTTATGTACTTTTGCAATGAAGTCTCATACAAGAACTAATCTGAGAAGTGGCTGGATTTTCTCTGTCTGTATTTTCAGATAAGTGTTCTACAGTTGAATGCACTATCTTTAAATACTTTTCGCTTCTCTTCTTGGCACTGAAGATGAGACCATCATAATTGTCTCCAGCAGCAAATACTTTTAAGTTTTCTCTACAAGTCTTTATTTTCCTCCTTTATATCTTAAGAAGACTTTTCATTTTCTCTAAATTTGAACTTCCAAAAGAATTCACTAAATTTCCTAAGACTGACTAGACCACAGACTATTTTTTTGTTTTAGCATACAAACATGCCAGAGTTTTAAAGACAGGCAAAATTCAAAGATAGCTCAAGTCACTTTCTTTTTGTAGATACTTATTTCCAGCTGTCCCAAGAGAATGAAAGCTCCATGTTTGCAGAACTGTAGCAGTGTGCACTGGAGCAGTAATGCACCCAGGGAGAGGAGTTCCAGGAGACTGTGCACGCCAGATGATGCACGTGACTCCCTGGAATCCTTGACAAACGCATATCATCCCCTGAAAGATCTCCCTGAAGTTTTCACTGGCTTTCTTCTCATTCTGGGAAAGCCAAACACAAGTTTTTCAGGTTTCACCTCTTCCTCCCCCTCCCCGATCAGTACTTGTTTAAAAACAGCTTTCTGCAGACTCGGATGGATTTTAGGACATATGAGAGTTAAATATTTAATCCATGCATGCTTGAGCTCCATGCTATGATTCAGAGAGGTCTACAGAAAAAAATCCACCTTCCATTAAACCTGCCTGTTGCATATTTATTCCATTACACATAGTACAGGTGTGAGATAAACCCACTGTACCTCCTTCTTTCCTTTCTCCTGTTCACCAGGAGCACCTGAGGGCAGTTTGAGCTCTCACACCACTGCTGTGTGATGGGAGTGAAGGGAGAAGAGAAGTCCACCTACACTCGAATAGCAATAAACATTGTTCCTCTTTCAGAATTCCTGGCAGGATCTGTTTATAAACACACATATTTTTCTGGAAAATCAAAGAACTAAAAAGCAAAGCAGCAAGGTGGGATGCAGCTGATCTGCACAAGAAGAGGTTCTCCAACCCCTCATCTGTCAAATATCCTAAATTCTACACATTTAGCAAAAACAACCATCAAGTCCAAAGGGAATAAAGAAGAAAAATATTTATCATGCCTTTAAATATTCTCCAAGCTATGACTATCAAGGTTCCATATTATGCTTCTAAATACTCCACTGACTGACAGTGGATTGCTAACCATCTCTTCAATTTCCAGTGTTGTCTAATTTGCAAAACAAGTAAAAATAAAGCTCTTAGTGCTTTCAAGAAAAGAAATTTGCCACTGCTACATGAAAGAGACCAGTGGAACTATGAGCAAAATTTAAATGACACCAAAATTAACTAGCAACAATTACAGTTAAAATACAAGATGTGAATACCAAAATATTGCTGAAAACCTTTAATTTGTCAGCAGTAATTAACACAACTGTAGCCATCTCTGCTGTATTCATTATGTCTTTAATATCTCAGTTAAAACTATTTATAGTAATACTGGGTTGATTCACCATAATCTCCCTCCACCTACAACCACTTATAATTTTTCCCTTCAGTAATTCTATAAAATTGAGGGTTGTTTTTTGTTCCCTTTCCATCTGCTGATAAAAAAACACCCACCTTTTTTACTATATTTTACTAAATACAAATCAGTGGTCAGTATAGCCCCCATTGAGCAGCTCAGTTTTAAAGAGGACACATTGATATTTATTTTCCTTCTAATTGTGCAGATGCAAATTAGCTCAATGAATGAACTGAGTGGATAGTGGGAAAAATGTTTATCCTCCATTGTGAAATAGTGAGCCCAGAACAGTAATACGTTTTGACATTTAAGATCTTTCTCTTTCTATTATATGAATAGAAAATATGAATGATTATTTGCTTCTCTTCTCAAGAATGCCATTCCCAATCTAGCCTTGATCAAAGTGATAGGAAATCAGAATAAAAACCCCATGCAATAAAATACACGGTGGACATTCAAATCAGTGTACATTTAAAACAGACTCAAAAAAAGAAATCTGTTCCAAATTCCCCTGGAATATTCCTCACTATTGCCTCAAATGGGGAAGAACTTGCACACTAAAAATTAGTTAAAAACCAAGTACATTCAAGAAAAGAGAACAGAGGGTGGTTTGTAAATAAAAACTACGCTCATTGACTACAATATTCAGTATGAATTCTTTACTGAGCTTTCATAAACTCTCTCTGGAAATATTCTATAGTGCTCTGAATAAAGAAAATTCCTTTCTTTAGGAACTTTCTCAGCTTTGCAGTACTCGCTATGATCTCTGTGTTCAACCAGCCAAGTTAATTTTGCACTCACCAACACATCACTTTATTTTCCATAAAAATTAATTTGTTGACCAGGACACCAATTTACCAGTACTTCCTTGGAAATATCTGAATGCAGTACATGCAGTTTAATAATTTGTTTGCTTACATAAGTACATTTATATGCAGAAACCAAATAGTAAACTCCATCTGCTGATATTGCACATGTAATCCTCAAAGTCTAAAGGTCTGCACCCTGAGGTACTGACATCCACTTACTTACATGTGCAAACTGCACATGCATATGAAATACGATATATTACTTTAACTGTGCATAAACAGTATCATCCTAATAGTAACTGAAAACAGCTTAAAGACTGGTGTAAAAATCATCAGTGGAAAAAAACCCCATTTCTCTTCACTGCAAATGTTTGTTAAATGTAAATGCTGATATTCTACTTAGAAGAACATTTGTCTGCATGTGGAATTTCACGATAAAAAGCTTTAGTCCCAGGTTTCTCTAGATAAACCCCACTGGTTTACTGATGCATGAATGCACTGAAATTGAATTACTGCACAATAGCAATTACTTTTCACAGTACAGATATAATGAGAATCAGCTCCACAATGAACACCAGGTAGCTACAGTAGGAAAAGTTAATAAAAAAAAGGCTCTTATTTGCATTTTCTGCTGCAGCAATGGTAGTTGCCGCAAAGAAAAATCATCCTTAACACTCGATTTGCCATCTTACCAGTAAATCAAAAATCATTTTTATAGGATCTCTTTATTTGCAAAGAAAGACTAATGAAATAGAAACTTAACTGCACAGCTAAAGTTTTAATAATAGCTTTTGGACTATTCCTTAATAACTAACTTATCTTTCATTTTCGTTTCTTTTTCACTTCCCTCTAGCCTTCTTGGATTTTTTCCCATTATACCAATAACTTGGAAATGTTAAAGCACCAAATGAACAACTTTAATTTCATCTTTTTTTCACTATCAAGTTTATTGCTGTAGTCATTTCTTACTGAGCATTGTATCATAGTGCTCCATTCTTGTTCACTTTTAAATTAGTGGAATCACTAAAGTGTCATGAAATTATTTAAAAAAAAAAAAAAAAA
>VWZG01006450.1:4155750-4302800 GCA_013396735.1 Grallaria varia
CTCTGGTAACTTTTAATTAAGTCTGCTCAAGAACATTTCTTACGAGTCAAATCACTAAAAGTCCAGGAAAAGCAACCACAGCAATGCCACGAGTGACAACAGAGTACATGAGGCTCTCAAAGGGATTATTTGTGTTTGACCATAAAATAAAACCAACTGCTGAACCGCACAGGAAGCATTGCCATTTCTGCCACCTTAAGGGCAGTAACATTTTTCCCCAATTTGAGTGTCATAAACTTAAAAGCAAATGGATACATCTACCTTTGTCACAGACAGGGACAAAGCATCAGCAGGACTGAATCAAAACCACTCTTCAGTGATTTTAACTTCATTCATGTCACGAACAACTCAGAATAAAACAAGAAGTTTCCTGCCTGAGATTCAAAGGAGTAGGGCAGTACTAGGAAGGAAATGGTTAACAGGAACATCCTGGCCTGACATAAACCCAAGGTAAAGAGTGAACACTGGGGAAGAGGGGGGAAAGTTGTTTGCAAGGGTTTCCATCAGTAAGTAGATGATAAAAGGTTATATAATTGCTTTAGTACTTTCAGTTTTCCATTTATCTTCTGTATCTGACAGCATAAAAATAGGACGTTCTGTGATAGGATAATTGCATACTGAAGGGTAATTCAAACAGGGGATGAATATGATAAAAATCACACTGAACCAACTAATCACTATGAAAAGCGATGAGACAAAGATAAAAATTCAACCAGAATATTAAGAGGGAGGAGGGAGAAGAGAGTTCAAATGTGAGAGTAGCTCTGAACAAGCTGATGTGTTTGAAAGCACAAAGCAAAATAAAAACAACAACAAAAAAACCCACAAACAACAACAAAAAACACATAAACAAGAACACTTGAGGCCTTTACAAGCCATCCTATTTCTCTATTTCCAGGTCTTCCTTCTTGGCCTTTTCTATAAATCAAACATTTTATATACTGTGGTTCTCTGAATATTTGTCACAGATTGCTCTATCTGCTAGAACCTGAAGAAGTACAATGATTAAAATGTTTTAGCCAAAAAGTACTTTAGAGTAAATCATGGATACTGTTGTCTACTTAAAGCTAATCCAATGAGTAGTGTCAGGTGACAATCTGGGCTGACATTGGAACATGTTTTCTGAGCCCTTGGATTTGAACCCTCAAAATGGTGACATCATTATTTCTAGGGCTGAGAGATATTTGTAAGGTCCTCTTCATTTAGTATTTATCCCAATATTGCCACCAACATATCGAATATTACTCTGAACTCCATGTTTCAGTGCTCTAGCCCAAGTTTCCATAAAAAGCTTATATCAAAATTGTATTATTTTAGAGGCAAGATGACCCAGGATCAGAGTGGACCAGAGAACTTCAGTCCACAGGAGTTTTGGAACTCCTATCTCTCCTACCCAGCTATGAGAGGAAATTTAGTTATGATGTACCAAAGATGAAACTTGTGCAAAAAAAAAAAAAAACCTGTACCACAAGATTTTGTACTTCTCAGGATGTAAAATATTAAACTACTTCCTACCAGGACATAACAGGTCACTTTCTACATCTCTAGCAACCAAAATGGATCTCTTTGTGTAATCATGCAAAAATTAATAGCTGTATTGGAAAGTACACTAAACAGATCATTTCTGAAAAGAAATGACCCTTTCCAAACCAAGCTTTCAGCTCTCTTTCCATAGATGAAAACCTTCCGGAGAAGCCTCTGGATTTCAGTCACTTTTTCTGACACTGAAATCCATTCACTCAGTGTTACACACATGGTTTGGATTCACAGCATTTGGGCCCATTTTCACTCAGAGCATGGTGGCCTACACTGGTCCTATGGTTTTTTTTCCTCCTTAAATGAGCACACCACCTGTTTGAAGAGACCACACCTGTTGCAAACATTTGTTAGGAAACTCTAATTGAGACACAAACTGCTCCTCCCCATCACTGCTCACTGATGGGGTTCTATTCCCTCACCATTGCGGGCGCACTCACTGGTCACTTCTCACTCTAAACAAGCTCTGCTCCACGAATGGTTTCTTCACATGGTTGTGATCTCAGGGGTGCAGTTTTCTCTGCTAAGGAACAAGGAAAACAGTTCCCACCCGAGTCAATATTCTGCAGGCTTCTGGAAGCTGTTGCACACATATTAAATGTAGTTTTTCCTCTGAAAAACAGACTGTAAAGTAGCTTTGCAGGGTTCCATGTTTATTGTCTTTCTCTGCTTCCCTGCCAAGCATGCTCAGTTTTACAAGCTGAAATATGTTTTACTTCACTGCCAGCCCAGAAAATTCAACCCCCAAAATGTAGCCAAATTCCTTCCTCCCTTTTGCACCATAACAAATAACACAAGACTGAAGGCAAAGCCGCGTCTGCACTTGCACACATGGAATCCCCTGTCCTCAGGCGATGCTTTCAGCTCTGCAGTTGAGACTCAAACGCCTTCAGCCCAACTGAGCAGAGAAGCCTGGCTGAAATAGAGCAGCTGGTGGCAAACAGCATCCCAATAACATCCTGGTACTTCGCTGATACAGGAGAGGTAACAGCAACTGCTGCTACAGACCCCTCCGTTTCAGACAAAGGGTAATGCCAGAGGAAAATTATAACAGGAAGGTCAGTTATTCCTTAGGACATACAAGTTATAATGAGCTCCTATTTGACACAGTAAAACATAGAAGTCAGAACTTTTTCATTTTTTTTATGCTAAATCTAACAGGCACCAAAGCTACTACAAAAAGAGGATTAGAATGAAGACCCAAAAAAAAAACCACAACAGAAAACCAATCAATCAAAAAAAAAAAAAACCAAAAAAACCCAAAAAAACATACCCTCACACAAAAATTTACAGATGTACAGAAAGCTGTTAGTTACTTAAGGATCATTATCAGGCTGCCTATAGAGTGATTTGGTACTTACCACAATTAAAAGCATTTCAGATTTAGTTCCATTTGAAGTCTTTGCATCTTTTTCTCCATTTGAACTAAAGGACAGTTACTGAACTCTGACATTTCCCTGAATTACTATTTTTGTAAGACTGAGCAGTGAAATTAAGTCTGCTTTGGTTGGGTATTTTGAAATCTTACATTTTAACAGACAACAATATGTAGTTATGTTTTACAGCACACAAATGATACCTTACAAACTCATATCAGAAATTGGTAGTCCAAATCTAGTTACACTCTCTTACATTTATCCATTGAAGGTATAAATAATTTATATCTATTCTCTTGAACACTGATCCTAAAATACCTCTGAATGCTTTAGCATTTCCACTCCAGCACCTTCAATTGCTAGTACAGCCTTCAGAGCAAAGCCTAAATTATATACTTAGTTTTACATCACAGAAGGAAATAGCAGCTTGATCTGCTGCTTACCCGTACAGCTTCAGACTTCTTATGAAACATTTCTTCCATATTCTTTGCTAACTTTTTCACAAGCTGAAGGCCGTCAATTTCTTCTATTGCAACATCCTTCTCATATTCTTTGTACTTCTGGAAGAAGAAACAAACAAACAAAAAAAAACAGGGAAAAGTTATTCACAGGGAACCAGCTGAAATTTTGACAACAAATTATTTGTTTCATATTACACTTTTGCTGACATCCTTCATTTATTTGAGGTTTATTTGTGTGACAGCAGGCTGCCTTGTGCCAAGACACCATCACAGGGAGAGAACAACTGGATTAGAACCAGAACTTCATTAAAAACAAAAATTATAAAAATATTTATCTCGTGCACTGTAGGAAAATGGTAATTCCCCTTCACAATGTTTAAATTACTCCTCCCCACAACTAAACAGCCAAAAAAAAAAAAGTAGTAAAAAATCCTTGTATCCCATCCAAGAACCATTTAAAACCAGTGATATGCTTGGGAATCCACTGCACCTTAGCAATAAAGAATCCTCCTCCTGAGTGACACTTCCTGTGGACGTGTATTCCACAAGCTTCATACAATGCTTACATTAACAATACGAACTCTACAAGCTTGTTAAGATATTCATAAATTTACATGCAAAGAAAACCCTAAACGAAAAACATGAACATGAGTCCCCAGCTGAATGAAAGCGTAAAAGCATCCTCTATACAACATGGATGAGCATCACCTCACGGTCTCGCGTCAGGATGTGAACCTCTCTCAGAGAGCCCAGGCACTAAAAATATATTCAAAACAATTTTTATTCTCTATTTTCTGCATACCAAAAGTTTTTTCTTTACCAATGCTCATAAGGAAGCTTGTCAGAAAAAATTGTTTTCAAAAAGCCTTCAATACTGAGGACATTCTTCTTTCCCATGTCATTCCAGTAGAGCCCATACCTTAGGAACAGATGGCTTTCAGTCTAGTTATTGTTTGCTTATCTCTTTCTAAAGCATCTGTGGTTGTGTTGAACCAATCACTGCCCATTACCAAACCCTCAGCTCCTCCCAGACTGTACCAACAGGGCACTGTGAGGAAGAAGAAAAGCAGACCTGGCTTTTGCCAGTTTGATCCCTCTGTGCCAAAAATACCTTCCAAACCCACGGTCAACAGAATGAAGTGGTATTATTAAAAAGCTTTATCATTAAAATTTGTAGGCAGAATTACCATTATCTCCAAACCTTATATATAACTCCAGAGAGAGAATGAAGAATAAGACAATGAAAACCAGTGGTTCGAAGTGCCTGGATGAATATTAGAATGATCAAAACAATGAATAAGTCAGGACCAGTCGTGTCCTGGGTGGTGATGGAAGAAAGGATTCTATCTTAAGAGAATGTCTACACATGTTGTACCCATTTCTTCCAACAAAACTAATTTTCAAGGTAGAATGACACTTTGGACTTGCTTTAAACTTTATACTTCTCTATGAAAACGTGTGTGACTGTTTTAATAACAAAACAGTATTTGATAAAACATCATTTGCAATTTCAAAATAAAGTTAAAAATGCAAAGTCTAAGTAACTATTTAGGAGCAATCAATTTTTATATTTTGTAATTTCCATTCAATTTCATTTTTCCACAGTTTCCTGTGGTTACTCTCTAGTCAGACTTTAACAGCAGTCTAAGCAACCTAAGACACCTCAAGCAAACCACTTGTGTTTTGCTCCCTCAAGGAAGGAGGGGAGGTTTGGGTTTTCCTTCCCCCTTCTTGGTCTGCACTTCAATATCATAAGCAGTGTTGATTTCAACTCTGCAAGTCCATTTATGCCATTACTTCAGATAAGAGTAGTTTGTCTGCAACAGAAAAAAATATTTTTACTATTTCCTGAAGTAAATACAAGAAAGGAGTAGACAACAGAACGGTAAATTTTATTGTAACCAATACTGTGATAAATTGTAGTAAATGATCAGTAAATTGAAAACATTGCCACTTAATTATTGATGTCAAAGTCTGTCCACATCCCATAGGATTTGAAGCTTTGGAGAATTTAGAACAAATCAAGTTCAAATTTTAATCACTTATTTCCAGCTGCACAGATACTGTTCAACATAACACCTTCTGATAAAAATGGTTTCTGTTAGACTTGACCTTTGAGTTCTTAGAAAGCACTCTAAAATGCATCACTGGAAGAGACTGCTTTCAGGTCATCAGATTTATCGATTTAAGCTTTGCCATCAAGTGAAGAAAATCAGGCAATTATTCACTACGTTTGTCTGAAAACTGAATGGTACAGCTGAAGTCCACAGAGTCTTCCAGGCCCACCGAATCCTACCACATACCCCATTAGGCTCTTCTGAGAGCATATTAAAAAGCCACAACGTCTCAATTTTGATTAACTGGTGCTTTTGAAAATTAAAAATACCTTGTACTCAAAATAGATGTGAACGATTTCTTAACTGATAATTTCTGATTTTATAATTATGCTAGCTCATAGTACATAAATTCACTTTTCCCTGATTTAAATGTCAATGTTCTAACATAAAAGAAGGAAAGGGAGATGTTATTTAAGTCCTATTTGCAAAGACCACACATCTTCCATGGTGCTTATCTAGTCAGTTGTTGGAAACCCTCGAGAACATTTGCAACCAACCTGGAGTGCTTACTTGATCTGCAGGACCCTGCCAGCCAAGAGGTTTACATCATAAGAGGTTTGCATAATATGTATTTTAAATTCAATATTTCATTCCCATAAAAAAGTGCTTCCACTATTTTCTCAGGCATCAGTGGTAAGTCCCAAAACAGGAGAAACTGAGTGATTGGAGTAAACTCCAGCTTGTTTTACCACCCTGGATCTCCCCCAGTTGTGTCCGGAGGGAAGAGCTGCCAGCCTAATGTGTGTCTGTGTGTCCGTGTCCGTGTGTGTGTGTCCGAGTGTGTGTCCCCGTGTCCGAGTGTGTGTCCCCGTGTCCGAGTGTGTGTCCCCGTGTCCGAGTGTGTGTCCCCGTGTCCGAGTGTGTGTCCCCGTGCCGCCTCCGAGGGCTCGCTCTGATAATGCTGGGAATTCAGATTCAATCCAGAACGAGTGGCTTTTAGAATAACTGTCAATGCAAGAATCCTCAACCAGACAAGACAGTGAAAAACCCGAGCCTGCAATAAAACCATAACAAAGGCCGTCACTGGTTATGGATTCTCCTCCTTTCACTGCAGGGGCTGTCAGAGCTCCAGCTCCCCTCACTTCCCTACCGCTACATTTTTGCATGGTAACTTAGGGGTTAATTTAAATAAATTAAAACAGCAAAGACAAAGTCTCTTTGAAATAAATTTGCATTAGTTTTTTAATGGAATTATTCTATTTTCAAGTAATCTTGAGAAAGCAGCACTGTGCACTATGGCTCCAATTAAGCAAAATGCTATCACAGAGTGGTGAAAAAAAACAAGCTTTTTACTCCAGACTTGCAAACTGCTTTCTAGTGCTGCTACTCTGAGGGTCTATTCCAAGCAATGCCTCAAACTGAATTTCCCTTCAGTGTAACAACGATG
This sequence comes from Grallaria varia, assembly GCA_013396735.1. Lineage (NCBI taxonomy): Eukaryota > Metazoa > Chordata > Aves > Passeriformes > Formicariidae > Grallaria > Grallaria varia. The sequence goes on from VWZG01006450.1 coordinate 4,162,628, forward strand.
AAGCTGATTTTAAAACTATTGTGTTTATTTTTAAAATTAAGAAAATTAAACCCTCAATTTTTTCAATATTCCATAATTTTATTCCATTAAGGGATACTGAAAAATTCTCATAATTTGCAACATAGGCAGCAATACATGTGTACTGTTGCTGAAATGAGAGAAAACAGCTAGAACTTCGCTATAAATAATTGACTTGCATAAACAAAAGTGCATGAAGAATTGGAGTAATAGTGGATTTCCAATTGTCTAGAAGATGGAGCAGATACAACTTCTGATTTGTAGCATTATAAAAAAAATACTTGAAATGCTGATTCTTTCTGCTTGCAAAAATCAGCATTTGGTAAGAAATTCTCCAGAGAGACAAGAACATTTATCATTTGAGAAAGCACACAAAAAAATACATTATTTCTTCAGTATCTGTTTTGCCAGATCATTTCACATAAGCACCAGGGAAAGACAGACAGTATTTCACTGTCAGAACTCCTAATGTTTTTCATGGGTTTAGGTGTGGGGGTTTTTTCTTGCTTAGTAAATGATCATGCAGAAATTACAAACCAGAAATCCATCTATACAAAACCGGGGTCTGGAGTATTTAATGCAATCCAAGTATTTGGCACCAGAACAACAACAAACACACCACCACCAACAACAAAAATCACAAATAAACAAAAATCAAACAAAGAAACCAACCAACCAAAACCAAAACAAATTTAACCACACCAAAACCCACAGGTTGAGTGACCAAGGCAGGAAAACAAAAGTACTCCTGAAACAAAATCATCAGCTACAGCTGGAACTTTTTCTCCTTGTTTTCACTCCAAAGAGAAACATTATCTTTGCATTCCTATTTGTATCAACTTCTACCAAGTCTTATCAAAACCAAGATATTTGCCTTTATGCTGTATATAAAAATACTTCAAGTTACTTACAAGTGTGTAAACAGTCCTCAGTCTCGGTCTTTCAACAGGCTCTGGGTGCTTTGTACATCTGCAGAACACTACACCCATTTAGGATGAAAACTCTTCCCACTGCCTGGGATTTTCAGAGCCAGTAAATACCACTACCATCCTGATTAAAGAAAGGAATTCAACAGGAATCCTGTAATAATACTTTAAAAGTAATCTCCCTGGCTGCGTATTTGGAACTGACACACGCCTGTGAGCTGCATTCATTAGTTGTACATACTTTACAAATGTTGCTGTTTGAGAGGTTTTGCCATACACATGATAAATCTATATTTGCATACATACAGTTTATGTTCTTTAATGAAAAAGCAGAACCATCATGCAAATGAAAGATCAAATATCCAATCTATCCATTGTTTCCATGACAAAAATAAATGTATGTTTACTCCATGCCATTTCCAAAAAACCACTTTCAGATGTTCAAGTCTCAACATTGCAAATGTAAAATGATATCATAGGAACATACACTTTTGATTAAATCACCAACTTTTGATTTCAGTTAATATCTGTGGCCCAGCAGAAAGGCTGAGCAGTGATGGAACTGTTTAAACTTGCTTCAGACACTGCCACATGAGTCCCAACAGTGACTCCTGTTGGAGCGCAAATGCTGGTCTGAAGGGTCACAGGAGTTAATCAGCTTAATAGAACTATTTTAACTCTGTATTTGAAATTCCCTCACAATCTAACATAATCAATGAAAGACTCTGCAGCAAGGCTTCGAAAAGCTCGCAGCTAAAACAACTTGCATGTCCAAATTGATGGGACAGGACCGGAGAAGGTTCTATCCATACACAGCACGAGCTCTTGCAGTGCCCCACCACACCAGCACACAGCCCTGCTGCACACGAGAGGTGCCAGGGCCATTCCCAAGAGAAGATTTAAAAATCACCCAGCACAGCCTCTGAGTGCCTCATTAGAAGTGAGGGGTCACTAACCATGCGTGCACTGCCGGAATAAACCTGCTTTGAAGCCAAATAAATAGCCATCTCCAGCATTATGTGTGCATGGGAGTGGGAATCTGAGCTCTTCCACTGAGCAGAAGGGTACTCAGATGGCACTACCACAGCAGAGATATCAAATACAGATGGTGTGCTCCTGATGGACTCATCTGTGAAGCTCTTCTTCGTAAAAGATTTTGTGTTTTCCCGTTATCACACTGACCCTATGGTGGGGTGGTTTTATCAAACTAGAGCGCCACTGTTATGCTGTTGTTTGCTCCTCCTGACTCTAAAATCCATCTGTTCAATGGAGCACTTTTAAGGCATTAACAAAATAAACCACTGTAAGGTCTTTTTAAATTTTGTTATTGAACAAAATTATTTTAGCTCAAAACCCATATAAAATTTTTTCATTCCCAGGGCTTCCAGGATTTTATAAAGGACACATCTGTCCTTATTTTCATGTACATGAGGATATTGGGCTATACAAAAATTCAGCGACATGCCCAATGTCACACAACAGTTCAGAACTACAAAGAGGATAAGCTCTCTCAGTTATTCTTCCAATGCCCTGCCCAATAAACCACAGTCAATTTTGTTAACTTGAGGTTGATCCGCATGGAAAGATGAGCCACAACAGCACACTTCTCCTCACCTTGACATTAGAGAGCTCCTCAGTAATTGGGAGTTTGTGTTACACCACATTACACACTCCTATTAACCTTTCCTGAACCCCTTTGTGTTGATGAAACCCATCAGCAATGACCAGTGTGATGGCACACATTTTCTGCAGAGAAATTTTCACTCACATCCTCAAAGGACTCCAAGGGGCTCTATGTTAGCCTGTCATATTTGGCTCTTGCCACACACTGACATCTGATGACTTCTGTTGCCTCAAACTCCAGTTTAGTTACTTCACAAAATACACTTGAAAATGCAAAATATTGAAATATTTGTTGTATACTACTTTACTGTGATTAGCTGCTCAGTGCTGTACCTGGAATATTATAGCCAAAGATCAGCTGTCCTGGGAAATTTGTTATCATCAGCAGACCTGACAAGGATAGTTACTGCTTTCCTTGCAAAATAATTTCCCATTAAAATCACTGCAAGGGCACGATATCCCCAGCATATTTAATCTTTACAAAGATATTTACTTCTGACCTATTTTTACTCACTGCTATATGCAGGTGCTACAAAACCAAATGCATTAAAGCATTAAGCTGAATGGCAATCAAAACCAACCCAACCAGCCTCTGATTCAGCAATACAGCTCTGCCCTGCCTGTGAAATGCCTCCACACAAGGTATTTCCTTGAACCTCTGCACAGCCAAATGTGTATGGGTAGGCCACATTAATTGGAAGAGTCTTCACTACAAACCCGGTTAAAACAGCTGAGCTCATGTGGGAAGATACAAGCTATTACTTTACAACACAAGAACATTTCTGACCACAGATAACATTTAAAAACAGTCACATTGGTGATGCATAATTTAGAATATTCTCTAATGAATAATAATGTAAGGAAACACACTCCATGAGGTTCAAGTGCTTGCTGCCTAATATTAATGCAGTATTGCAATTTTTATTTGGAACAGCTAATGAGCCTCAGCCTAAATAAAAAAATAAAATTATAATCATCACTAATGGGTGATCCAAATAACAGTCTAGTCAAGCAATCTAATTCCAAGCAGTCAAAAGGAGCTCAGGAACCCGTTCCCATCTCTCCCTTTAGCAGCATTGCTCTGGGCAGTGCTCACCACAGTGACACCACGGATCTGAGCAGGTTTGCCCAGCCACTGCCCCTGGCACCAGTAGCAGAGGCCAAGGGCAATTCCGGCTCATTCAGCAGGAGTGGCAGCTCACCAGCCCTCCTGAATATGAACTCAACCATATTGAAAATGGTTGAAAAAGCAAATTTTTGTCTTGCAAATTCTTCTAGACATCTGAAACATTTCCATGGGCCAGCGTGAATGTTTTAAGAGCCAACTAACAAAGGCTATTAAAAACCGCTTTAGAAATGTATTCCACATAACCTATCTATGTAATCACACATACTTTTGATTTTATTTTAGAAAAAAAACAAAGCCCTATTTTAAACTTAAAAAGAACATTCTGGAACTCCTTCCACAAAGATGTTCTGATACTCTTGAAAACTCGTTTCAGTATTGCACACAAACTACTTTACAGAACACCCATCGGTATAAATCTGCAGAATTAAAATGTGACCCAGAGGACATGTTCATCCAAGGCAAAGCCATCACTGCATTTTCAGCTGAAAGCAACTATATTAGGAGCTTGTACAACTGATCTGCTCCTCACAAAACACTGCAGAGATGTGAGAATGCAGTCCCTTTCATCCTGGATAGCTATTCCAGGCCACTGAAGACTCAGGAGTAGGGAACCTGACAAGTCACTATCTTCACCAATTCTCAGCAGGGGTGAGATACAACAACATTGTCTTTTGTACACAAAACTGCATTAGCCTCCTCTGAAAGCCTTTACGGTTACTGGAAACAGGAACAACCAAAAGGGGCAGCTTGCTTTGTGCTGTAAGGTCAGAGGATACACCACAGACTAATTCTTTCAATCAGACATTCTTGATAATGTTTCAGTTTTTTACTCCTTATACACCTTTTATCACTGTGTGCCTCTCTCCCTCATTATTGTTCCACTGCTGCAGACCTGTGTCTGTCTTATACCCAGCTGTTGTTCTGGTTTCAGCATTTTTATCTACCTTTATTAGATAATGCTTATTTTCAATTTCAGAAACATTACACAACTGTCTTCCAGCCTTCCATGGTTGCCACTAAATGAGCAATAAAATAAAACGAGCACAAAGAAAGCCAGAGACAAAGGGGAATGCACGCAGATAAAAAATGAAGTGCATTCCAAGACAAACCTTTTGCTTAGCAATACCCATGTCTTGTGACAAGATTCAAAAGCATTGCTTATTTAGAATAGCTAGTGGGTTTTGTTCATCAGAAAAAGAAAAGCAGCCTCATCTCCCCAGGACACAAATTCTGGTTTGTAATGTTCTCTATCACTTACCTTCATCTGCTTGGATGCTACCTCTAAACCTTCACCTAAACCTTTGCATTAGGTGGGATCTTAATCATTAACTCTTAAATGGGCTTTATTTCACTGTTTGTCACCATGAAGGACATAGCACTGATCCCTGCTGCACTTTTCTGTATGCACCTGATAGAAGTATTTATATTGATTTAGGGTTTTAGACAGGTATCAGAATAATACGTACCAAAGAGGACTCTTAACAATGAGAAAAAGCATAACATCTGAATATCTGGACTCAGGCACCTAAATTGAGGCTCCAAATTCTTCACTTCATCACTGAACATGAAAAATCATTTTGTTTTCAAAATCTAAACTCCCTTCAGTCACATCAAAGCCAGCAATGCCAGCATATTCTCAGCATCTCGGAAAATCAGACCACCTGCATGTGGTCCAAGTACAGCTGTCTTGAGAAGAATTCAGCAGGCTAACCACGGGAAAAAAAAAAGAAAAGGGATTTGGAAACCAAACTATAGCATTTGGCAGTGCCTGGAAATGTGAAAACACATTTGTGGTTTCTGCCACACAGCTAATGCTTTTCATTTCCGTATGTGATTCCCAGTCACTCCTAAAGCTTCCCGAGAAGCAGTATAGGATGACCAGCCTTTCCATACATTTTGGGCGTCAGATATTCATCACGAATTCTTTCAAAGCCTCATAAAACAAACGGGTAAACACAAGAGGAAAAAGAAAGGGTTAAAGTTTGACTGCCAAACCACACAACCCAATATTTAATAACAGCCTACGACAATATAAACTAATGCCCTGTACAGCAGAACTTGCCCAGATCTTTCACTCTTTGGACCATGTAGCTATGTTGTACATGTTCTTAGACTGGCATCTGAAATACTGGCATGCTGGATCTCAACATAATTTTCCCCCAACACAGTTTTTTCACTCTCACACTTAAAAAAAAAATGAAGCTTGAAACTAGTTAAGGAAAAACCTTGTCCATCAAAATCACAGCCAGAGCTGTTTGTAGCTCTCGCTTTGGTTTGGTTTTCTTGTTTGGTTTGTTTTTGTTTTGTTGCAGTTTTTTAAATTCAAATTGGGTGAATAATCTACAGAAGCCTATGTGACATGTGCCCATGCTGTACCACACAGAGGTATTTCCAAACATCACTGCAAAGCGTAAATACAAACACTGAGCAATTTAAAATTTCACAGGGAGGACTGAAGTCTCAATCTCTGTCCTTATTTCCCATGAAACTGAAAACACAAGACATTTTAATGCAGTGTACATAGCTCCCTAATGACATTGCTTTCATCAAAACCTATGTCAGAAACTAACCAGATTCAGACCCTCTTATCAGAAATGTATTGTTTTATGAGTGTATTACTATCCTGTTTTTTACCTCTCTCAAAAAATGCCAGCAAACTAAACACTAAAATAAGTTGGCTACCTAGCTGGGGTAGATTTATGTTTGTGTACTTACATGTCAGTATTTGATTGCATAGAAAACATTTCAATAAATCATCAATTTAATTCTGTCTTCAAAAAATTAAAATACTTTTGCCTGAATTAAATCTGGACCAAACCCATTTCAAGTTAAGTGCAGGGAACATTCTATGTGCAATTAACTGTATCATACGTACACAAACATGGAGATGCTTATTCAGCTTTTTTGGATTCTCAAAGGACTAGGAAGCTCTTTGTAATTTAGGAATTCATTAAATTAAAAACAGAGTTCATCTCTCAAAGGAAAAAAAATAAAAATCATATCACACATAACACCACCATAGGTCATTGCCATGGTGTACAGAAATAACCCATCTAACTCCAGAGTCTATAATAGAATGCATAAACTAATACATTTATCAGAAAAAGACCAGAGCTTTGGCATTAGAAAGGACCCAGCAACAGCTTTGTTTTACTTGGTCAATAAACCACTCTTAATGATAATGTATCTATGAATTAAAGATGCATCAATCTGCATAGCAGAGAATAGAAGCCATGAAGAACAGCCAAATCAATACTATGAAGTCGTAAAGAATACAGTGTGCTCTCCTTCAGGCTAATGGTAATTAATTTACTTTTGCTCCCTTCACACATGAGAGGAAGCAAGCAGAAGAACACGTTAATCACATAGAAGTTGTTAATTAGAAAAAGAACACATACTGTTATCTCTTTACTGAATCTTTTCTGGTCATATGCTTAAAGCACTTAAAAAATACTACTTTATTTGCACAAATACAGAGAAAACAGCTTGTGTTGTGGGAGCATATGCACATAACTGCTGATATTTTCAAGTACTACAGTTTGAAAGTTTGCTTCTTAAATAAAGGATCTTGTTCTAGTTGGGATGTTCATTAGTATGGACAACCAATACCTCAAATTACATCAGCACTGAAAACTAAGTTTGCTATGCTGTGGCGTAGTTCCTTTGATTCAACTCTACTGGTTAATTAGATAATGATGGGGTTTGGGGTTTTTGTTTGTTTGCTTGCTTTTAAAAAAAAAAAAAAAGAAAGAAAAAGACCAGGTTTAAGTGATCAGCATCTAATAGATGCACCCTCTTTTTAGGAAATACAAAATATTTGGAGGTCCTGTTAATCTAATGGACTGGCCATAGACCAAAAAGCCTATAGAAGAGGAAACAAGATAAAGCTACGGGTTCTCTAGTTTTAAAGAGAATGCTTTTACTTTCTGAAGAACAGAATATTAATATTCATTGTGTTTGAATTCTGTTAAGTACTATCTTGGAACAAAGTAAACTCTAAACTGCTAAAATTAACCGTGCATTTTCACAAAGACATGGAAATTAGAGTTTCCATTTTTAAAACATATCCTTCATGACAACGTTCAGCAAACTGCCATCGGCAGACTGCTACTGTTTCACTGCTTAATAAAAATACACAATTTCACTAAAGCTCAGATGATCAAAGGCACCAGAATCACAGGTTACTGCCAGGCAACTTATTGATAAATTCCTCTAGAGCATGACAAAGCAGTGACCTTGGTGAACTGCGCTGAGGCCTGAGCAGCAGAGTAATTAACACACACTGCAGTTAAAATCACCAGCAGTCCTACTGCAGCAGCAGGACAAGGCAGCACTCAAAGCTCTCTCTACGTAAATGAGGGTCCCAGTGGCCACTTCCCATCCTTGCCCAGTTTTGCTCAGCTCCTGCCCCAAGCACAGAACAGCCGACTGCTGAGTCTGAGCCTCACGCTGGGCTGGTCACTGTGGAGAACACCCAATGCAGGGTCACATCTCCATTCTGGGAGCTTTCTGAGTTGTTGTGAAAGAGCATGATGCACACAACCAAGGGTAGAATACTCTCCATTTCCAACATTTTTGCCATGTTAACCTACTGAAAATTATAATAGTCATTTAGATTCTTATCAAACTCTACCCTGCATTGTAGTCACCCCGAATTTACTCTCAGGCTTCCTTCTTTCACAAAAAACAGAATTTGTACCTTATTATTATGAATGCACAGAGAATATTGCGCATCAATAAAATATCATTGTGGCAAGTGGACATTGTGTTTGCACTTGGAGGTGCAGCAGAGCCGCATGCACAGCCTGCCAGAGGCATACATCTGTTTGTGCAGTTCTACTTCAGTAGTTTAAGGAATGAAGTATCACCTCATTACAGAACTGCCATGTATGAGTGAATTTGTGGAGCTTGCCCTCCTCACAGGCAGACAGTTCTAATCTCCTTGCAAACCGCAGTGGCAGCACAGAGATGAAGTGTTAAGCTTATCGGGCCTCATCTGTACCATCACCTACTTAGTTAAACCCAGGCCATCCATTTCTCTGTCATTTCTTTGTTCCTGAGGTGCCCGAATGCATAATAGCCACTGGCGAAAGATGCAAGATATCTTTAATACACCACCACCTCCAATTTTTTTTTTAAACACAGACTGAAAACAATTCACAAGCACCATTTCAATCATGGGTTGCACTATCTGCATTTTTTCTTACTCTAGAATCGTCTTATATTACCACCACATAACCTGTTAAATAGAGCTACTGATTTATTTTATATTAGCTTTCAATGTTTGCATAGAAATTCCTAACTCTGAAAAAGCTTATGATCCTATCACAGCGTCACAGTTGGGAAGGGATCTGGTAATTGAAAGTCTTATGGCATAATAAAACCAACTTTGTACCCAACCATTCCTTTTTGGCATCATCAAGCAAATCAACAGAGCTTTGTCTAAGTCACAAAATAAGGATTGCTCTTCAGTGCCTTTAAAAAAGGTATCCAAAGAGGTTGCTGTTTCAGAAGCATCTGAGCCAACACAGTAACCTCTTGGTGAGCAGTTTGACCACAAGATCTTCCTGAGCACTTCCTGAAGCCAGGGGGCTGAGATGGACCAACCTCCAAGGTTTCAAGTCACCAGCTGAAGGAGACTCTCACATAGCCCTGCACCACCACTCATCAGTTATGTACCATTTACACCTAAACCTAAAGGGGATTGGAATGTGGAAAAGGTCCTTGCACAGCAACAGCCCAAGCCTGCCTGCACTGCTTCAATAATTCACATCCCCAGAGCCTGTCTGGATTCCTGAGCTCTATTTGTGCTCTAACGGTTCCATCTTCCCTCTCTAGATGTCTCTAAAACACCCTCATCAGATTTAAACGGAACGGTGCCTTAGTTGAAAAGGGAATATTTTCCAGCCTTTAAAACAAACAAACAATTGCACTGTTCATGATTTGCTTTTGGCTCACTGTTCAAAATTTTCCTTTTCCAACTGGAGATTAAAGGTCAAACCACAAGAATGCTGCCAATCACTTCATCCATAGTTCCTTGCAAGTCAGAAAAATAAAATTATATATTTCTAGGAGACAAAGCAAAAGAGAATATTTATTGCAGTAAATTAGGTAATTTTGCAATAACAGCTTACATTGAATAATGTTCATCTGATTCCTGTCAATTTCACAGCTTTTTCTGTCAATACTGCATTTGAGAAAAAAAGTTAAGAAATATTGACTTTTATTTATGCAAATATTCCAGTCACACCCCACACCATTTATATTCTTGGTTCAAATGAAGAGTGTTCAGTGATCTCTTTAGAAGAGATCTGCAGTGTGTGGAAGCTCATTCCCAAAACAAGAAATAGACAATTGCATGAACCCATTGCTTAAACAACAATCTAGAAATCAGGGCTTAGATGCCACAAGGTGTGAAATAGGATACACTACACAAGAATCCACTGACAAGAGAATGTTTCTAAATAAAACAGTGGAGCAGAAATTCAAGAAAATGCAGAATATCTCAACAGAAATATGCGAAGAATATCTGATCTCTGGTACTCAGTACTAGAAGTGAAAACATTCTTCAGCAAACTAACCTTTCACCACTTTCCAGTAAAAAGTAAATACCAGTCACCAGATTTAGAGCTATCTGATGACTCTGATGGCTAAGTATTCTTCTCTATCCATTAGGATCTCCTGCCAAAACAGACAGGATACCCAAGTTGCCGCTATGTATTTTTGAAGAGTGACTCACTTCACCATGAACAGTTTATTTCACAGCTAGTGGTTGCAGAAACCACCCATCCTCTATCACTTTTGGTGCACCATTACCATCCCATCAAGAATTCCAGCCCTAGGTTAATTTTTTTCTCCCCATCTGGTTTGTGCTGGATTTCTCCTGGAAAAGAAAAGCCACACGGATGAGATGAGGCGTGTTTCCATGAGGCCCTCATGAAAGTCTCTGGTTACTGTGGGATGGCAAGAGGAGAAGCGCCAAAGCACACAGGACCCAGCAGACAGGAAGAAAATGTCCCAGCACAACTGCTCCTGGATATTTCACTGTTATTGCTTCTGTAATCCTCACCCCTTTGTTCCATTGATTAGCATGCAGTGGCTATAACGCTGCCCAGAGAAAATCTTTGTTCCAAGACAGTAATTTCACTAATGAGAAGAAACATTTCACAAATTTTATAACAACTACTGAGCAAATGTCATAATCAGCTGGTCATCTCTGGTTTTCCTTGGAATTCTTCAATAATCCAACTCCTAAATATCAGTTAATAGCATATGAAAGGATCAATAAATTTAGAAAACATACACAATTCCATGACTATCTGGGCTTAATTTTTGCATATTTTCCATAAAAATGTAAAAGTTGCCTTCTGATTGAAGAAATTGGACATGGGTTTAAAGGTCCTACATGACAACCAGAAGGGATAAATGGGCCCTCTCTTTTGCACAGTGCACCGAGAGCCAGAACAAAGCACTTGCTAAATGACAATTGGGAAGACAACACAAATCTCGAGGCATTGCGGCTGCCTGCCCTGCACTGCAGCAGCCTTCCCAGGGGATTATTTTAACTTTTCTGTGCCTTCCCATCCTCATTCATAAAACAAATTACATTTGCATTATAGGAATAGTTTGATGCTGAAATTGTTAACATTCTTCAAGATCCTTGTAGAGAAAAAAATGTGTAAATGTAAATAAATGTATTTAAAATCCTTCATTCATTCATTCACTAAAATATTTACAGGCTCTTCTAAAGATGTTTGAACTTAAGTTCTTCTGAATTAGTTTACAAGGACCAGGTATTAGCATATAACACAGAACAAACTGACTAAGAATGAAGGAATATCCAAAAGGACCATTACATTTATTTTCACCCCAGTAAGTATCTTAGCAAACCAGATCTTTGAAGCTGTGTCTGAAAACTGAGTTCCCTTGAAATTATTTTTGTAAATAGAAGGCTTTTTTCCTGAAACAGCACATACATTAGACAGACAATATTTACGGCTTATTTAATAACCTATTTCTTTCCCAATAATTTCTATCATGCATTTTCATGCTTCTAATAATTTGTTGTTCTTCCAGTTACTGGTACTGGCTTGTCACCCTTTTCCCAGGGCTGAATTCCAAAAAGAAGAATCCTATATTATTCCAAGGGTAGTTTCACAAGTTGAATTTGAAGAAATCATTGTTTTGTTCTATAACAGAACCTCTAGACAGGCAGCATATACTCATGCTTCCTTTTTTTTTGTCTTGAGTACAATATTTTTAATTCTTTAAAGGGAGAGCTACAAGATAAATCAAGTCAAGTGATATCAACTGCCCCACTACCAAGCCTTTAAATTTTAGAACACTGAATTGTCACATTAATAATTCCTTCAGAAATCAGCTTTCATTTTTCATATAAATATATATTGAGAGAGAGAAGAAATATAGCAAAATTATGCTTTGTAGTTCAAATATTGTTGAGAGACACAATCTGTCTAGTCTGAGCAACAGCTACAGTAAATAATAAAATGATCTGTAATACTGGGTGACAGAGGAGGGAAAAACTCTCAGAAAGCATAGAAAGTCTTACTATTTGAGCTTAAACTTTTTATCAAACATCAATTATTTTACCAATAAATGTAACTTAATAATAGTCAAACGGGTTTTGCAGAAGCAGTTTTTAAGTTCCTTATTACTTGAGAGTAACTACAGAAAATTTAAGTCAAAGGGATTTTGGTTTTGCAGTAAAATTAGCACAAGTGAAATTAGGGGTTATAATAAAAGCTACATTCTTAGAGGGAGAATGGTCTGGTGGCTGAGATATTAACCTTGAACCTGAAAGCACTGGGCTCAAGGCCCAGCTTTGCCACAGAGTTTTGCATAACCTTGAATTAGCCACTTAATTACTCAGTGCTTCTCTGCTCAAGGTATTAAACAAGGATAAAAATATTTCCATAGTCAGCCTCACCTTGCTCTTTGGCTTAGTCTTGCAAATCGGGAAGGAAACAAAATCTGTGAAAAGCCCCAGTAGTTTACCAAAGAACAGTTTGTTTCAGAACTAAGAATTAGTTTCTGTTCTGAAGCCTTGGCATCAGTCTCAGTTTGCATTGTGGAATCCCAAACACCAAAAATCCTAGGAATAATAGTAGTATTCCAGTAATAATATTTGTATCACATATACTGTATCAGTATAAAAGGCCAAGGCTTATTATACTGATTGCTAAAAATCCCTTAACTATCTAACTTCAAACCTAATGTAAAAAGTCAAATAAAAACAAATAAATATTCGCATTTTTAATATAGTACTGTATTTTCAGCACATATACTCTGTGTGTGTGTTTAAAAAGTGAAAAGAGTACAGAATTTTGAGTAAAGCTTGAATCAGATGTAATAAAATGTACTTTTCATAATTCACCTGCAAGAAGTATATACAGAAAGAAGCAATGCTCTTTATGCAGCACGAGCACAGTCTCTGTCACTCTGAAGTACTGCCAGATACTCAAACTAACGTAAAAAACCAGTGTGTTTACCTACCATGAAACACTCACGCACATGATCTGTTACTCAGTTTGTAGAAATAGTTATCCACTTCACAGCATCTGATAAATACGTATCATAAAGCCTCACAAGGACTTTGTATCACTTAAAAATAAAAACAGTTTTCAATATAAAGTCCCTATTTTTATTTTCCCCCAGGAATTCTTCAGAAATGTACTGCATAAAAATATTTTCCAATCACTAGTTAATTAAAAACAGTGCAACTGCACAAGAAATTAACCACTATTAGAATCACAACACACTTATTTTCTATTTAGTTTCCATAAAATCATGCACATATCACACTAAAAGCTTTTATCAAACACAATCTCAAAGAGTTTAAGCTGACTGATGAGCAACTTTGGACATTAGAAAAAAGCAATAATAAAACCATTCCAACTAGAGCTGCGATGTCACTTTGCAGTGGTTTGGAAGTGAAAGCTGTTCCTGTTCCTACCCACAAGCTTGCAAGAAAAAGAGAATACACCGGAGAGCAGGACGGATGGACAGGTGTCATTAGTGAAAGATGCAGAGACACCGTTTAAAATGTTAAAGGAGGTGAAGTTCCCGTGTTGAACAAGAAAAGAAAATTACATGAGTTTGGAATTAAGGGCCAGGAATTAATTCTTTTTCTGTGCTCCGTTGATGGAGCACCACAAACAACCCAAGCTTAGCATTCGAAGTTTCTGCCATCCCCAGACTTCCTCAGAGGACTTATGGGTCTCTAACTCACAGTTGTCACTATTTATTCCATACATTGTGGTTCCCTGAATTTCATTTGCACAAGGAGCACGCACGTACTCATTACCCCGGACCATTATGCACTGCATAAGTCATCATTTCTTTGTTCTAAATCCGAGCGTGTCATCCAGCCCAACCGAGAAACAACAAAATCTAACTGCATAAGCAATTTCCTTGTATGTCAGATTTCTCTAGTCCAAAAATAATAGAGTTCTACACAAACTATTCGCTTCTCCTACAAGTTCCCATTCAGAAACACATAATGTCTAACTTTACTCAGTTTCTCGGAAGTTAAAATAAACAAATGGAGACAAAAGTTTCACAGTCTACCAAATCAAGCCACAATAGTAACAGATCAAAATTTTTTATTAAGCACAGGCAAAAACCTCTGTGAAAATTAGGTACCAAGGTAAAGCTAATGTTATTAAAACAGCCTGAAAGAAACCATGGCTATATTAGCTGGTTTCATAAAGCTAATGTGGGGGAGAGGGGAAGGGACATGAAAAAAAATAGATTCAATCAGCCTAAAAAAAACTTCAGGTAGGAGTGATCTTTTTAAGATTGGGATTTTTTTTCCCATAAATCTGGAGGGAATTGCTTAACGCGTTATATGCAAGTGTTCTAAATCTTTTTAAACTAGAAAAATGTGCATACAGCACATGATACATTCCTGCAAACCCTCCTTCACCTGCTCGATCAAACCGACACCGGTGCTGCTTTTACTTGTGCAAACTGTTCACAGGAGAAGCAATTGCCAGAAGGACCTCAAGCATTAAAGCATATATAGGCAGCATGAAATAGAGCCCAAAATGGTATAAAATTAATACAAAATGTAAGAATTCAAGCAGCAGCAAGAATCAGAAAAACACAATCCAAATGCAATATACTACAAAGAGCAAAATACTACTACAACTAATTGTGTGCTGTGACTGGTCTGCACGCAGCCCCCGAGCCGCAGAGGTACTGCAGCAAACTGCACTGTACGGCCCTTCACTGAGGGATGGCAGGACTATTTGATATTGCTTTCATTCAATAAACATTTATAATTTAATCAATCCCATTTTAAGTTTTTACTTACTGCAGCTTATGGAAAAGGTGAGAGGTTTCCAAACACGGTTATCCTATAAAATCCTATAACCAGAGGACGATTCAGTATTTCTACTAAGACTGAAGGGGCACTAAACAGTGCCTTGATGTAACTGCTGTCACCAATCTTTATTAGCCTAAAAATACAGCACTGTAAGAATCCCTCACTTTTTTATTTTTGCATGTGTTCTATTTCATCAAAACATAGAAATCAGTTTTATCACTACTTTAAGAGCTCACACAACCATTACAAATCACTAGTGAAAGACATGATCTCTTTCAGGCAGTGACACTGCACATTTCCGTGGCTCCAATCCTCTGACTTGCAGTTTTGAGGTCTGCCAGTGTGAAGGGGTAATCAAACAACTTCTCCCTGAAAAGCCACTGAAAATACAGAATCATAAAATTCTAGCTTGAATTTCAGTCATCTGTGTCCAGGCCCTCATCTGTATTTACCCTGTGGAGTATTGATCCAGATCCAAGGAAGTGACTCTACTTTACCATGAAAATTTGTTTACCATGCCTGCTCCATAAATCTGCCACTGACATTTTTGGTTGGAAACAAGCTCATGCACAGGTATGATGACCAGTTCTCAAAACATAAGAACCAGATTCATTTCCACATATAGTTTTTACTTATATATATTTTCTCAAATTTTCAGTGTAAATTGTCCGTTTCATGCACTAAATCATTATGTTCTCCATAAAAAGGAGAAATAATGAAGCCTCAGATTTGAACTATTTTTAAAACTCCACATACATAATGCAGTACCATAATAAAACCTGCTGCACTATTATTTCAGCTCTGATATAAGTACATGAAATAATGAAAGATTTTCAAATTATATAGAGCACACTGGACTATATGCATTACCTTCAGCTATACACACGCAGTTTAACCGAATCCAGGCACATTCAATGGTAAACTGGATTAGGAGTATAAAAACATACAAAATCTCAAGATCCTTCTGTGGCACAGAGCTTTTCTATTCTATCCAGACTCCCCCAGCTGCTGACTGGGCTCCACTCCACCATAACTGCACCTGTGGCTGCTCCACCTGCAGAAGTCCACCTCGCATCCAAAGGCAGTACTGACACTCCAAGCAGGTCTGCTGGTGAGAACTCATGGTAACGAGGCAGCTCTTGATGGATCAGACCAAGAGCCTCCAGCCTCAGATCACTCTGTGGGGAGCAGGGCACAGTCACACCTGGCCCAACCTGCCCAGAAGATGCGAAGTCCTCCTGCGGTTGTGCCAAACCTGCTGTCAGTCCTTTGCTCCTGGCATGTTCCTACAATCTATTAGCTCTGACTCAGGGAATCAAACCAGGAATTTTCTGGCACAAAGCTGAGGGTGTGCTCTGACTGCTTTGAGTGTACAGGAACAGCTGAACACGACCCACTGTGGTGAGTTTGAGGACCTCCAGAGCAGAGGGGCTTGGTCTCAGCACAGTGCACACAGCAGCCCCACATGGCACCCTACAGCAAACCAGCGCCCACAATTCATCTTCTAGAGAACTAGTTGACTGCTCTGAAAACCCAAAAATAAAGCCCTGGAACAAAACAGGGAGCAAAACAAATTCCTAGTATATGCAAACATCAGCAGAGCACACCAGTGTCCATCAGATGTTACAGTTCTAACATGCCCAATTTCAGCAAGCACTGCAGCTGGTCTGGTTTTCAAAATTAAGTCACTTCAGCTTTATTCCCCAAATGCTCAGAGAACACAGGTAGAGAAAGGGGGAAAAAAAATACCCTGAGCTTTAGGCAGGCAGATAATCCTCAGCTGACAGTGGGTATTTTGTGCCCAAGTCAGATGAATAACCAGTACCTGTGAGAGACAGATTTAGGACCATGCCTCAAGTGAATGAAAGCAAAAATTTTATCCATTTTTCTAACAAGTTTAAATCATACAATGCATTCTATGTGCCTACATTTATATTATCCAGGATTAAAGTATAAATAAGGAAAGAAACGAGAATTTCTGAAAACTAGCATACAAATGCAGGCAAGTGAGGTTTTTAGAAAAAATTATTTCCAATTCTAAAATAGACAAACTTAATCCTCAAATCTACTAATCTGATTACAGCATTTATATACTGAGCACCTGCTACTTCAAATATGCCTGTTGGGAATGGAGACATTTCTGGTTTCAAAGCCAGCATTAGGTTCAGCTTCAGTAACACTCAAGTTTCATAACTGCACCAGATCCAGGGTGTCAATAAGCCACAGAACTCCCTCTTAACCCAAGAATTTCCCACTGAGTAGTAACCAGATGTGTGTTTTTCTTTATAGCTGCTTCCTTCCTTTATTTTTTTAAAGCAACTTGCTCCAAGTAAGCAGTTTGTTACACAAGGAGGGTGAATCTCCACTGTGTATCAAAGCACAAAATGGACTTCGGATGCAGTGTTACAACACAAGAGAAAAAGAAGCCGAGGTACACCTGGCAAAGGTCACAGACAGAGACTCTCTTTCAAACTATGAATTTTCTCTGGATAGTACAGAAATAAAATATATCTCACGATTGCAGTTTCACATAATATTTTCCTTCTCAGCTTAGCTTAAGCAGATAAATGCATAGTCTTCACTACAGAAGGGATACGAAAAGTTAGTAAATAAAAATAAGAATAAAAGACAGTTAAGCCTACAAAAAGTTGGGAGCTTTATCACATGGAAATCTGCATAGATGTTTTCCTAATAATAGTTGCATTAACACCAGGTGAAAATGATAATTTTTACACAGCAAACAGCACTAAACAAATCAAAGTTTTAATACTTTTTTTTTTAAAGAAATCAGCAGGAAGGTGAATAGATTAGCCTGCCACAAGCTCAGAAAACAGCAAGTTTGGGGTTTTTATCATGTCTAAGTTTGTTTTGATTTTACTTTCTTAAGAAGACATAACCAGGTTTTGTTAAAGTTGTACATGTTTAGGCATAATTCATGTAATTTTTACTTTTAAAAGAATACTGAAAGAAGCCCTAGGTGCACACTGCTCCACACACAAACTTGCACCAAACCTTTGAACAGGGAAACCTGAAGTAGCAAAGCAGCTGTGACTGCTGTTTGAAAATCAGACCCACCCAAAATGAGCAGCGCAGAATTTCAGCAAGAACACTTATTTCTGCCGTTCAGAAATAGAAAGCATTACTTGAAATCCAAGCAGGGGGATAGGTGCTCTGCCCAGAAAAGGTTTAACTCGGGTGAAGCTGTCCGGCCTGAAGATAAAAATACCTGTTATCTACATCTTTGGGGCAGCAATAACCTTCAGCATGTTCGGTCCTGCATCCCTCTTGTTCTGCCCTGCAACCCTCCCTCCTTTCATCTCTAAAGGCAAACCTTGTACTTTGATTGCCTTTTTCTCCTCTGTATAGATGATATTTTTTCCCATAAGAAACTAAAGTTGTAAGACATTTATCAGCCTAGTGAGCTTTTGAATTTCTTCTCCTTACAATTTAATAAAACAAGCTCAAAAATCAATACAAGCAGAAACAATCTTAAAACTGTAAGCGACTGAGGGTGTATTATATTTGATACCCCAGATAAAATAAAACTTGAGTGATCACAGATCACACACCATAATAGCAATAAAGCAGACAAGATTATGGTAATTAAGAAGCAGACAGATCAATAAAATATCTGTTAAATTTCAGAAAGTCAGCAAGTAGCAATTCTTCGAGTTTCTGACATAGAGAAATGTCTGATACATTTATTTTTTTTTTGCCCTGGCATAATGTCTTTAGCAAAGAGCTTTGTTAAATGTTTAACTTAGGAATGAATTAAAGATAAATGCCAGATTTCAGTTAGTTCATTGCAAAAGAAAACAATTTCAAGCGACCAGTCAAAGCTCAACAAATTATAACAAACTTCAAAAAAGAAAGAGTTGGGTGTTTGGGGAGAGAGTGTCTTTTTTTTAATTCATGGAAGCACAACCATAGTCAATTAACTTGTGTGCAAGATTTCTGATGGATATATAAATGTGAAATTTATAGCAAAACATGAAAAATCAATTGAATTTCAAAAGTTTCCTTTCAGGATAGGTTTGAAAGAACAAGTTCCCTGCTGGCTGCTGCAGCCCAGCTACATGGCTCTCCCTGACAGGGTTTTTGTGTTTGCCAGAGCTGAGCCACTGCTGGCCTGGGCTTACTTCATTTTTGTTCAACTCGTGCCTGCACCCTGGACATGCAATTTAAACTTCAGGTGACAGTACAAACTTCAGCTGGTTCAGGCAGAAAGGAAACAAAAATGCAAACAAGTTTAAAAAAATCCTCTTCATTAATACGGACAGAACTTGAGCCAAAGTTTTAATTAAAGATTTGAATATTCTGTTATTTTATACAACTTAAAATATTTTTTCTTTCCTTATGAGAAAACAGATTTAAACAAACCACTTTTTCCACTTCTAAACAATACTTGATTCTCTGGATTTGCTGATACACAACAGCTCCGTACAGCAGTATCATATTCTATAGATAGTCCCTGAACACTTGTGAAACACCTTTTTTAAATTTATAGTGGATTTAAAATAAATACAGGATAAAGTTTAAACTAAATGTATTTTAATTTTTTTTTACTTAAATATTATTTCAATATCATACATAATCTGGCTATTATAAAATAATTCTAAAGAAGATCTATTAAAAGTGATAAGCAGTGGCAGGAAAACAAGGCACATGAACTATGTTCACAGATCAGTTTGAGGTTTTGAAGGTTTTTTTTCAGATAGTCTTCTGCAAAGAAAAGTTCACTCAGCTACATCTATGTAGCAATTAAAATACTTGGCATTAAATGTTTTGCTTTTTATTAATTTCAAAAATTGAAATTCTACAGCAAGTCCATGCACAGAATGCAATGCAACCACACACAGCATAAGTCCAGCAGAGCCCACCCCGTGTTTTCTGGGATAGCTGTGCATCCTCAGCTACTTTTTAATCCTTTCATATTTTCTAACATGAAGTACCCTTAATGACTGCAAATACCAGCTTTTTCATTAGACAACTGTTCAATCAATACTTTGTAAACACGCTCAGAAAATACCTTCTCAGCAAAGACAGAGATTTGAAGTCACAAACAACGCCCATCTTTCCAGTTATCTCACGCTGGATCATCTTCTTTTAATGAATTCTTGTTAACAGAGATGTCTTTAACATGAACAGGAATAGCTGAGAAATGCTAATTTAAGCATCAGAGAATAAAAAGCTCAAGATGTTAACTAGAAAGTAGGTTTAGACAAAGATCAGAACTACCGGATATTATTTATTATTTCCTCTTATTGAGTTTTCCAGAGTATTATATAATATTTACAATTATTTTCTCCCTGTCATTACTGTCAGGCATATACCACTAGGGGTTTTTTTTAGAAATTTCAAAATTCAGCACCATAACACTAATAACACCCCTAAATCCCCCACTCTGTGCTTAGGGACAGACTCTCAGCTTTTATTTTCATTAAGGGTCCCATCACTGGCATCACAGTCCAAATTTGGAGGCCAGGTCTGACAACCACCCATGAGGAAAACTCTGCCAGGCTCGGCTCAGCAGTTCTCTCCCAGTGCTCCAGGAGCCTCCTGGCTGTGGCCTCTCTGGTGAATTCCATTGCCTTCCCCCTGTGCCCAGCCCAGTCCGAGTCAGGGATTCCCACCAGGCACCAGCTCTATCCTCAGCCCTACAAACGCAACAGAGCTGGGTGCAATGCCAGTAATTACTGTGCAAGACCAAGAGCAGAACTGAATGGTACACGGAGAGGCCAGACGTAGGTGATGTGGTTCAGCAAGACAGTTTCTGGGATGCTTGTGGATAGATACTGTTGAGATTACCAGTGCCTTTGCATTCTTGTAGTGAATACATTAGAACAGCACTATGATTTTGGATTTTCTTGCCTCAGTGTTGCTCCTCTATTTAAAAACCTTTCAATAGTTTGGATGATAAAGCTTGGTTTTCCTATTACCAAGATATGCAATTCCATCCTCAAAAACCTGAGACAGTATGAATTTTTTCAGAGCCCTTGAGTCACAAATTCCTTTGCTTATGGTTAAAAGGGTGAAAAAAACCTGATCTTGCAAGGAAAAGACAAAGACAAAAAAGCCACACCTAACATGGCACCGAAGCTGTACTGTTCCCAGGCTCCACACAGCAACAAATTACTCTCTCAAAAGAAGAATGCAGGTCTTACATGAAGTGGAACAATTAATTTCACGCTTGTCAGCCCAGTCTCAATAGTGTGTTGATTTGAATCAGATATTTGTGGCACATTGCTGCATGCAGCGGACAGTCCTGATGCCTCCTGAGCAGACATATTGCAATGATGACTATCATTGTAAAACAATCCATCAATAAGAGTAATTGCAGTATTGACCAAAATGGCTCCTTGTTTCGTATCAGAATCAATTCTCAGGAGTTGCCAGAAACAGAAATATCTAATGGACTATTCCATCACTGCAGCAACTGAAACAGCTAATATTCTGGAAAGCTCTCAATAATTACTCATTGACTCTAAATTTCTGCTTCAGTGGTTAACTATGCCCTGCTTACTGTTGCTTGAAAGTCAGTCGCAGTGGTTGAAATAAGATTCCAATGCAAATTTATAAAGTGCTAACATCTGCAAAAAAATTCAAAACCACCTTATATAATTTCACTGTGTTCTGCTAATCAGAGAATCTAATTATTTTTCTTATTACATTGTTTCTGGGTGAGAAACTGCATTTTGGATGCCAACAGCTTGTTTTACAGTGGCTGCTCTTACAGTACCCTACAATAGGCAGGGTGGAATTCATTATAGCTCAGATTGTAAACAATAGAAGGCATAATACCATTAATGGCATCTTTCTGTGAAAATGTCAAATTACAGATGATGTTGAGGTAGCAGCAACTCTTAACGCTGCATTATAAATCCTAGAATACATAGAATAATAGTTCAGGTTGGACAATACCTTTGATATTGAGTCCAGCCATTAACCCAGCACTGTCCAGTCCACCACTGGCCCATGTCCCTCAGTGTCACATCTACACATTTTTAATTCCTCCAGGAACGATGATTCCACCACTTCCCTGGGCAGCCTATTCCAGTGCTTGACAGCCCTTTCAGTGAAGAAGTTTTTCCCAGTATCCCGTCCATACCTTGCATGGCACAACTTGAAGCCTTTTCCTCTCATCCTGTCATTTGTTACCTGGGAAAAGAGACCAACATCCCTCTGCCCACAACCCCCTTTCAGTTGTACAGAGCAACAAGATCTCCCCTGAGCCTCCTTCTCTCCATGCCAAACCCTCAGCACTGCTGAGTGCAGGTGGCAATCACTGCCCTGCTCCTGCTGGCCGCGCTATGGCTGATACAGGCCAGGATGCCATCAGCCTTCTTGCCCACCTGGGCTCAAAACCTCATGACATCCTTGTCATCCTCCTGAGTTCCTACTCTTTCTTCCAAGGGTCATAAACTCTCTTTTTTTCCTGTGTTCCAGCTCAAACTCTCTGTTCAGCCAGGACATCTTCCCCACCCACTCATCTTTCAGCACATGGGGACAGCCACCTCCTGTGCCTTTATGATTTCCCTCTTCAAGAATGTCCAGCCTTCCTGGACTCCTTTGCCCTTCAGGAATGCCTTTCCAAGGGACTCTGCAAACCAGTCTCCTAAAGAGGTCAAAGCCTGCCCTCCAGAAGTGCAAGGCAGCAGATCTGTTCTCTTCCAGTATCTTCATACACATTCCTGTTTCATTTCAGATTTGTCTATCCTTACACCTAAACTGTCCTGAAAATGAACTGTATGTAGCTAAGACTATATTAAAATACATTTGCATGCTGATATCATCTTAAATTGCCAATAAAAACATATTTAAATAAACTGGTACATTACACAGGCACTGTAAGATTCAGCATTATACAATTCCTAATAAAATACTTTAATATAACACATTAGCATTATCATCAATTGGAAATCACTAATATTTCCTCTGATGTATGCTGAAGTAGCATTAATTACGCTCACTTTCTTTTGGTATTCATGTACCATCAATGTAATTAATTTGGAGTTTACTGAAGTGTGAAATGTTCTGCCTGATAATAGATTTCCCAGAACCTCATACAGCGGTCGACCTCAAGCATTCTACTTTTGCTCAGGCTAAACAGAGAGGTTGAGTTCAATACCACAGTATCCTCAGAGGTAAAGCAGCAGCTTAGGAAATAACAGCAAACAAAGTCTCTTTAAAAATATTTCGCTGATAAAGTTAGCATAAATATTTGGGTACCTCAGTAGATGAAAAAGGAAGCTGAAATGTGGAAAGACACCAATGCAAACAGCATGGTTGAGTTCTGACTGCGGGGGGAAAAGGACTAGAATTGCTGCCATTTAGTTTTAATTGCTTCAGAATGTCTTTTGCAAATCACTTAAGGTCTTAGAACCTGACTTAATAACATGGAACATTTTGAAGCAAGGATGCTTAGGGCAAAAGATATGAAAATTTGCAAAGACCATCAAGGAACAATTTTTATATTAAAAACAGCACCCTTTAGTGTGTCATTGATAGTAATGAGGAAAGTCCAGAAGCCTATATAGGACCTGCTTCACACACCACCCAAGGAAAGAAAAATTTTCATTTTTACCCCCACGTGTTTAGGATCAGGCCTTACAATCCATAGTTCTCCATAAAAACCAATACAGCATCATACAGGGAAAACATCGGAAGGGTGAATTCTTTAGATATTTGAACACTTTTCTCCATACTATTCTATTTATACCCTCTAAGTTGTGCTCTACATAATTCCATGTTAGTAACGTTGCCATGGTTTTCTTCCTTGAGGGGATTACATTTCCACTCTAATGATACCATCAGAAAGTTTATCTATGCTCATCCAAGATGTTTTAATCATTTCCTGGACTCGCAGCTGGCAATACCTGTCAGAGGCAATGTTTTAGAAGTCTAGAATCTTGGTGCATGAGCCACCTGACACTACTATTGTTGCAATTTCTGTGAAGTTTAATCAGGAAAGAACAATGCTCAGTTACTACTGAACTGCTTCTGATAAATACTGACCTTTTAATGTGCACCATTATGTTATATATACAGTCACAGGGATGAATGACCAGCAGTTTGGACTGTTACTGTTCACGTTGTTTCCTTCAAAAAAGGAAAGTTCAGGAAAAACTTCTCCAAATAGTACACTTAAAATTCACAAAATTAAGTTTAAAATTTACCCCCAGAAACCAAAACCAGATAACATATCTACTTCAGGGAGAAGTTTTCTTTCATGCGCTCTATACAAACACAATCATTCTGTGCTAAGGGTGCAGAGTGTGGCTTAGTGTAGCAGGAGAAGCTACTGTAAGTCCAGACTCCAGAGACAGGAGTAAAAGCACCCAAAACAAAACAGAGTTTTCTGAAAATTCAGGTAAATTTTTATGAGTATGCTTTCAAAATATTACAATTAAGAGTGCTTGAGAGATAACTATAAATTATAGGTCACTTAGAACCTACAGGGAAAGTCCCATAGAGGCAATTTGTCTCTAAATCAAATGCATGCTCTGCACTCAGGATACACATCCTTATGTCTTCATAATTTATACTTTTAATTCAACCTGATACTATCTGCTTTAAAAACCTTCCTTGAGCAAAAGCTACGCACAGCTGGTGAACGAATGTCAAAATCCTTGCCCTCTGAAAAGAGCTGACAGAGTAAAACAGCTAATGATGCCCGAGGTGCCTCTGTGCCACCATTAACACAGAACTAGACCGTTCTATTTCAACAAATCGTGCTTTTAAAAAAGCAATTTTAAAATTCCAGTGAGATAAGTTTTCTTTATATACCATAAGAAAAAAATAAAGCACAACATCTTTCTCTGCATTGTTTATATAACTATCATTTAAAACTACATATTGATAAACATCATAAAAATGCGGATGTTATTAAGTAAGGAAAGACATTTTTAGTAATTTGCAATTATCATAACATTTTAGGATGATCATAAGCCACCTTCACTAAAAGGTGGCAAAGGAATTCAGTTTGTTTTGATAGATCTGAAGCAACTCTTTCTACCTTGGAGCTTCAAGTTTTGGCTCATTTCAAAGAGCCAGAACTTGGTACGTAATTAACGCTTAGAGACAATTGCATCATGTTACTGCCTCCTGCTAAGCTGCAGCTCAGACCAAGGCTTGCAGGTAGGTTTGAAACCACCTATTTACATTTTCCTGCCTGAAGGTTTTACCAGCAGAGAGGAAACCGAGGAAACCAAAGAAACAGAAGCTACAGAGCTCCTAAAAGTCTTCTGTAACACATCAAAGGATATGCTCTGAGAAGCTCCCACCTACAGTCTGCACAAAGAATTTGTGACAAATAATCAGAAAATCATTTAAGAATTCTTACTCATTTAGGATAGAATTATTCCAATTACTTGTCTTGGTTCCACAGATTTCATATCATAGATTCAGTTTCATATTATTTCTTGGGACAAAATAGACATAGTTTAATAATCACAATTTTCTCTTCTCACGACGTTTTGTTGATTTAACCTCTGTTAATGACATTGTTCCAGTAGAGACTTACACACAGGAACTGATGATTTGGATTTCATGCTGCCTAACCAGCAGCTTATTAAATACAGAGGAAAATCCACATCCCTGCATGAATGAAGTTGGCAAAAACTGCTTGATTCCTTGAGGCTCGAGACATACAACACAGCCCTGTGTTCCAATAAACATGTCATGTTCCTGTAGCAGGACGGGATGTGACACAGCTCAGCTCACCCACGGCACAAGTAACCTTCAAAACTGAGAACCTTGCTGGCACTTTGACTGCAAGCACTGTGAGACCCAACATCCTCTGACAACAACCAGAGCAAAATTAATCTGGTGTCAAATAGGTGTGAAATACCACTTATACAAGAACTAAGTTGTGGTAAAAGGTTGAACATTTGGCACAGCAGAGAAGACACTGCATATCAGAGTAAAAATATCTTCCCTGGTCTTGTTTCATATGTCTAGGCACAGTGGACAGCGACAAACAGGCAAGAGACAGTTTGAACGGATGATTAATATTCCAAGAAACCAGGTAAGATGTAAAAACCCCTGAATATCACAAAACTAGCCCAAACATGCCCAAATGCTAAAATGCAATGCCACCAGAATCTTACAGTAGAATCGTTGTTAAAGCCAGCAAAAAAACCAAAAATGTATGTGTACACAAATATTAATTATTGCAACTAGCTTTCTCTCCATCAAAACCAGTGAGAGCAAAGGCACAGCAGCTACTCTGTGTGTGAGCAAACCCAGACTACACGCACAGAAACCTACTTGTAACTGCATTTGAAATATAGACCATTCTCTTAACTACTTGCAAGAGCTGAGGCTGCTCACCTGATCAGCCAAATGTTGGGACCAGTGTTAAGTTCTGCAATATCTCTATTCCTGCCAGTCTGGTTAACACACTTCTGGCAGACTTAACATAGATTTTAAAATGTTCATATATTTTTTCTTAAGAATATATTTATGCTATTGAGTGCAAAGCAAATAAAGGTGTTAAAAAATACTTGTTCTTTGAGGAGTTTTGCTTCACACATTTCTTACAAAGTGCAGAATTACTGTTTTGCACTGAAGGGCAACATACTTTTCTCCTCCAGTTGTTCTCAAATGCCTCAGCACTTTGAAATTCATTAAAAAATACACAGTAGCACAACCCAGGGAAACTAAAATGGAAAATTCCTGAAAGTTTACAGTAAAAGACTTTCACCATCTTCACTCATTTTCCTACTACAATCAGTACAAAAAAATTTAGAATTCAAAGTAACAGTAATTTACACTCAGTGATAGTCTCATATTCCATACTAATATTAATGGCTTTTGTTAGGAAACTTGTGAAAACTGTTTGGAATGAAACAAGTTACTCTCCAAAGCCAGCCACATCCTGAGAAACTGCAGTCCATCAAGACCTTCTCATTTACCATGGCATTCCTAATTTCCTCCTTTGGGGAAAAGAAGAGACACATAAGGAACCTGTAGTTCCCTGGAATTCAGACTTCACCAGTATCTGTAGACCCGTTTGCTTTGAGTTACAAGAGGAAAATTACAGTCTTCAGTAGGAACAGCTTGCAGCAGATAACTGCTCTGCTTTTTATACCTACAGCTCTGTGAAGTCTACAAATTCTAGTCTGAGAGAAGCAAACACTGTAATTTAGGATATATGTTGTAAATATTCATGTTATTGTCTTACACTTTTCCCTGCATGACATTAGAATAAACCAATTATTTTGTTACGTTTGTAAAATAATTTCAGTGCTCATTTTTAGGGCACCATAGTTTATCTGAAGAAATTCAAGGACTAAAGGCTGAAATACCTAGTGTTAAAACTGCTGTTAATAGAAAGACTTTTATTCTTTTAAGAAAAGCACATTCCATTTGTCTTGTGGTACACACTTGCCACAAAATATTTTTGCTACGTATAAATTGAATCAATTATTTGAAAGAAATTAAGAGTTCTGTAAATAAGATTGTGTATGCAATACTATTTGCAGACATGTGAGATAGAAGGTTTCATGCTTCCAGAAAACTTCAAGGCTTGATCATCTAAATACTTAATTAGACACATAAGCATACTATTTAAGGCATTTTACTCATTAAACTATTAAACTAGTAGTTAATAAATAACATGCTTAATATAAACCCTAACAGGAGTAGTTAGTAAGTGTATCTGGTGCTATATTCTGGAAGTACAAGTCTTATTCATCTTCTCTACAAAAATTGCCAGTGTGGAACAGAAAACTCGCTATTGCTCACTGTGACACATAAGACACGGCTCTGAATTGTGATTACATGTGGATGTTTGCAGATCGAACAGGGGAGAGACAGCATTAGGCTAATTCAGGGCCAAATTTAACCTCCATCTGACACAGAAAAATATACTTTTTTTCCAGCATCAGTAGCATAGGACATGGCCAAGCAAGGCACCTGTCAGCATCGCCCTGGGAGCTGCAGCAAACCATGCATGGCAGCAACACTCGGCCTGCAGAGCTCCTTTTACTCCTTCCACACCCGGAGCATTATGTCAAATAAGCTGTTCCATTACATTTACACTAAGTCTCTCCTATTGCAGTTTTCACCACGTGTGTTACTGTGAAGCACACATAAATGCAGATTAACTCAGCCAGTTTAAGGGATCTCACATCTTCTACACACAAACAGTTTCATTTGTTGTGATCCTCTTATCTTCAGACTCTTCTCAACCACGTTGCCAAGATACATTCTCATGTTATTTCAGCCACTAATAATTTACCCATCTGACAAGTAATAAATTCACTTTCAAGCTTCAGGACAGTAAACCAGAGAAGCTAAACTCATGAATACCTAATCCACGTGAAACTTTGCTCCGCACTGGGGAGGCAGCTGGTGTGCTGTGACCACTGCTTATGGTGGTAATCATAATTATTTCTCCTTCCTAGAGTGCCTGTGCTGCTGCAGAGTCCAGCTGTTCTCTCCCCTGCTATATTTATGCTGCAGACTTCTAGGGCTGGAATTGACTTTTCATTGTCCATATGTAACTATACACAATTGAACTCTGAGATGCACTAAAACAAAGACATAAAAATTACTCAAACACGGTGTGAAAAGTTTATGATTTTCATTCTACCTCAGATTGGTTGCCATTATTGTTATTTGGATTACAGAAGTTATAAAAACAATAGACTTGTCAGTTCAATGGCTAAATAAACTACTTTAGTTGGGGTCAAGAGGAGTATCCCCTGCTTGTTCTTTCATTTTGAAAAACAAATATAGATGTCAGTGGAGAAACAGAAGTGACATTTGGAGACAGCGCCAAGGTTGAATTTTGGCTTTTCCAGAACATTCTGAAAATGCGAGAATTAAATGCTTTGCATTTTCAGGACACCATTTCATTACTGAATTAATTATTTCCTGTGTGCAAAGAGGAAACAAATTCCAACTGTGTGCAGGGGGAAAAGACAGCAACCCCTGTTTAGTTTGCCTAAGTAAAAAAAACACTAAAATAAAAAACTGCTACTGTTTGCTGCCAATACTCTTGATAGTCTCCAAGGAGAAGAAAACAGCCTGTAGTGTGCTGGTTTTCACTGAGATACTGCGTGTTAGCGACATGGGAAGAGCTTCTCCTTGCACTTTCTTGGATAATCATTTTACTCCATCATCGTTTACTCCAACGTTAACACAGGATGATGAAAATTGTGGCTCTCTTAGGCGGGAGCTACCAAGACCATCCCCGACAGCTTCAGCACGGCCACGAAGGGCTGGAAAGCTCTCCCAGGCTAATCGCCCCCTCAAACCAGGGGCCGCTGCCATCAGTCCTAAAGATAAAGGGCTGGAAACGGCAGCAGCCCTTTAGAGCCACCCATCACAAAGCATGTTTACAACTGGAAACGCAAGAATCTGTTTGAGCCTTTATCTTGAAAAAGTGAGCAAACAAAAACCCTCAGGGAAATAACAAATGAGCAAATTATGCTAAGAAAAACAATTTAGCTGACAGACTCAAGCACTTGGAAACCAAGAAAAGCCCGACTTACAGTTGCAAAAGCAAAAGCATTTTAGCTTGCTTATACAAACACTTTATGATGTAAACTTAACTCTGTTTAACTTTCTTCATGAGATCAGTAACTTTCAGTGCACAGGATGGTCTCTCAATCTCACAAATTAAGGTTTCAAATGTGCAATTTTGCAATTGTGATGATGTTTTTATGCAAAATTATTATATTTAATTGCTATTTTATTTCTATTCAGTTCTAATCTTTTGCATCAAGGAAACATTTCTATGGATGCAGCAACATTTTACAACTCCAGATGTAGATGTGAATCATTAACAGAACCTCAGAAAACCAGACACTAATTCCAACAGCTGAAACTGTGTGAATAAAAGCAAAAGCTGCATCCTATGCATTCCTATAAACCTCTTAAGAAAACATACCCCTAAAACGACTTGCCTTTGCATCTTTGGTTTGAAAAAGAAATGCTTAGTGTTTTGATTCTACTCACTGAGATCATCTTCCACAATTAATTGTGACTTTCACAAAAAGAATTTTCTTTAACCTGTATGAAGAAAAGTGGGTTGTACCTTCCATTTCATAAGGCAACATGCACAACTAATCCAAAAAAGTAAAAATGCTGTAAAAGTGGCTTTGTGCTTTTCAAATCCAAGGCTCAGTGTGCAAACTGACAGTGATCTGTTTTCTGGGTGCTGTCTCCCAGCTCTGCCAAACAGCTTTGTTCTGAGAGAACTTGAAGATCCAAAATTTTATACCACAGGAAACGACAACAAATTTGGTTTGGCAAGTATAGATGCTCTCAAGGTACTTTTGTAAAAAAAAAATACAAGTTTAGAGATTTCCATCCTACTGATAAACTGACAGAAACAATCGGGTACATGATTTCATTATTTAAACTAAAGCAGAAATCCCTGTTAATGAGATACATTTGGGAACTCAGGGTCAAACCCTATGATGGTTAACACAGTGAAAAGATATGAAACATCACAAAGCACTAGAGGGGAGTTCCTCACAACATTAATTTTTAGCCTGGCAGAATAATACTCATTATAAGATCCCACAGATGAAAACTAATGTACTGTGAATTTTATACCACTTCATTATAATTCAAATGACTTTTTCTTACTTCTTACATTTTCATTGTTTGATAAACTAAAATACCTCTACTCCTTCTATAAAGCACAGGGATAGTGGCAATGTTCATCAAAGAGTGTATTAAATAAGTAGTATTCAACAACTAGATAAGGATGAATATTATTGAACTACATTAGGACACAAAATGTCATTACATATCAAAATATGAGTTATATAGGAAGGTAAAAAAATAAAAGGAAAGTGTTCTGTAAAGGGGAAGAAAAATCTTTTGTATTAGCTGTGCACTGTTTTAAAAATCATAGAATGGTTTGGATTGGAAGGGACCTTAAAGGCCATCTCATTCCCACCCCCTGCCATGGGCAGGGTCATCTTCCACTAGCCCAGGTTGCTCAGAGCCCCATCCAGCCTGGCCTTGGACACTTCCAGGGATGGGGCAGCCACAGCTTCTCTGGGCAACCTGTGCCAGGGTCTGCCCACCCTCACAGCAGAGAATTTTTTCTGATAAAAATTGATTTTTATGAAAAGCACTTCACAGACACTCTCCAACTACTAAGGATTTGTAAATAAACATTAGGTCTCACCTACAAAATAAAAACACATTCTGTAAATTACATCATACCCAGTTTTTTGTAAGCCACTGGTAAAAAATTAGCCCACTGCTACTGAAAACAAAAGTGTTTCATTATGAGTAAAACTATTTCTGTACCACACCACAGAACAGCTCTTTTCTTTAATCTCTCAACATAAAAACATCCTTGCACTATTGCTCCCCACTTTACCATGCTTACTGGAAGCTCTGGGTTTTTCTCTACTGAAGTAATGTCTCTCATACCTCTAACTACAAACAGCCAATTCTGCTCTTGCTTTTCAGAACGTTGTTTGGAACCATAAATATAAAATAAATTTACAAAGGAAACAAAATATAACATCCCACAACATTGTGTTTTCTTTCACACAGACTTCAAGTAGGTCAAAACCTTTTAAATGATGACTGACAATTCAATTTTCTTCCATCCTCAGTCTCTGTGACTGCATACCCATTGAAGGATCTGGCCTCACTCTTGGTTGGTAGTACTAGATTCAGCATTTTAAAATAATTTTCAATGCTTCCCCAAAGAGCCTGCAGAGGACAAGAGATTTTCAGTACAGCACTCCCCTTGCATACTCCAAATTTGCCTCTAAATTCCGGGCTCTCCAGCCAGCACTGCACAGCAGCCCCATTTCCATGTCAAGGGTGGCGGCTCCTGCTGTGCCAGCAGCTGCCTGGCTGTGCCCAGCACTCCCGTCCAAACACACCGACCGAGCCTGCCAGCCGAGCTGCCACAGCTGGGACACACACCGGGGGAAAGGAGATTGCTCCTTTTAGAAAGGCCATGGAGTAAGCAGCTCTCCTACCTCGCTAAATAGGAGGTAATGTATGGTTGAGCAGAGGCATGAGATGGTCTGAGCAAAGAGCTGGTGGTCTCCAGCTTAACCACAGACACTGCCAAGAGGGGTCCACCTTAGTTTACAAATCCTTTAGTGACATTTGTAAAGGGAGGATGAAGATAGAGTACAGAGTCCCATCATAACAATCTTGATTAAAAGTATTTTTGTGATTTCAGAGTATATCTGACTGACTTGGGAATTGCAGTGTTGTTGGGAGCTGAGGGCCAGTCATTCTTTAGAGGCAGTGGATGCCCCTGTTCTGTCTCATCTGTTTTGGGGAAGGACCTGGATCAAAATAAGGGGCAGGACATGCAATACAGAGGGAAGGCATTCTGCCAGGGAACCAATGGGAGCAGGCAGCAAAGGCTGCCTACTAATGAGGGACTGTGGCAGGAATCATCCAGAAAAAGGAGCTAAAGCCCAGGGCAGAAGAAACGCAGAGAGGACGGAGGAGAGCAGAGGGATGAGGCCATGCCAATACCAGCCAAAACCCTCAGCAGCTGCCTGACCTGCCGCTCACAAAGACTGTGGATACCCTGAGCATCTTCACACAGACATATCCGTGGCTCCCCCTTCCTATCACAAACTAGGGACCCACTAGCCCTACAAAACGTGCATCATCTGTGCCCTTCCTGAACTGTTCTCTCTTTGTGGGAGACAAAGAAATTGCACACGGAGATAAAACTTCAGATTCAATGTATGGGTGAGAAAGTGTCCAGCAGCCAGGACTGTGGGGCTGCCACAGCTCTGGTGCCTGCACTGCCGCAGCGTCCAGCCAGACACCAGCAGCTCATGGGCACTTGGGGAAGCATCATCATCTACTTCACAAAACTCCTTCCTGCAGAACTTCATTTTCCTGCAAGTTCTTTAAAATTGCTTTGTTCCAATAGAAATGCCTGTTAGTGCCACAAAACCCTTTGAAATATGCTGACCGTGTCACGAACTTCATTTGCATATTAATAGCTCCCTCTCTCTCTCAGGGGATTAATTGCCTTCCCAACAGAATCGCACAATCCCATTTATGCAGGTTTATTCTGGCTCTGGGGTGGGGGAGGGATGGGCAGTGCATGGACTGCAGTTCTATTGTTTCAGAATTTGGGATTTCTCAGCACTTGCCTTTTTATGTTCTTAAACACCTTTTAGTAATCACAGGCACTATGAAATAGAGATAGACCTTTTAAACCAAGCTTATCCAATTCAACACTGGTTTATATTCCGCAATTATTCAATTTATGATTTTTAAACCAGATGGCAAATTAAGCAGAATTCTACAAAGGGGATAAATGGCAAATTAAAAAGTAATTTATATACGATATTATAAATGTGAAACTAGAAACTTGAGTGCAGTGATAATCTAGAACAAAGAATTCTGTTGAGACAATACAAGGCCAGGCTATTCTCTCACAGAGACTATTCTCAACACAAGCTAAATGAGGCCATACATCTGTACTCTCTTCTACAGTCAGTTAGGAAGACATTTTAAAGCAGCCTCACAATATACTGGAGTTATCAAAATATGCAATAAAATTCATTTGTACCAGATATCCGGTAACCGTGGAACCTAAACATGGCTTAAACTAAGAAAACATAGAGTGTACACAGCGTTCCTGTGACTAGAGCTCAACAGCAAACATGACAGGGGATACAGGACCTGCAATATAAGAACACACTTGGCAGATTCCAGATTCCAAAAATCCTCTCCCAGTGATAACCTATTTACTGTTCCCCTAAAATGAATAAATTAAGGTGAGTGGGACAGATTAAAGCCCTATTTCAGAGTAGACACTAAAACCATTTATCTGAATTATTGTAATAACCTTACACTTACAATAAAATTCTTTGGAAAAATATGTATTCGTCACAGTTTACAATCTTTTTTTTCTAAAATATTTTCCCCAGTCACTCCTCTGTTCATACTTTCTGTAAATAAATTTAATACCAGTTGAAACACTTTTCCAAACGCACAGAAGGAATTTCTATGACACTGTACTTGGCACAGCTGGGAATATACTGATTTTAATGACACTCAGTACATTTTGGGCTCAAAGATATGCAGAAAATAATAGCAGAAAGTAGTTTTTAAAAAAATACCACCCCTGTAATCACCATATCCTTTTCTTGCACTGCTGCTGTTTCAAAGTCTCCATCTCTGCTAGTTGGGGTATTTCAGAGGAAGCAGTGACAATTCTCTGCTTTTGCTGTTCTGAATTTATCAATGACAGACATGACAAAAACCTAAGATTTTAATCAGTTAACAATGAAAGCTCAGTTGTGATGCACTTTGTGTTCTTCTCAGATAAAACAGGGTAAAAATAGTTAAGAAGATAAGGAGAAATAAGCATACAAAGATAACATTATTCAAGATTCTAAACATAATTCCAGCAAGCCCCATGCAAAGGTCTACAGGACTTAACATTTAGATCAAGGCTGTCCTATATGGATGAAGGGCCAAAGACACTCTCACAACATTTGAGGAAAAGAATGTGTGTTTTTCACATGTGGGAAAATCAGATCAAGTCAGAGATCTTATATATAATCCTCATTGTGAGCAAAGAAAATGCAAAAATCTTTCTTTAGACACTAACTACTACTCATCTTTTCTTTATAAAACTATTTTCTATCTCAAGCAAACTTTGTAAAATGGAATGGGTTGAGGGCAAATTACATACCCAGGTGGGTCAGGATAGTTTCACATGAAATTGAGAGCAGACTTTTGCTAATATGTCTATATAGCAACGGAAAGTTTATGTACTGTGCAAATCTGCTCATCAGGACTGATGATTCTGTGCCTTATTTCTAAATAGGTCCAATTGCATCTGATTTCACTGATGGGAGGAGCCTGGATGCGATCCAGTCAGCTGGGCTGAAAGGGAACTGTGTGCTCACACCAGATTAGGAGGATTAAAATGAAGCTAATTGCTAAAGAAAATATTTGGCTAACACTTCATTATGTGTGATACAATGTAAAATGCTCTAAACAGGATCCAGTTTTGAAGTTTTAGCCCTGGAAATTGATTTTATATACTGATGAATCCCAAAATGTCCTTAAAAATATAGAAAATTAATTAACTATAAATCATTACAAAAGATCGCTTATTTACAAAAAGTGTGATCTGTACTAGAAATATTGTGTAGGAATATTTCCTTTGGTAGGAACCAAGAGACTGCAAGCCAAATTCATACAACCCTTTTGGCTTTACTACAACTGTAGCTTTAGTGAAGCTTCAGAAAGGCTTGAAGCTTCTGATCAAAAAAAGGATTGTAAATCCTATTAAAAAAGATTAAGGGAAACATTGCACATTGCTAAAAATATCAAGCATAATTTTAAAAAAATCTTCAAATGTTGCCATTCCATTACGCTGATAATATTGTAGCAAAGTATAAGATAAAAAAGACAGTTGTTTTTCTATTTGAACGCATATTTTACATGGACTTTTATGCTCATTCATCTTATAGTCTTACAAGCCTCCTTGCAGTTAAAGTTTTAGCCACAGCAGCTTCTTTCTGCAGGTTTCAAACGTTCCACACTTACGCTTCAAAGAGTTGTCTCATATTAAAGGCCCAGCAGTGCCCACTGGCACAGGGACCCTGCTCTGTTCTGCACTTCAGGTACAGCCAATTCCAAATGGGGGCAAAAAGCTTGGAAGTCCAAGATGGAACTTTCTAGAATTTGTTTTTGATATACTGGTTTTTCTTTTTCCACCTTTTTGCATTTCCATATTTACATAGAAATTAAGACACACAAATGATAAAGCCTAAAAGCAATTCTGTAATAGGTTCATTTTGTTGAAAATAACTCAAGACATAGTAGGAAAGATCTTGTCTCTTCTTACTTCCTATTCTTCATTGTAGTGTCTACATGTTTTCCTTGTATATTATTATTTGTAATAAACTCCAGAACATTCCATTTGTCTTTTCAGAGTGAATCCTATTTCTATCACACAAGGATTTTTTTCAGATAGCTTACATTTCTGGGGTTTAGATCCACAGCTTGTTTTATATCATAATTGGTTAGGATTCACAGAATATGGATACTTTTACAGAGCTGACAATGCTTGCCACGAGGTTTGCTGTGACCAAATACAGCTTATGATGACTGTGGCCTTACAGTCACATCAGCCAGCTCTTAATCATTTCAGTCACTTGAAACGTTTCTGCTGGAGCCAATGGGAGTGTTTATGCTCAGAAAACTGGGCATTTCCATGAATGTTTATGAAGCAAAATTTAACACACAGCAGTCCCAGGTTTCCACTCATTGAAGAGAGGAAGGATTTCAAATACATCTAAAGACTTGTTTACATTGGAATTGTGACATACTAAATTAAGTTAATGGAGATCATTAATATATGATATGTACAATTATTTCACTGACATGCACTTTATACTAGATACCACCAAACCCACTCTGACCTTAAAAACAGCCAAAGGCAAGCCCTGTTCTCCCTGTGAAACACGTTGGGAGCAGATAAAGATGATAGTCATGGAACACTGAGTGTGGTCACAGCCAGGCCACCCCCAGCCCTGCTGGATTCTCAGGCTTCTGCAAGGCAACAACCTTGGACAGGTGGCGCATCCAGACCCTCAGCCAAACACAGTCTGCCTTCAGATTGGCCCTGCACACAAAGTTTTAAAGCAGAGAGAAGATGGGAGCGATCCTGGCCTCCAGCTGTCCACTCACTTCCACTAAAGGGGAGTGGGACAAGACATTCAAATACCCTTCAGCACTCCAATTTACAGCTCAGGACTTCAATATAGGCAGGTCCTCAAGTAGCACAGAAGATATTCGATGTTACTTCCCTTCCTCTTGCAGCTTACGGGAGCTGCAATGTCTAAAACAAGCCAAGGGCAGGGAGGCAGCAAACACTAAACCATCTCAGATTAATCGAGCACTGCATGCAAGCAAGTCTCTTGGTCATTAGGAATAGTCTTTTACCTGTGAATTTAATAAAATCATTCCAGTGTCTGTAATTGGAATTCCTTACCCCTTTTAGAATTTCTCTGTTGTCTATACATCTGCTTCCAGAAAGAATTAAAAGTAATTTCAGACAAGCAGATTATAATCTCCATTCTGTGGGAGAAAGAAGTAGTCTCTTATGTTTTCAGCTTGCTCTTCAGAAGGGGTTATTTGTCCTTATTCTTTCAAATATTTCATTAAAATCAGAACAGCATGTAACAGGAAAAATACAGTCCCAAATCTTAAAAACCCACATTAAAAAAATGTAAAATATTATAATTATTCCAATATAAAAATGCCAAAAGTAATTACCAAATATTTTTGGTCATTCTCTACTATAATAATGTCTCAAAATAAAATCCAGTGAGTAATTGGACAGACACAAGTTAGAAAAGGATAGAAAATCATGTAAAGATTTTCAGTTTCACACTTTTCTAACAGTGCTGAAGTTGCTGTTGAACATACATTTCCTCACATTCTACTATCAGTATCCAAAACACATGAATTATGTAGCAAAGTAATTTGGCTCCTGTCATAAAATTACCTTTATGTTGTTCTACTGGCAAAACATCCCTGGAAAAGTGGGGTTTTTTGGAAATTAAATATCCAGTTCAATTTATCTCCTGATCATTCCTGTGCTAACACTTACAACAGGATGCTTCTAAAGCCATTTTTTCCTGGGATTTGGGCAATGCAGAGAAGTCAGTCTGAATGCCTCCAGTGAGCCCTTGGAATACAGCTGCACTGGGCATGCGGCGGGAGCCGCTTCCCGGCTCCAGGAGCACTCCCAGCCTTGTCCCTAATTCTGCTGAGACTCCTGCGAGCAAACAAACACGTCGGTGATTATGGCCACGGGAACAGAAGGGGGAACTCTGTTATCGCCTCCAGACAGACTCTTATCAACACTCCCATTAAGGCACAGCAAACGGCTACCAACGATAAAATTACCAGTAATGAATTTTAAACGCATTATTGATGCACTCCTGGGGGGCGGGGACGTGTTAACCCTTTGGGGCGAGCAGAAGTGTCAGTACCAAGGAAATAAATCATATACCACTACACTGTGGTGATTTATTCCGTTTCAAATACCTGTGATTTCACTGCTGGCCATTACTATCTGTGTGTGCAAACACACACCGCGCTGGGTGCCCACAACATCTTTTTAGGTCAATGAAAGTTGAGAGCAAGCGGCATCTCCCGAGTGATCTTCAGTAGGTTCCTCCAAGCACTTCCTGGGGTTGGGTATTTTGGGGTTGTTGACTTCTTGGGTTCTTCAGGTTTGTTTTATTTGTGGGTTTGTTTTCTAATTGTGGTGGTCTGGGGTGAGGGGGGTGCTGGCGGTTGGTTTTTTTCTCAACAGACAAGCAAAAAACAAACTATGCCCATTCTTGCAAACATATCTGTGATTTTCAGCCACAAAAATATCGTCTGTCCCATTTCAAGCAAACGACAAATGCAGCTACTTTTTGTCTCGGCAACTGGGCTTCTGTTAAAGCACAAGTTAACCAGGCACAGTAAATCACCACTTGTCTGAACCTGTAGATATTGAGGGTTGTTTGGTTTACAGTCTTTACTG
The DNA here is from genome assembly GCA_013396735.1 of Grallaria varia. Lineage (NCBI taxonomy): Eukaryota > Metazoa > Chordata > Aves > Passeriformes > Formicariidae > Grallaria > Grallaria varia. The sequence goes on from VWZG01006450.1 coordinate 4,201,201, forward strand.
TAATTATTCCTTGGTGTTCTTGTGAATCACCGTGCCCCTGGATCCAGCACTTCACCATTTAATTTTAAAATAATTTGCCAGATAACATACCTTCTAAACATTTAAATTTTCCCTCTAGATAAATCATTACACTAATTGTTTATCAGAAAACTGCAGGCTGCTACTGGATTAGGAGAGGAAAAAAGATTGACCATATTTAATTCTGTTTGATAAAGGGGAGTATTTTTTGGAAAAGTTACATTTAACTTTTCTACATAGGGCCAAAACGTAAACAGAATGAATGGGGACATTTTCCAAAATAATTTTTGTTATAAAATATGTATTCTAATAAGCAAAAGGTGAAATGTAACTAATTCTCTTAAAATACAGTATGATTTCCAAACTGACTTATGTTCAGAATATTTAATTTACAACAGAATGGTCTTCTGCTTTTCCCTAGACCTAACTGCAGAGTGAAGTGAAATCATTTGAATTCATAGTTTTTATTAAACTACTAATGAAATTATAATCACAGTGACTTTTACAGATCAGGATGCACAAAACCATCTTAACTTGACTGAGAAAGAAAGGCCAAAAATGAGAAAAGTTTATTTTTCCATTAAATCAAGCACATCTGACATGAAATTCAGAGAAACTGGAGGCAATAGTATTTGACAGCATTCTATACTGTAGCAACTTTTAAATTTGCCTACTTCAAAGGTCATCACTGAAAACTCAGAAAGCTAACACCTACTTCACTGCTCACCCCCACACCACCCCCCAATTACATGTATTTGGAACAGAGAAATTAATAAATCGCATGTAAAGCCTAATGACTGGCAGAGAACCTTTATACTTCGATACCCAAACAAGCAATACTACTGATTTGAAATGGGCCATTGCACCATTTGAAACTGAAATCCAGTGCACTACCCATCACAGTCTATTCATTTTTTACTGACACGAATTACTACCTCACTAGCACCAACTCTGAACCCTGGCTGGCTGAATTTGCTTTTCAGGATTAATATGAAATAATTTCTATAGCCTCGCAGTTATTCTGCTCTCTATTGTATATTAGTTCAGGTTTCATGGCTATTCTTTTTAATCACATCTGAAATTCAAGCTAACAAAGTTCCTGCATTTATGAAACGATCACAGGTAATGAAAAAATTTGAATAAGTCAAGTGATGTGAATATGCATGGGCAAATCATTATCTGTCTTCCCTTATTCCTTTGGTAAATGAGTAGAGAAGAAACATAAATCATTGCTCAGCATGTATTCAACTCCCTCCTCTTGACTCACACTAAGCAAACACCACTGTCTGAAGTGCACCCGGGAATGAGGGCAAACCACACTGTGGCTGCTTCATTTAACTTGTCAGTTTACAGGAGGGAAAACCAAACAGACTTTGGACCTATGCAGAAATTTATCTTAAAGTTGAATTAATTTAAATTAAAACTGCTGTTGTCCATTTTTCCTCACAGATTTAAATGCTAAGCATTTAGCACTTAACATCTTTAATTGAATAAACCCCATATATTAACATTATTTACAAAAGCTTTCCTGAAATAGGTACATGGCTTAGATCTAGACCTGAACTGTACACTCTCCTTTAACAGAAGTTTCCAGGAGGAAAAAAAACAAAAAACAAAACACCACAAGACAACCCAACAGTTCTCACAATGTTTTTAAATAGAGGCAAATGAAACACTTCAAAAAATACTTGTCAGTAAAAGGATACACAAAAGAATATTTGATTTTTGTTGTTGAATCCAAGACAGAAATGTGGGGAAGAGAAAGTTGATCAACTGGAAGAAAGAAGAAACCATAACAGCTTTCCAAAATATCCTCACTGATAAGAAAGTTGCCTGATTTTTAATTTGATAAGAAAGACTCATAAGAAATACCTCATGGCAGAAGTGTATTACACCCCTGAAATCTCCTAACCAAACTTTCTCCACCTTCCAATAATTCAGTTTTCTCTTCCAGGCCACTCACACATGATGAATGCGAACTGGGCACATATTACACAACAGTCACGAATATGTCCACAGCACCTCCCCGTTCATACCTTTACGCTTTATGAAATACTTTGTTCAAGTACATGTGGAGAGAGTTTTCCTGAGTTAACTCTGCCAAAGCCACGCGACATTTCCACATCTCAGCACTGTTACATTTTACAGCAGACCCAAATGTGGTGCCCAAACAGCCATGAACAAGTGAGCTTTGCTATCCCAACCGAGTGAAAAAAAGTAATACAGAAAATGTATCAAAATAAATATGAACGGTTATGGAGAACTTCAAAGACACTTCAGGTCGAATAAATAAAAGGGCATTATCTTTATGAAGACCACAGAATGAGCCTTTAACACATAATTGCTGCCACAGCTTTAAAATTGGTGCAGAAGTACTCACAGCATAGGAAATGTACTTTGCATGCTAAATAAACTCTCAGAAGATGTATATGCCCACACTGTCAGCTTGCTCCTCACTGCCAAAAGCCAGTCTGTCGTCAAATAGATAATGTTCATTTGGCCTTTGGGAAATGGCGGTACCTTAGAATTTCAATTTCAAAATACAATTAGAAAGAGAAAAAAGAACCCCACAAACATTAAAATGGCTGGGGGAGGAATTCCTTGTATTGAATTCTTAATTCAGGATCAGATTTTTTTATTTGGTGTTTTACTGGAAACCAGCAAAGTGGGTAGAGATTGGAACATGCAAAATATTATGCAAGTACTGCACAGACCTACTTTCCACAAAAACTCAAGTATTTCCATGGAAAAGAGGGAAATCCTTGTGCAAGTCAGGGCACAAGCTAAAATACCCAACTTCAGCCACAAATCCACTTAATAGAGAATAGCCACATGTGCATGGGACATATTTCCATTTACATATTATGGAAATTTTAGAAAGTGAAGTATGATGGTTTAAAAAGCAAATAAAACAAAAGGTTTCCCAGACAGCACTCTGCTTTTCACTTTCTCTCTGTAGGTGATGACAGGACTACAAGGAATATTACGTAATAATGCACTAATTTTTTACCTCAAAGCAAAGATAAATGTTGAAATACATTGGAAAAAAACCCCAACAGATTGCTTTAAATGAATAACAGATTCACTTAACCAAACATTTTATTTCCTGTATCTTGAATAATTAACAAAAAAAGTGTTTACCAACAATTATATAACAGCTTTTATAGTAACACAAGGAGGAGAAAAACATTTAGCACTGAGTCTCATAAATAATTCAAAAGGTCTAATTTACCATAATCGTGTCTGGCATTTATCTTCAGTAAATAATGTATTAGGCATATACTGTGCACTATTTCCTACAGTAGCTACTAGAGAGCATTAGGAACCAACCCATCTGTGTTTAGCATTCTGTAAATCAGGCCAGCTCTTGCATGCATAAAATGATTGCTGATGAAGCCATTTACCTATACCATGGATAGAAATGGCATCTTTTAATGTAAAATTAAATAAAAATTATAGAAACTGCAACATAAATGAGGGTTTTTTGTATACCATAAATATTCATAGCTTCCCAGCTGACAAAGCTACCTCCGAAACCATAGGAACCACTCTAGGAAAAGAAGTTGGGTCTTCCACATTCGCTGTGCCACTGACAGGTTAATTTGCATAAGAGCAAATTAACATCTCAAAAGCCTTCTCTTTGCTAGCATTTTCAAGAAATCACCCGCCATTACACTCAAAACACGGCAGCTACACCTTGGCACAACAGAAATGGGAGTTCTGGTGCTGTCCACACTCAGGGTGCTTTCTACTGTTCGCTTTTTTTTTTTTTTCCCAGCTTTTTGCAATGTGTTTAACAGGTGTTCAAAATACCTTAAGCAGAATCTTCCAAAACTCTGGGGTCTTTACCTCTTCATGTAATATTTAGAGTTGCACATGACCAGGATTTGCAATGCAATTATCACAGTCTGCAGCATGTGTACTGAAGTATTAAATTTTATATTAATGATTGGAGTGAAACCAAGATCATACTTTCTCACATGAACTGAGGACACTAGGCAGCTAAATTAAGTGATCTCATGAAATTTCACACATTTTAAAGAGTGCTGTCCTTGAGATCTTGAAGTTTACATTAAGTACACCATGGAGCACATTCAACAGAATTTTCTGTAGTTTTCACTCACATTTATGTTAATTTGTTTAGATTACCTTTATTCCTTGTACAGGTATAATAAACACCAATATGCACCACGGCCACACACTTGTTCACTCATGTCCTAGGCTTACTTCATTATTTAAAGAAAGGTTTTAGTTGTAAAAAGTAGCTAGAATATTTCATTTTAATTGTAGCATATCTTCTTGTATGATCCTTTTGTTAAGATTCATGTTCTGAATAGTAGCACTTTACATATCTCCTATGGAATGCACCAGCCTACAACCAGAAATTATATAACGGGCATTTCAGAAGACAGAAAATGTAGAATTATTTCAGGAACTGCTGTTTCTTTCACATTACTTTAGATTTTTAGACCAACCACTTAAATTAGCTCATAAAAAAACCAAAAAGCCAGTACAAAATGTCAGAATAACTTTATTTTCTATTTACATGTATAGTGAGACACCATGAAAGAGTGGAATACCTGTGGTTTCCACGTGTCTCAGGTCCTTCAAGGCTTAGGTGGATACAGGTCACACAAACATGACTGCAAAGAAGAGAGCACCAGAGCCTGCTCAGCAAACCCCCAGTAATACATGTCCAACTCGGGAGAGGGCAGAGCCTCAATGGCAGCTCGGCAGGATGGAGAAGCCCTTCCTTAAGCAACTTGTTCCAGTTCCAAAAGGGATGCAGGAAAGAAGACGACCTGCCAGGTGCCCTTACGTTCCCTGTTTCTATTTTTCCTGCTGCTCAACATTAAGGTTGTGAATTGTCCTTTTAAAATCAAGATGATACAGTTTTGTAGGGCCAAAGCCAGCGTCTCCAGTGGGACAACACACCAGGTCCATGAGACCTGAATTCAACCTCATTAAACAAACATCAGAATGTTGGCACCTAATAACCACCAGATACACATTGAATGAAACCTCCCACCGACAGGAAAACCGCTGTTTTGATCAGGAGGAAATTCTAATTACACTTGCTTACTGAAATCTTCAGGTCTCCATAAAGAAACCACAGAAGGATACCTTTAAAATGGAAATATGTCTCTTCAGCAGTAGAATAAATAGAGTAAATGAGATGAACCTTCTGCATCTGGTCTGTAATCACACCTGCACCAAACACTATGTGAGGGGAGATGCACCCTCATTATGGAAGAAGGGCCCTTGAGAGCAGACAGAAGCATATAAATACAGACACTCCCAAGACTCAGAGAGCAGAAAGCACAAAGGTAGTCTATAGAGACATTGTTGGAGGCAATACTGTTCAGATGATACTGTATAATTTAATCACACGCAATGGCATGACAATCATGTAAATATCTTTCAGTCTTGAATCTCAACCAGCAAAAAAAATCCCAGTTAGTTATAAGCAGTTTCTTGCTTATTTAATTTCCCTTTGTTTATCAATGCTGATTGAGAATCTCAATCTGAAGTTCAACTACTAAATAAAGAGTGCAGAAAATACTTCTGTAGTTAATATATTTCATCTGAAGCTATGTATGAACCAAATAAAACTACAAACACCTAAGTTTCTTCATGTGAAACAACACAAAATACATTTGTTCATTTTGGCATCTTATAAAGTCAAGCTAAGACCTATATCCAGCTTCAGCCTCCTGCCCTAAAAAGGAATCACTTTCACAGTAGAAATGCTTACTGTCAGTTTGTCAAATCCAGATAAAACCTAATTCCATAATCCATGAAGAAAAGGAAAAACACAGCAGAAACCTTAGAACAGAGAATTATACTATGAGGATAAATGTCAGACACTAAATAAGCATGTCCATGAAAACTTGATGCTGTAGCTTTCTGATACCTCTGAGCTACTGCCATAATCTCAGATTGAAAGACAAAGGCCAACTATTCTGATGTCTAAACAGACCACAAAGGGAGCAGGGATTAAAGGGTCCTTTCACTGACAGACTTTCCACCACCACAGCAGTCTGTCAGTAAGAGAGAGCTGCTGAAACCCCCAAGAAAGTGGGACTGATGGACAATAGCACCATTTCAGTGGACAAAAAAGCAAACTAAAAGTCAGGGAGAAATCCACTCAGTCAGTCGTCATCCTTAGAGCAGTCTTTAAATCCTTAATTTTAGACAACAGGTGCATGGTAGACAGCCCATTTTATACTTTTAAATTTTCAGATTATTTTTAGATTCTTATCATTGTGTTACAACTGATCGTTATCCCTTATCTCACAGAGAGCACACCTATTCATATAACCCTCTAAAATAGTCTTCGTACACTCATAGAAACAGGGAAAAGCCAAGACAACCTTCTATATGCTTGCATAGAGAGGCATAAGGACTTGAAGGAGATCTTATCCTCCTTCAAATCCTCAGGACAGCAGTATGAGACTTAGAACTGAAGTTTTCAAAGAGTTTGGGGTTTTTTTCCTCTTCAATGTATAAACCATCAAATTGATTAACAGCTAATCCACACACAGCAGCTGCTTCCTCCAAATTCCAGACACTTCCACACTGCTAAAGATCACCCAGTCCCAACCCCCCTGACATGGGCAGGGACTCCTCCCGTTAAACCTCAAGGTCTTATCCAACCTGGCTTTGGACACTGCCAGGCACTTAACACTTCCGCCACCTAAAACAAACATCAATATCAGAATTAGATTTGAGACAAAAAAAAAAAAGTTCTCTATCTGCCAAAATAACAGAGTTACACAAGTACTCCACTGCAAGTAAGTACAGCCAGAAAGCAGTAAGTGCATTCAACGTTATTAATCCTGAATCGCAGAGCACTGAACAACTGGATTGAAGCACCAGCTGAAGATTTTTCGTGGAACGTGTGTGTGACAAACTACACACACAGATACATACAAACACTTTGAAGAAAACTGAAAAGCCCTAAGGTTTAGTTTGAAATCTATCTCATATTTGGCATTTCCTTTTAGCAGTTCTCTGAGAGCTGTCCAGTTCTGTCTTAGATTATGGTCTTGGAATACGAACAATAAAGATCAGATCAGAATAGAAACAAAATAGTGAGGTCATGTCATCTTTTGCCCCTCAATGAATATACTGAGTTTTTAAAACATGAAGTAAACTATAGTAAGTAGGCAAATACATCTAACAAACAGACTAACAAAAGCTCTTATTTGAACTCTTGCATGGAAACCGCGTGCATGTATTCAGGAGTACTTGCTAGGATATGAGGAGAAGGAAATACATAGAAATGGTATTACTACATTAAACCTATTGTTTAATTGTCATCTTAATATCACTTTCTTACTTCAGTTTGAATTGTGGTGTTGTATAACAACAGCTGGTCATGAATAAATGTGGGCTCACACAACTTAATGCGAAGAGGGAACTTAACATTTGAACATAAAATAAGTTTGGAGTAAGAAAGTATGTTAAAATGTAATTTTAGCAACCATTGCAATATGCTTCCATGCATCTATAAAAGCTGTTGAAAATCAAGCACATTAAGAATTCAGTAAGTAAAATACCTTGTTCACATAACCAGAACTCATCACCAAACAGCTCTGCAGATGGGCATAGCAAAAAGAGACTATACATTCTAAATGAGATTGTTTGGGTGCTCTTTTTATCATGAAATCCAATTTTATCTCTGTCTCATTTAATAAAATGTTTTTGACAAATATTGTCAACATTTATTATATGTGTGAAATAAAAATAACCCTGCCTTTTTAGCAAGACAGAGCAGTAAATGAAATTAGAGAACTGATGCAGTGGCTCTTAGTTGATATTTTGTGTTGCATGACAGCTTCACACATCCTTCCTGGTTGTTTTGGGAAAGACAACATTCAAATCAGACTATTAACAAATCTAGTATGTGCAAACAACACGCTCAAAACTGGTGTCTTCAACATAACAAGGGGAGCAACAAGGCTTCAGTAGCGATGTGGTACTAGACAACTTAAAGAGGATGGGATACCAAGGAACACAGTTTATGAATTGTTTGTGAAATGCCCACACATGCTTTTTATTTTGGAACATAACTCTTATATTCTTTATCAGTTTGATGTGGTTAAGTTATCTGAAATACTTGACACTAAATTAGCTTTAATAAATGCTCTGTTACAACACTGAAGTCCTAGAGTTTCCATAGCAGAACAGTGGCTGCCAAATTTCCTTATTCACAATTGCAAATCTCAAGCTGTTTGATGCCTTTTTAAAAGCTCATTTTCTGGGGGAAAAGAAGTTATTACATATAAATTGAGTTCTGATGGAAAAGTATATATATTAATTCTATTAAAGTATATTCTGAAAATTGGTCACTTCAAGATTAAAAACTAGTGGAGCAAGTAGGTGAATGTACTGGTTCTATGTCTAGTACTCGGTCCCCTGAAAACAAGAGATGGGCTTATCTGGGACTGCCTCAGGACTGGCAAAAAGGACCCATTTCCTCACTGTCCGCTCAATAGACTAGAAATAGATCCAATGGGTGCAACAGAAACATTGGTCGCACAAGCAAGGAACACAAATGGGGCTTTTGCTTTTCTCAGTGTGCATTTTGAAGCTACATTCCTCTTGTTGCTCTTTCAAAAACAGTGACTCTTGCCCTTCTGAGTGTGTAATCCATGGCACTTGTCAGAGAGCACCAATTCTGCCATGAGTTGGCCCAGAAAAGCAAAGACATTCAATAACTGGTGAGTGGAGCACATCAGTATCTTCAGCTTGACATCCACAACCCAAAAGCGAGGGCTTTGTCTACTTGTGTACCAAAGTTTGTTATAACTATAAATGGGTTTTCATATACTTATCACCTGAAAATAATCACATTTTAGAATATTAATATACAACAATAAGAATATTAAGAGCTTTGCTATTGGTAGCACTAGTTGTTTCTTTGCGCTCTTTTGTAGGTTCAAAAACCTTCTAATTTACTCTATTACACTTGATACTTATAGGTAAACTTACTGTTTCTTATGCATCCATAAAAGTAAACTCAGTTTCCAGATAGGCTATTGTAAAAACAGAAAACCAAACCTAAAAACCCTTCAGCATTTAAGTGAGAATTTAAGTGATGATTCTTTTCTTCCTTTGGTAACACTGTTACCATATGGTGTTTTAAAAATATCTATTTCACTTGAGAATATCTTGTTAAATAAAACACTATTTAGGAGCTCATAAAACAGCACAGAAAAGTCTATATCCTAGTTTGCACTTTTCCCCAAAAAGCAAGGATAAATGCAGTTGAGACTGGAACAGATGCTGTGGTCTAGTCTCATTCAGTGCAGCTGTAATTATATAATTTTAGCAATTAATTCTGACTGGGGCTTTGCTCAGCCCTGACTGAATGTTCTGTGGTTGATTGTACAGAAAGAGGCCTTGTGTGATTCGTTTCCTCTCTGCAGTAAAACACTGACATGACAACATTTGATTTCAGCAGTCTGAAAACAGGACAAGAAATCCTGAAAACTCTTTAGGATGCGAGCTATAATTTGAAATGCACAAGCAAAGCAGAAGACAGGGCTTCTACTTGAGCACAGTCTCCTGTATATCAGGGTAAGAGGGAACTTCAGGTTTCTGCCACAGCTCAAAGAGTTATCGATGAAAATACAAGAGAAGGATGAAGCAGATGAACCAAAAAGTTTAAATCTCACTGTTTAGTTTATGTCATCCAGATAACTCTATCTGCTTAATATTCAAAACATCTGAAATGAATGAGAATGAATCCAGAGAGAGGAAATAACACAATAGAAAGGCTTCCAAAAGGCCACGTTGGAGCCAAAGACATAAGTCTAAAATAAATACTATTTCAAAGATACTATAATGTCATGAACTGCTTCCAAACAGATACAGAAACTAAACCATTTTGTACAGTTCCTACTCCACAGGAAAGTCTTTTTAAATTCCACAAAAATTAATGATTTCACAGTATTTTCTGAAAAGTCTGTAATTTGACTGTGAATTATTGTTTGCAGTCTCAAACGCAATATACACTTTTCACAGTACAGATTTTGGCAACAGAGACTACTTTGCAGGATTGCTACGCAGACATGAAGTACTCTGAGATCCACTGCCTCTGCAGTTTGAGAGTCTGGGTTTTTTCACTTGCAGCAAATTCATTTAGCCACTTGGATTTCATACAGAAAGCCCCACAAATCACATGAAGTAAGAATAAGACCACCAAAAAAGTACCTGCAACAGAGCTACTTACAGACACTCGTGTGAAAAACTTAATAATTTGCTAGATATTTAAATTATAGATATTATTTACAAAGATGTGTAAAAGACTTCTCATCAGTGGGAACACATTCTTTACATATTACACAACATTCTTGTCATTTGCAAGTATATCCTTTTCATATTTTCATTCAATGAGAAACTTTCCCACTGCAGAAAAAAGAGAAACATCTTCAGAAGAAGTAAGAGAAAACTCTCTATAAAAAACATCAGAGCTCACAAGTCAGACAGCGAGAGACCAAGTGTCAGTGTGACCCATGTGCTCCCAGAGCACGCGTGGCAAGGAAATTTCTCATCTATCACACTTTCCTTTACAAGTGTTCCTAAGTTAACTCTGCAACATTCACTTCGAGTTGTCATCTCATCAAATGAGTGTTTAAGATTGTAAAGCTCACAAAGTTGTTTATGTGACTGTGAACACACGTGCATTTGTTCCCCACCGAGGTTTAAGTTTGCAGTCCCTACTCTCTGTTAACTATGGTTGTAATGATTAATGGCACCACAATAATTGGTGCCCAGTGTCTATTCATCATAGGGGTTCCATTTCTTCATGGAGTTCCTCTTTATGTAATGAATGTAGGACCTTCACATTGTACCTGACAGCTTGATTAATGATGCTACGCTGAGTTTCTTACACAATAAGCACAGCGTAAGTATTGTAGGTGTCAGTTCGGCCCAATTTCAAGTCGATTTACTGCTCTTCCCCATTAACAAAGGGTAAAAGAGGTGAAAGAAGTGTACATATCGTAAAGTGTTCTTTTAAAATAATTTTGGCTATGCCCATCTCTGCTACTTTAGCCATAAAGACAAAACACAAAGAAGCTACTGATACCTAATCAGGCAGAGTCTCTCTAAAGCTACAGACTGCAAACTATGTTGTGTATCAAAGATTAACTGTACCAGGTTATATTTCTAGTTTTCTTTTTAGTTGTTTTACGACAACCACAAAAATATAATTGCAAGCAATAAATAATAAGGAACTGAAGTGAAATGGCACAGTAACAAACCTTCAGACATGGAACACTCTAACTCAGGAGCCTTTCACAGTGCCTTTCACTGCTTCAGTGTTCCCAGCTCATGAGTGCAGGTTTCCCTTGCAGGTTCACCTACAGGTGGATGCTCCCACAGCTGGAGTTCCAAACCCAACTGCATATCCAGTCAGTGAATCCAGCACTTAATGATGTCTTCAAACAATTTTTCTGATGTAAATTGATTTCTCTGGGCTAAGTGATTTTAATTGACCTTTCCAAATAGTCACACTAACAAATCATATTATCAAGGAATTTAAAAGTAATTGAACTAACAGATATAACCTACAATGACACAGCAAATTACATGAGGAAGCAGCAGTTTGATGCAGTTGATGTTGCTGTCAGCTACGTGTTTTATTTTCTTCCTTTTATGTGTACTGAAGATGCCACATAAATTCAAGAGATAAGTGCTGTAAATAAACCATTCTTCTAGCCTAGCCTGAAGCAATCAAAGATTACTTGTAGCAGAACGTTACCAAAACTTACAATATAGTGCTGAAGTCTTACACACTCTCAACAAGCAAACACGCACACAAAACACACCTGTACTGGAAAGCAAGCCAGTCAGGTTATATCCACAAGCTCCAATGGTGCACACAGAATTCACTGCCACAGCATCCAGCTGCAGATGCTTAAATGGTGCAAAGTTAAAAGAACTAGGTGTTAATGCTTTCCACATATATCCTCCAAGGCATTGAAGATCTGTGATGTAAGAACTTCAAGATAAAAGTAGCATCTGCATCCATTGAATTTTTAATGCTCTTTGGTAAACTTTTCCTCTGTGCACTTGCCTAATTGCTTTCTGAACTTATTTATACTTTAGGAGTTGTAATAAGTCACGACAATGAATCGCATAGATTAATTATGTCTAATAGAAGCAACATCTCCTTTATATCAAAACTTTTAACTGAATTTCATATGATGCTCTTCACCTCCTTTGTTAAGAGATACTGAATACTTTCTTGATCACTGTCACCAGTGATTTTACACAGCTTTCAAAGTATCCTTCCTCTCCTTTTCAATCCTTTTGTGTATGCTGGTCTTAATTTCACTCTGCAAAGGTGTCTTGTCCATTTCATCATATTAAAGACTTGCCTCTACCTTTTCTCATTCCACTGTAACCTTATTGAGATTGAAAATCAGCACGGCATATTTTATTCAAGACTTGAGTCCAACATGGATTAATAGCCTAGAATAATAATTTGTTTCATTTTGTTTTATTCTCAGCAATTCTCACTATCCTCTTTCTCAAAATTGAGTTCTGTTCTGCACAAAGTGTATTCTATAGGGCCCAGTTGCATCCCCAAATTTGCTTTTTATAAAAAGGCAGAGCTCAAGGCTGACCATGTCATTTGTTGAACTAAAAGTGTTTGTATTACAAAGCCTGCAAGCTTTAGCTCAATGGTAAGAAGCAAATACTGCAATTTAGCCAAATACAACTTCACAATTCTGGCTTTTCATCAAACTCCTGGACTCCATAAGTCTAAGGAAGTAGCAGATACGTGAATTAGGTCATACTGAATTTATTAGGATATATTGGTGAATTGCAAAATTTCTGTATTATTCTACTTTCGAGTTGCAAGGCATATAACCAACTGCACATTTAAAATTGCTCCTAGTCACATGAATATTATCCCATTTAACTATATTCCTTGAAGGAGTTATTGCTTTCAATGGTAATCTCAAGCTCACAAAAGAAAACTATCCACCTTTTAAATCTTTCAAATTTAAGAATCCACTAAAATATACCATCCTAAGGAAGAGTACTGTTTCAATTCAATTTTTAAATATAAAGTATGATAGATTTCAAAAATAATAATGGACAAAGTAATGTGAAGAGATATTTTTAAGCTCATTTGAAATTCTTTCATCTTTTATTCACTACCTCATGCAGCTGATGGAACTGAGTCCACAATACAACTCAGTTGCTAGGCCTTATTTCCATTTCTATGGAAGCATATCTCAAGTCCAGAAAAAAACAGCAAAGGATTAAAAATATTACATAAAATAAGCCTGATTCTTTTCTACACATGGCCAGCATCTGAATGGATCTCGCTTCTAGAGTAGACAATAAAGAAGAAATAAGAACAACTGACAGTATTAAGCCAGGACCAGAACAGGACAAAAGCACCATGATTAGGACCAAACACAGAATGGCTGATGTGTGCAAGCAATGTTGAATCTCTATGGTACCACTCAAATTCAACAGCTGATACAGCAGGAGGTAATTCAGTCTGAAAACAGACAGTAGTTCTTGGTAACTGCTGCTTTAAGCTCTACTGGTGTCCCAGTAGCATGTACACTTCCCTGTCCATTTCCAGGGATTATGTTAAAATACAAGAAAAAAATAAATAGAAACATTAAATCAAGCAACTAGGGAAAAAGAAAATCACATTTTCTTTTTTTTAAAGGAAAACAGGTTGGTTTGAGTTCTAACAAGGGTAAAAACAGTAATAAGTGATTGTCTTAGAACTACTGGAATTGTACTAGACTTCCTAAAGAAACCTCAACCTGTAAGGCCTAGTAAGAGTCCTCTTGATTTTTCCGTAAAAGCTTTTGCCTTAAAGATTTGCTCATTTCAGTCAAACACTGCAATCTGAATCAGTTTCTGATATATACAACACAAAGAACAAAACCAGGAAATCATGGTGTAATTATACTTTGGAGAAGAATGATAACTTGGGGGAAATTCCCAATTGATGCAAGATAAGTTTTAGGAAGTCCTACTAAAGAAGTGCCTTCAAAGCTCTTTCCATCTTGAAGAGAAACCAGAGATAGCACTCTGAGAACCGTTTTCCTGCATTACTACCTGTACCTTACAAAAGGTTACTTCAGTTGAAGTTTGCCCAACACTATCTCTAATTATTATGCTTTCCTCAGATGTCCAAACTATTTCAGTTGCTATAGCAGCTTAGGTCCACCACTGTGTCACACATCTTAAAAATACATAAATATGTATTTTCAGAAGAAATAAAATTCCATTGCAAATTATGAACACTGACAAATGGAATAATCCAAATGAACAGCCTGTATTCTGCCCCGCAGTTTCAAGTTACATCTCTAAATTTAGTCCCACTGTGTTCCTTGAAAAAAACTTAAAGGAGTAACTTGATCTATAGTGTACACAATACTGGGCCCTGAGCACACAGAAGTCACTACCTCTATCTAATATCCAAAAGTTTCTTTCCAAAGAGGGCAAAACAACAATAACTCCCAGGCAAACTTGGGGTGCTTCTCATCCCCCCACATCATCAGGTTTTTCAGTGAGCAAAGGTCAGAATGAGCTCAGAAACATTAAAAAAATTAGAAATGAAATGGTATCCACTAGAGACAGCTTTTCAGGAGAATAACTTTTCGCGAGGAGTTTATTTATTAGCGATAACAAACCCTTCTGTATACTCCAAAATATGAAATAGCATGTCAACTATCTGTAATGAAAGCAAACTTTATGGCCCAGTACAAAAGACAGCAAACAAATATGGAAAAGCCTCGCTCTGCAAATAACTGATTTAAAAGCCTCTCCCCAGTTTTGAACCATGTGAAATGAGCTGAAAGCCCTTGCGACTTTCCCAGAACGGATCCCACCAGGCTGCTTTTAAGTTTAATCCCTTTTGAAGACTCCGGCAGAGAATGGGAGAATGGCTGTGCTTTATGATTTTCAAACACCTTCCCTCAATTTTCAGAAAGTACTTTACAAACATTAATGTGCCTATATCCACAAGACAGATAAGGAAAAAAAGTTAATACCCTGAAGTAAATAACTTGTACAAAATCCTTCCAGCTGCAGCTGGTATCCACTAACTGCAATCACTGCCACAACGCCAGCCAGGAGATTTTCTACTTTTCCGTCTCAACACAGAACACATCATGGCAAGGAGTAGCCAGGAAAGTGAGAAATAATGGAGGTGGGTGTAACACCAGGCTTGAACCTGGTTTGTATCACCTTTCCTACTCCTCCAAAATATAAAAACAAAACAAACCCCTCCCCGCCCCTCAAACATTACTTTTCTTCTCACATATTGAAAAACTAACTGTAAATTCAGAGTTACTATTCCATTATGCAGTTATTCCTATACAATAAAACATCATACCCTGTAACTGAAAGGCACGCACACAATCCTGAGTACCAGAACTCATGAATTTAAATCATGTGAAAGACATTATGTAGTTTGACAGAAATTAAACTCCAAATAGGGAAAACACAAGACCCGTTAAATTCAAAAATTTAATTTAAAACCAAATTAATTATAACTCCAAATTTAAACTTTGTTTAGAAACAACCTCTAGCTCTAAATAAAAACCTCCAAAAAAGTTTGAAATATTTAACTATAAATAAATTCTTCCTGAGCCCACAACCAAGCAATACATATAAGAGTCAATAATTCCTTTCCTAGCAGCATCCTGATTTCAGGAAGCATTTTAGTTTCCAGAATCCAGTACTGCGATAACCTTAAGAGAATGGTAGACATGAGGGGAATTCCACTTGCAGACGGGACCCCAAAGTACCTTGGTGTGAGTGAGGAACAAAAAAGTGGGAAAGATACTCCTTCAGTCTCCCGAAGTGTCTGATATTACAATTTACTTTGGTTACTTTATAACAGATGGTCTAAACCAATACTTTAACAACAGAAAGGAGACAATGCCAGTTAATGACAATTACTGAATTTAGGCACTGCTATTCCAAGAAGCAATGCTTGACATTAAGATACTTTTCACTTTTATTCACTGGTTTTCAAGGTGAACAGCCAGTAACCTACAACAAGTTAAATTATACATTAAAGATTAATGGTATTGAGTGTCAAGTATAGCGATTTAGGGCTGTAATCCCCCATAGGATACATGGGTGAATGTCAAGATAAAAGAACCCTGCCCATAGTCCTTGAGACACACAGACACACATGGGACCAAGAAGTGACTTTTTCAACCTTGGGCTGACCTTTTGGAATACAGTAAAGGCTATATTCATGCCCAGACCCTGCATTCACCCGGACACGTCAGAATGTTTATCTGGTAGTTATCAGCTGCAGACTGGATCCATTCAGTGACAGCAATTCCACGCTACCACACTCGGCAGCACAGAAAGGACCTACTCCACCATCAATTCTTTTTTTATGGCTAGCTGAGCTTGCTGTTTCAATAATTCAAACCAAATAACATTTTGCTCAAGCAAATTGTGAACTTGACAGAACATTTAAGAGTCTGACGCAAAGAGAAGTCACACGATTTTTACTCACTACTCCTTGGAGTCCATGAATGCTTTAAAAGGCTGTTTCTCCATTTTCTTTCAGAATGCCATTGTTAGTACTCTGCATCATCTAAAATATCATTTACAAAAAATTACCCTTTTTATGTGTCTGGATTCTGACGCAGAAGGAGCTCTAGATCTTGTGTGAAGCATCTCCTGTCACATGATCTCCCTACAGTCCAGCAAAAGCCCACACTGTGGCAGTTCTTATGTTGAAAGAAAGCAGTGACATTCCCACTTTCACTCTGTAAGAGTTCCTGTATATCAAATCATGTGCAATAAAAATCATCAAATGCTCTGTGTGACTGTGAAAGGTCGGACAAAGCTGTACACAGACAAAGCATACCCATATTTAAAACCTGCAGAATGTTAAACTTTTTCATGTTCAGCAATAAAATCTATAAGTATAAACATCTGATTTGCATTCAGCTACTGCCGAGTATACAGAACTAGAACTTTATCTTTTAAAAATAAGCAAAGACATGACAGCACTTCCATGCTATTTTGTTTACTTTTAAAGGTTAACCTAAACATTAATGGTGGAGAGGAATGGCAGAAGCTTCATTTTCCATTGTCTTTCAACCTCCCCTGTGACCAAGGTGCAATGTCCACTCTCTCCTGTTTTGTCATTCATCCACACTACAAATGCTCAGTTAATGGGACTGGGTTGTTTCACAGGTTAGGAAACCGCTGGAAGAAGGGAATGCTCATTGTTTCATCTGCAACCTAGTTGCCAGAAGAAGGAGAGCAGTCAACACTTTGGTGGTTTAAAGGTGAGCAGACCAAAGATCTGTTCCTGTACACACGTGCACTCTTGCCATCTGACAGTCCCTGCCATGGCTTTTAGTATGTGTACATGTCCTCTCTGCATTTTATTATCTAATTTATTCCATCTAAGTCCTCTTTTCCATGTCTTTTTTTTATACCCCTCTACACAAGTCTGTCACAACTTGCCACTTTGTCCTTTGGTTGCTTCCTTTTCAGGTTCATTATAAAATAACAGTTCTTCAACCAGCAACAGGAATTTGCCCTCATTGGCCTGTAGAATAGCAAGAGTCCAGTGTTTCCCTCTGTGTGACAGGGACCTCTTCCTCCCCTTTTCCATAAGTTAACCTGACCATAGAACTGTCTGCCTCTGATTTTCTAATGGAATACTAAATGTCTCTATCATCTAATCCCTGTCCCCAATAGGAATATCAAACTAACAGGCCTAGATGGAGTTGGCAATTTGCGGGTGAGCCTTACCACTCACTCAGGAGTGTCTCAAAGCAAAGGAGATACGCCAGAGGTTTCTACCTCCAAGCAGCTTAAGCATTTTTGAGAAATCTATTCTTTTCCTTCCCAATCCCCTTTCCCATCTAGTTCCCACTACTGCAAAATGCCGAATTACTCACAGGAATACTTTTCACTGGGGGAACGCAATGAAAATTACTCAAATGTTTTAAGTTACTGACTTACAGAGAGAATGATTTCTAAAAAGAGCTCAGGGTACATGTTCTGTGGGTATTAGTACAGAAGGAAATCAGAAAAACAAAACCTCAACATGCCAACAGAGGCAAGTAAAGAGTTAGAATATTAATTGTTAATCTGGAATAAAGTCTTGTTTTCTACATGTGCCAACTACCACTGGCCACAGAGCAGATATTACAGAATTCATCTCCATCAACTGAAATTAAAATACTGCACTCCAAGTACAAAATCAATAATTTCCTTTGGAATCATAGAGAATGTTTAAAATTACATATTCTAGTCAAAGTACCTGTGGATGGAAGCTACCTGGAACAGTCTGACGAAGACAATATTTGGTTGCTTTTTGTTCAAAGACAAATTCTGTTTGTTCCATTGCTCTCCCTCACAGTCCACTTTGCAGCTCAACATTCCACTTTAAGGAAGAGATCTAACCAACTCAAGCACTGAGTTTTACCGTTTTCATTTGATGTAAAAAAATGAAGTGTTCAGGTGTTTTTTATTTGCTCACCTTCCCTGTTTAAGCTGATTTTATCAATTCCACATATTAAGCCAGAACCACGTCAAAGCAAACATTTCAAGAACTTCATGTCATGAGTTTCCCCAGTTGTCTCTGAGGAGTAAGAACCTACACAAGCCTAAAGAAGCTGCCCAATTAACATTCCACTTAGGATGGTCTTGTTCCATTTTGGTACTGTGATGTATTTGAGCTATTTATATCAAGCCACTCATTCACTAACATATACATTACTAGCAGATACTTGTTTTCCTTCTTGTTTCATTACTAATTTTCAGTGAGATTACGGGAAGCAGCACACTGTGATCCTGCTGAGGACACCCACATGCTTGCTGTTCTATGCAGTTGCTTCTGTAAAAGACTAAAAATTCAGCTCAGGAAATAAATGTTAACAAGTTGTCGTTCTTAATTCTTGCCTTCGAGGGGATCTTAGCACATGGAGTTGACAGCTCTCTAGTTAATGCTACATAAAGGTATCTCAATGTAATATCATTTATTACTATTAGTACCTTTAACCAAAAAGGACAAAATAAGCATAATTTCTCTTTCCTGGGATATTGAAAGCAAATCTCCTTATGTTCATACTTCTTCCAGATATGCAGAAATAGCTCTGTAAAAAGAGGCCAATAAGAAGATTTGTGTATGTATTTTTATCATTGCATAATAAGTTCCACTGTACAAAGCCATTTTTAGTGGAGGAGCTGGTATAGAATAACTAAAGATTTTAAAAGCCACACTCCGGCTGATTCCACACCTCACGTAGGTATGTCTGGAGAATGACCAAAAACTTTTCACTCTATTTCTGCTGATGATACCACCATGGAATGGGATGAGCTGCCCAGCTGAGCCAGTTGAACTGCAACGGTGTGATTTGCTAATGGCTGTGATCTACAAGTAAAACTAATGAACATAACGAAACTATACATATTCCCTGCTATTCACTACGTAAGTAATAGAAGTAATTACTTTCAATTTCTGGTCACTGCTAGCACAACATCCAGGCCCTTGAAGATTGCAGACTCATTCTTATGCTGCATCAGCCTCACAGAGGAACGTGGGCACATTATCATTTGAAGAGGCCTAACAATGGTTGGGGGATATATTCAACTGCTACTTGTATATCTAATGGGCACATTGTACAGCATCAATAGATGAAATTGTTCACATGCTTTTCTGTGAATACAAATATACTACTAGCAAGAATGTCAAACAAATTAGAGCTGAAATAACACTTGATGCACAGAAAAATGAATAGGGAGGACATGAACCACTCGCAGAACAAAATGGACAAAGTAATAGAATTTGTAAATGTAAATCTGCATAGTGAGCAGTATAGTTAAAGCCTCTGAAATTACTGGCAGCTGGGAGCACTACAGCACAAGTTTGCTTAGATCCCCAACAGTAGCAGAAAAGCACTACAGTGCTGCTCGTGAACTCTCCAGTAGACTCAGAACCAGCACCAGTGGCATCTGGAGGGACAATGCAGAGCCCTCTTCAGCTGAAGGAGTGTCTTGGTTTGATACAGGATTGGAGATTACTGTAGAAGTCTTTGATGCTTTTAAAAGGGCCCAGCAATTCATGAAAGCAAAGCAACTAATAAACACCACAGCAACGATCAAAGACATTGTTGGCTTTGTGGCTGATGTAACTTCATGAGAGAGGCTGTGACAGCTCTAAGTGGTTTATAGCAGAATTATCTGCAGCAGCAAATTAAGATCAGATATGAAAGAAGTCTGTAAGGAAACAGAGATTACAGAGTCAGAATCACACCAAGGGATACATCAGCACATGTGCCAACCAAAACTCTATAATATTTCTTATTCCTACAAAACAAACAAACAAACAAGAAATGGATCTCAATCTCTCACCATTCTGCACTTACTAGTAAAAGCTATCTGGGAAAACAGTTCTTTTAGACAAACTACATGGACAGAGATGAGTTTGATTTTTCATGTCATGCACAAAAATACTGCACAATTGATCAAAATACTCTCTACCTGAAGGGCAACAAATCTAACCCTGTACAAGTCATAAAAACATGTCAAAAAGGGCACACCACTATACCTTCTTAGGGTCTTACTCATGCTGCCATCCTGTGACAAAGAACAGTAAATGCAAGAACAAAGTTCCACAGAAAAATTCCAGACCATTATCAAAACACTTCTGAGATTCTCTCCCGTTTTTTAAGCTTAGAAGTCTTGCATTAAACATAAAACTTCAAAATACAATGCCTTAAAGGGCTGTGTAATTGCTTTACCATTTCTACAGTGATAAACTGACACTTCTCCTAATCTCTATTACAGAAATTGTCACAAAAAGGAAGAAAAACTACTAAATAGGTCAAGCTAATAAAAGCTTATTATGGATCCAGCATGATGGGGTTTTTTCTGCTCTAACAGTGTAACAGGTAAAATTTCCTTGAGACACCTTGCCTTGTGGCAGTGTCAGGAAATAAAAATGCCTCTCCTGCCTTGATGAAATGAAGAGCCCATGACAGGTGAAATGAGGCAGAGCTGGGCTCCAAGGAAATCCACGCGTTAGGCTGAGCGCTCCCGAAGGGAGAAGCATACAAACAGCACTTCAACAGTCAAAGCTTAACTGAATGCTCTTAAGCTGGTTGGTTTTTCCTGTGTTGACCAGACTTATTGTGTGAAACAGGACTTGGTAGTGATGCAGGTTACCTTCAAGTGTCAGCACATCAACAGCACTATGAAAACAGAAGGAAAGGGACAAGTGGTGTGAGAGGCAAACTGTGTATCTGGTTTTGTCTGTACCCTACAGAGTCATCAGCATCTTTAGTGATTGAAAGGAGTTCTGGGCTTAGAGGGGGAAAAAATGTTACAGGCAACAATTTTTTGTGAAACATCAGGACAAGCTTAATGACAAGCACACACCTTGTCTTACAGAGGTGATGATGCCAGAACCCATCGCATATGTTCTCTTGAGAAGTGATGAGCCCTCAGACCGGAGCTCGAGACAGGCAATGTGAAAACACAGCTGGAGAATCCTTTGGGAGCACAGAGGATGGCACCTGCCTGGGGACACCTGGCAGCCCCTCACACAGCACAGTTCATAGCTGGATGTGTTGCCCAGGACTCAGCCAGGAAGGCTGCAGGGACTCTGCTTCCCAGAGCAGCCCCAGGATGGAGAAGAGACAGACCACAAGCCTGTCACAAGGCTGCACGGACACTGCCATGGAGTCTATGACTTATCTGGGAAGAAAGACTGGCAGTCAGCCTAGTGGAGCCAAAGCAAAGTCTGAAGGTATTTTCACTTGTAGTGGAGATAGAAATTGTACAATTCCACAGGCACTACCCAGGATTTAAAAAAAAAAAAAAAAAAAAAGTGAATAAAATTTTTTAAAAAGCACAGGTCATAGATGGAAGATGCTTAAGCAACTGCAGAAATGTTGATGGGTTTATTTTTATAAGCTGAGACAAGACTAGCTAAGAAGTCTGGCTTGTTCATAGCACTGGTTAAAGAGAACCTCTTCTTACCTGAAAACTTGCATCCTCTCACTAGGAGAAGGAGGGCAAGCTATCTTGAGCAATCAAAACAGATTAATAAAATGAAGTATTGATCAGTTTACACAAAATGATATTTTGCCTGTTTACAATTGCTTTAATTTGCTTGTTCATAACTATCTATTGGTTATTATTTCACCCAGGTGAAAAAGGTTCACTACAGAAACACTTAAGACAGTGGAATGTGAATATAGGAACTTTTCAGGTGGCTCACCCAGAAAAAAGCAGAGCTGAAGTTTGGGGTGGGGAGGGTAGAGGAGAGAGCAGCCTGTCATTAATTTGATTCCAGGTATGGAACATTAAATATCACAATGTCCAGGTAAGGATCTGCTCGTAGACAAAGTGTGGTCTGGATTAAGAGCTATACACCAAAGAGCAAGGACTCCGAGTCAAGAACATGGTGTACCATGGTTTCGGCTTGTCTGAAGTAAATCCAAATCACCCAACACATTATACCTTTCAACAAGTCTGGCAATTCCACAAGACAGACTTTTCTACAAGGTTTGCCTCCAAACTTGTACAGAAATGCAATAATAGCACAGCCTAAATCTTACTGTGCTGCCACCCCCAGAACAGGAAAGGTGAGGGAGTGAGAAATGAGCACCTAAGCAACACTGATCTTCAGAAACCCATTTGTCTACACATCTGACACAATAGGCAGCACATATCAAAAAATCTGGGATAAGTCAGTAATAATCAGATTTGATTAAACCTGTAATCTTAATTTTATTAAAGTTTTAATCAAAGAGTATTTGCTCTACATTCTGTTTCAAGAGCATTTGTGGCAAAAAGACTCCTCAGAAGCCACCTGAGCAGTCTCAGAGCAAGACACAGCCACCATGCTGTGTGTGCCCCTCCACTTGGCTACAAAGCCAGCCCAAGAATGCCTTCATGTCCTTTCAGTATTTTCTCTCTGAGATCAGTTACATACCAAACCTTAACAACAACACAACTCCAAAAGTCAAGTTTTCTTAACAATTTTCACTTGCAGCTTGGTTTTGTTTAAAGTGAAGCAAACAAAGGAGGAGCATTTTGTATCTATACCCCACAAAGTCATACTAGGGATGGGTAGACTAGGGGAGCCCTCTTGCCCATATTACATTTATTTTTAGCCTCAAGACACTTCTCTGAGCAACTGAGCTTAGACAAGTAGAATATCATGCACTGTCTTCTCCTTCAGCTCAACAAGTACCAAATTTTAGGGGTTGTTTCAAACTATAAGCCATATTAATGTTGGGTATTTAAGCCTGACTTGGCACATTTTAAGCCAATAGGCCATTCAAGAAAATAAGGCTAAATAAGTTTAAAACAACAGATATTGAAATAAATTAACTTTGTATCCCAAATGGAACACTTCGAATGAGTTAACAGGGAGATAGAAGTAAAATATTATATCTGGTATTTAGAACCAAGAGGAAATCAAAATACTTACATCCAGCTCATTAAAACCTTTTCAGACTACCTAGAATGTTTCATGCTTTATGGGTTTTTTTCTGGGTATCATTGCTAATTTTGCTGGAAAAAAATCTTACAAAATTTCAGTGTCATGAAATAAAAGCAACAAGAAGATTTTTCCAGATGCACAGAAAATAAATTTCAAACAGCTTCACTCAAAAACATTTTCTTTTCATTTTTTTTCATTTAAACTGTGCAACATCTTTATAGTAATGAAGTTGCAAAGGACTTTTTTTTTTAATCTTCAAAGGATTTTTTTTCTTTGAAAGGTCAAAGCAGCATCCAGAAGACATCTTACAGAAAAAACACACACACACACAAAAAAAAAAACACCACCAAAAATCTCACTCTAAGAACATCAGACTTGGCTTGTTTAGTACAATGAGCAATGATACCCAATTTCACCTGCTGTCTTTTCCCTTTAGCCCTGTTTCATAATGGACTACTGGTAACACTTATGAATCTGTGGGAGGGGGGGATCTATACCGGGGTTTTTTCCCTATCAGCCTTTTTCTTGTTCTATGATAACATGGTTATCCAGGCTACAAAAATTAATAAAAAGTTTTTCCTGTAATCCTTATCCAAACTTGGAAGCATATCACAGTTCTGTGTGATTTCTAAGGACCATTTAGACAGAGAAAAGAAATTATAGACAACATGGTAGGCAATGCTCACCAGTGATAAATTTCACAATCTCAGACAATAAGGTGTATTAAAATGGCTCTATACTTTTTTAATCTTCTTTTATCTAACTTTATAATGCTTGGAACAGTTACGTAATAGAGACAAATCTAGTGCAAGATTTTCTGAGATTTTGGGGAGCTTTTTTTCAAGGGATGGCATAAGGTCATACGTATATATAACAATCTTGTAAAACATCAGTAGCAATGAGAGAAAAATTCAGATGGAACAGGTAAACAGCCTTTAAAAATTGAATTTTAAATATGGAATTAAAAAAAAGAGAGGCATAAAACTGTTCTAAAATTATTTTTACCCTTTTTAACACAATAGTTAGCTCAGCATCATATCATTTGCTATTAGTTGCAGGAAAAAACCTATTCGAATGCCTGGTTTTTAATGGCCATCACCTTCATTCAAAGAGAAAGACTTTGTTTGTAGGACTTCACAACTGAAGGCTATTTCCTGCCTCTGCTATTTCATTTTCCATGGAATTCTGTGGCATTTCTTACTCCTCTTCAATCAAGTGAATGCTATTTTAGTAACACTGCTTTAAAGCCCAGAAAACTCTACCACAAGCACAGCCTAAGTTTTTAACTTATTAACAGTCAGTTAAAGGTCTTTTTATGTCAAGGTTAGATGTTATATTTCTTAAGACATAGGTACTAGGATATTTCAAAGAGCTAAGAAGGTATTAATGGCTTTATTATACATGTATGTATATAAAAAAAATTTACTGCATAGGAGTAAACCTGAAAATAGGATTAAAAAATCTGTACTATCAAGAAGCTAATTATCAAATAATATTAGAAACTTGAAGTAAGGACAGAGGACTGGGGGGGAATGAAATTAAATATATCAGAAAGCAGAAAAATAAATGCTTAAGGCAAAAGACTAAAAAGGAAAAAAGCCATTCTTCATGTGTGACACAGAAGAAGAGTTAGTGCCTCAGAAGGTTTGCCAGCTACTGTGGGAGGGTTTGAACAGAAGAATTAGGGAGTGCATATTCTGAAATCACTCTGTGAGAGAATTTTATTGTTCACCTAGAAGAAATGGGATTCAGTTCCAGTTACTTTTCCTTTTAGGTGAATAAACAAGGAAACAAAAACTGTCTGTCAATTCTAACCTTCTTCCACCAAAGAGAAAAAAGTAGCAGTTAACAAAGTACATACACTTCTGCAGTTAAAATAAATCACAGCTTGACTTAATGTGAAACCATCAAGATGATTTATAATTACTCTTTGCATTTAAACCATAACACTTTTCCAGTCTAAAGAACATATCACCCCTAAATATTTTCCGCCTCTTTTCCAACAGAATATGGTTTCATTACAGATAACAGTCTCATCACTGTGTATGACTATTGAGAACATAAAAGAAAACTAGCAGATTGCAGATCCAATCCTTTCGCAATTTGTACAACACTCAGCATTCCAAGTACTGGTTTGAAGGCTTTCAAGGTGGCACACAGCCCCAGCAGACACAGACCTGCTCACAGGCCCCAGATATACAGGGAGATTATTTTTTTCCTTGCATGTACCTTAACCAGCTGCCAGTCAGCAGCAATACTTTTCTTCTTTATATCATTTCTCATCATGATTTTAGCCATAGACAGTCAACATAGAGTCAGCTATTCTTTTAAAACATGTGAGCTATGCAACACTTTATACCAGCAGTTTTCATTAAAATCATGCACAGTGCTACCACAAATGACCTTACTTCAGGCACAAGACAACTGCAGAGGTGCCACTACTATCAACAAGCGAAGTAACTCCCATTTGCATTTGCCTCAATTGACCCTGAACTGATGTGCATTCAAATGTTATGGTAATTAGTTTACTTTTAAATGAGATTGAAATAATAATGTTAATCCTGCAAGCACCTCGTACGTTCCTAAGCCTTTGGAAACAGATGCTATATTATCCAGACTCAAGACTGTTCTCATCTGACAACATTGCTGTATATGGGAAGCTACAGCAAATTAACCTGCTCAGTCAACTCCATCAATGGTTCACCCACACACCCTGCACAACAGAGCACCACTCCAGTTAAAACACAACCCACAAAAGCAAAGTGGGCACGCAGGTTGCCATCAAAACTTTTCCAAACTGCAGACTGAAAGCAGAATTTTCCACATCTTTATACTCACGGAATCCAGCATGCATCAGAATTGAATTGCATAAGGTTAATTAAGAGGTCAGGGCAAACTAGAACTATTGGGTTTTTGAAGGCTTTGAAAGTAGGAGCATTGTTTAATTCAACTTAATGGCTGCACCAGATACCCAATGAACATACCAACATTTCAGCCAAGATGGAATCATCTCTGCCAAATTAGAGTTGTCCTAAAATACAGCAAAATTTGCTTTAAGCAAGTGAAGCTCAAGCAATGCAGGCCATGGATTTGTTGTCCTTTCTATTACATCAGGAAGCCATGGGCTTTTACAACAGGACCCTGGAGAGGAAGACATCCAACAGGCACAGAGGACTTCTGTGAAGAATGGAAATTTTGTACTTTTGAGGACACTGCTTTTTAGGTTTTGCATTTTACTAAAGATTCTTGAGAAGAGCTGAGTTAGCAGCCAGTTTTGTCTGACAAATTATGTTCAGAATAATTAGAGTTTTCAGTAATTCGATTCCTGTATATTTATAAACGAAGCTAAATAAGCAGCGGTAAACAGTACCTCAGCCTTGGCCATATTGACTACCATCAATGGTCCACTCTGGCCTCCAATCGGGAGGCGTGGAGACACACCATCCATAACGCTGCTGATTCCTTTGAGAATGCACGCAGAATCAGTCTGGAGGAGAAAAGACAACGCAGGAAGAACCGTGCCTCATCAACACCGCCTATGGAGACTTTCTGCTGTGCCTTTTGCAACCAGACTTGCCTCTCTCGCATTGGCCTCTTTAGCCATCAGCGCGCTTGCAGCAAGCGTGGGTAGAGCCCTTCCCAAATCTTCGTTCGCGAAGCCGAGCCATGATGATGAATAAGCAGCATGCAATCAGATAAAATGGCTGTACATGAATAATACTATAGACTAACATTTGAATGATTCCAACACATAAGTGTAGGTCCCAGGCCCTCGTATAATGATGTTTTCTACCATCCTTTTTCAGGCAAAATTCCCCAGACATCTTGTAATTGGAGAAGTTCTACTGAGCAAACATATATCTATATTAATATAACTGGACAGGATTAGTGTCAAGTTACAAAGGTGGATGAACTATATTCCTGTTACATTGGGGTTGTACAGACTATAAAGGGCTTTGGGAAAGTAGCCAACAATTTTTTTTTAAAAAGTTTAAAGCATTCAAATATTAAACATCTGAGAAGCTAAATACAAAAGTCAGAATTATGTCTCTATTAAACTCAGTTTAATTTCAAAGCCTTTTCTGAATTGAAATTTACATTTTCTCATTTACATTACTTTCCTCTTAATTTCAGTTCTTGGCATAAGTTTTAAATCATGTGGTACTCATGCATTTCAAAAATATCAAATTTGACCTTCTGACTGTGACATATTTTTAATATGAAAATTATTCATTTAATGGATTGGACAAAAATAATCACCAGAACACAAATTGCCTGAATTTTGTACAAATGCATTCTCCAGTTGCATTAAACTACCAAGAAAAGAAAAACAAAAAAAACCCTTTTCTTCAAATATTCTGCTTCTTTGTTCCTAATGTGTTCCGTTCCTCTTCATCTTAATACCTTTACATGTCCCTGTTCTCACCTTTAGCCTGTTTTTGACCTGCAGTGGCTTCCTGATATGACTCCTCCCTCCAAATTATATTGTAAGAAAGATACTGTAACTTCACTGGGGAAATAACTACCTTCTCCTCCCCATAATGTGTAAAGTTCACCAGTAGACCCTAATTATTTATTCTTTTTAAAAGTTCAAACACCATAAATTAATGAAAATATAACTTTAAGAACAACACTTGTATTTGCATAACCTTCTCTCATTCTTATGTATAAAAGTATTATTAAGCCGTTCTTCATTTTACTTCTGCATAGTTTTTCTCAGGTGACCAGATCCTCCCTACAGCATTATGATGCATCTGCTCAAGGCATAGAAAAAATACATTAATGGTAAACATTTCCAAAGTAAAAAAAAAACAATGACTATAAATAAGTGGGAGTAAAGAGAAGGACAGAGTGGCAAAGAACACATGAAAAATTTCTATGGTAATTGCAATATAGACAGAAATACTCAGATATCCATGAAAGGATAAAGAAAATTGTTTGATTCCCAATTTAACTGCATTTGAGAATTGTGAATGTGTCTCCAACGAGTCTTACTGGTTGGATCTTACTTGGAAAAAAAAGAAAAGGGAAAAGATCAGAAAAACTCTGAAGGAACTAGACTTAAAAAAAACCAGTGCAAACCTGTAGTTATATGGAAAATGAATATTACAGAAAAAGTACCAGGATGGGAGAAAAAATTGTATAAGGGAAAGAAGAAAATACTCGAAAATTACTTTCTAATATCAGCACAGTTTATCACTTTGTATTCAAAGCGCAGAGTGGGTTCATTCTCTGACAAGAAAGGGTTCGATTCCACTTGCCCGCACAATCCAAATGGAGATTCACTGCCAACTACAGATACCAAATATCAACCACGGAAATAAGTGAGTTTCTATCCGTTTTTTAGTTATTCAGGACTGTTATGGAAAACCATTCATCTCTTCAGTGGGGAAAGAAGTTTGACATATAAAGCATGTTAAAATTAATACTTTTCAGCTCTCAGAGCTGATCCATTCCATGTACTTTTCTTTACTTCCATATCCATATGCTAATGGTGTTCCTCACCACCTGACTCTCTCCATATGCTAAGCCCTCTACAAGAGTGTTGCTCCTCATTCAAACTATCTCAGAGTTTAAAAGTTTAAAGAAGGCCCGTTTTACACAGAAAAGGCAAAGATGCATCCATCTGGGGAGAGGAGGAGTCCTGTTTGTGGTTTTGACTTTAAATTCAAGGCTTCTGGCACTGTGGATGAAATCCTACCACCACGTAGACCAGATTTCCATACACATTACAGGTTAAAACATCATGCTTAAGGGCTTCACTGAATTTTGGCCACCGAGTAAACCATCAAGGAAGTTATCACAAGGAAAATGAAAATCTGAGTTGACCAACAGAAATTCTCCAGTTTTCTTTCATCACCACCCCCTGCCAACATGTTTTTTCATGGAAAGCTTCAGGGCCATGTCAGAATTCATCCCTACCTTTACTGCAAAATCACATTGCAGGTGGTAATGAGATGTGGTGGAAGTCTGAAATGTGAAGTGACTACTCAATTTTTTTTTTGTATCATGCCAATCCACATCATCATCTCTCTTGTTGTACTTTGATGAAGAAATTGCAGAAAATATTGTAAAAGGCACGCTATGCATAGGGGGTAATAAATCTGCTGGATGCAGATAGTCAATGGCTGCAAGTCATAATGTAAAGCTTTACTCTTGGCATCCTACCAGTTTTCATTATCAGAGAAAATTTCTATTAATGTAATCCGATAGCATCGTGTCCAAACAGCTTCACAGTCACACGTTTCATACAGCTGTCATCAAATGATAGTCATTTAGCTTCAAGGTAAAGCCGAACTTTGAATGTTCCTGCTTTTTACCTTTGAAGCTTTGTTACTTTAGAAGATAATTATCTAATTTTGTGACCAATGATGTGTTCCCAACACACCAAATTTTTATACCCGTACTATGTACATTTTTTGTGTGCTTTGAAAATTAATGACTTTAGATAGTCTGATGCAAAATATTCAAAGTATATTGAAAGGCCAAACATTAAAGTGTGATCTAAAAAAATAATACATGCTGTGGCCCTGACCAGAGTTTTCATAATGCCTTCCAAATGGCATTTTCACAGTGCTTTTACCTAACAGGCTCCAGACACTGACTGCATAATTTTGATTCCTGCTTTTTAGGAAGGCATCCTAAATCCTTGTTTGTGTATAAATGCACAAAGAAGTCCCTTGACAGCTACTGTAGAATAAAGTAAAAACAGACAGTAAGACATAAAACCTTCTGTCAGCTGACAAACTATTTCTGTACAACACTAAGTTCACTTAAGATACTGCGAGTGATAAAGACAGTAAAAGAAATGGCTAATGAAACAACTGGGAGCTAAATGATCTGGTTTAGCCCTAGATTAGAAATTAAATTCCTGCTTTACCATTACAAATTAAAAAGCCTTCTCCTATTCATGCAATCAACTTAGTGGGAATTACTCTTGAGACTTGGTAATTATGGGAGCAGTTACATATTCCTATTGTGAGTGGAAAAAAGCCCACCTGAATATCAAACAGCAGAGAATTCAGTTGAAGAGCCTGTAAAGTTACTGAGAAGTATTTTAAGAGAATAGGTCAGAAAAAGTGTTGGGATCTGATGAAGCAACTAAAAAATGGTATATTATTATCCCTGACTGGGGCCTGTCATGACAGTGTCATGCCCTTCCATGCCTGTGGGAAGATTATGAAGATGATAAACCAAAGCTATTGATGGAGATGCACAGTCGGAGAAGTGACAGACAGCAGTCAAACTGAAATGGGAACTTCCAGCTCAAGTAACTCCTTGCCCAGATTAGAGAACAGCATTGGAACAAAAGAGGTTGTGGCATCACTGTCCTGGAAGGTTTCGAAGATCAGATTCAAAGCTCAAAGAAAGTTACACTGATTTCAGCATTGACCTTGCTTTGAGCAGGATTCCAAATTAAAATACCTTCTAGATCTTCTTCCAGAATGAATTATTCCATGATTGCAGAAATTAGGAAAAACTGAGTTCCACAGTGGAAGACAGCAAGGCAGTTGTACAAAGAGGGGTGGTAAGGGTTTGTTTCCAGAACCAGTTTTGCCAAGTCATTAACGTCAGACACAGAAGTCTGAGTTCTTGGAGTGCAGTTAGAATTTTTAAGTTCAGTACCACTGTATTGTAAACAACATTAATCAAAGGAGATGTACTGAACTTGCACATGGTAGAGGAATGGTGTTAACACAATCTGCCACCTGCACAAAATTCAGGCAAGTCTCTCAACTCCAGATTTTGAGTACACCAAGGGAAAACATTTCATGAGATTATTAGAAGCTCTAAACTTCCACCCTTTCCTAAAAACTGAGATCAAAGCTTTAATAAGGAAATTACTATGAGTCATAAATATAAGCAAGCCAACAATCAACAGGATCCACCCATTAAGCCTCAATGTACTGAATTATAGACATATACGTCTCACATTGTATCCCCAATCTTATGAAGTAGATTAGGTCTCCTTACCATCTGGTTTGTTAATCAACATGAGAAAAAATTTTTTCCTTCATCTTTTACTTCCTTAACTTTGGTGCTCTAAGATTTCATAATCAAGTTTGAAGGAGAAATAACAAGAGCTATCTTTAAGTGCTTCGTGTAATATAAAATTATTTATGCAAAACATTTGGCAACAGCCTCAGAAGAAAACATTTCTCTCTAGAAAATATGCCCATTTTAAAGCATAAAAATTAAAGTAAGGTGGTTCAGAAAGAGAAGGACAGGGAGACACAAAGACAATAAAACATGCCAAATTAAGGAAAGTAAAAGCAAAACACAGGAGTAGGACAAGCGTTTTAACAAGGAAAACACCTTCTAATATTTTAGAAATTTCTTTGATCACCTTAATGAAATGTATTGATTTAACTCTTTGCAGTTCTTTCAGGAATTTTGACAGGCAGAAAAAATGATTCGAAACAACTCTCTGTCAAACTCTCTTGACTAGGAGTCATTACCAGAACGTGTATGCCTTGAAGATGCCATCCAACCAACCAAACAGGCTCTACCTAAAGAAGCAAAATTCCACCTTAAGGAAAACTCTTCGAAGGAGTAAGAAGGGTGAAGAACAAATTTCCTCAGAAACAGCATCTTGGTTATTCAACTGTAGCATGGGTAATTTCACCTGTAAAGTCCTGGGAGATCTGAGGGTAGGATGTTTTCAGAAATTACCTGTCCCTGGAATTCATCACTTCTGGAAAAGCTACCAAGACCCTTGCCAACTTCTCTCCAGCAATGATTTTAAAAGAAGTGGTTTTGCACTGACTTCCTTTTCAAATACAAATCCTACAATAATTTGGTCATTCACTCTAAGAAAGTCCTTCAGCTTTACACAAATGAACTTGGCAGATGCTAAAGAGGATCACAAAAACTTCCATGTAATTTTGCAAAAACATTATACATAGAAAAAACTTCACAAGAACAACATATTCATCAGAGTATTTCATTAAAACCTGTCAGTGAAGCTTCTACAGCAAACTAAAATACAGCCTACCCTATCAATATATAATTTGTGTTGTACAATGTGTGAGCACTTATCAGCAACAAAAAATTGTACCCTACAGAACAGTAATGACATTTGAAAGTGTAGAGTATTGATTAGCAGTTGCTTAAAAGTGAATCACCACTACAATACAGCATCTATTCATGGCTCTACATACTTTCACTGTCAAGATAATTTGCATGAAGACCAGTTCCTTTAACCTTGAAATGTAAGCATTTTCCAATATAGGATGTGAAAACAAACAACCATAAGTGCATTAAGCAGGGGAATTAGCATTCACTTTCTTTCAAGATCTGGTGTTTTCCAGTTGGATTGTCCGCTCGATAATTTCCATATTAAAAGACATTACTGACAGTGTAATGCATGTGTCAAAAACTAAGGCCGTCTCACATTTCTGTTACACACTAACAATAGAACATGTTTACTTTCAATAATGCCAGTAAGAGGATCACACTCAGCTTGCAAAACCCAGAAAGACATAGAAAATACTGCCAAATAGAGAGCGCTGTGGCAGAAGATCATGAATTCACCAGGGCTTAAACCAGGGCTTTCCTTTTAGTTACAGGAAAATATAAAACAATGTTTGATATTCAGGCTGATCTAGACCACATTTTAAAAACATTACCAACACTGAAAAAAAATTATTATTCCTGTCATAACATTCAAACAGGAGATGAGAGCGTAGGTCATTCAAGATGCAGTTCTAACATCATTGAAGGCAAATAAGAATTTCCAGTACTTCCAGAAAA
Organism: Grallaria varia; assembly: GCA_013396735.1. Taxonomy (NCBI): domain Eukaryota; kingdom Metazoa; phylum Chordata; class Aves; order Passeriformes; family Formicariidae; genus Grallaria; species Grallaria varia. Next base: position 4,234,466 of record VWZG01006450.1, read on the forward strand.
AGCATAACTTTATTAGAAGAAAAAAATGACAAGGTATCCTTTGTTATGGAGAAAGAGAGAACACAGTATCCAAGTTTGACAGCACTGTGATCTTTTCCTCTACAGATCAATGTACTACCGGAAAATTAGTATGGAACCCAACAGGTTTGTCCACCAAATTCATTAGTAGCATATGAATGCGTTTGAATTTTTAATTCTTGAACAAAGAAAAATTAAAATATCTACTGAGAAGAATTTACATCTTTATGTCTGCAGCTAACATTAAATACTTCAAACACACTGAAATGCTCTGTAACTAGTTTGGCACAGAGAATAACCTTGTCATTCATGTAGCCCAATGAACTGTAGGAATTAAAGGGGATGGAGGTTCAAGCTCTGCAAGTTCCAGAACATCCTTTGTACTAATCATCAGAATTACACCGGATTAAGATTCTCAGATGCATATTTCTTTTATTTTCTAAGGCTTGATTTTAATTCAGTGCCAGGAGACACATTCTACATAATCCAGACATTAGGAGTTTGAATTATAATGAATTAGCTCTGAATAGAGCTTTTGGTAGAGCTCTAAACCATTTACCTGGCTGGTGGGGTTTGGAATTTGGGCTTTAGGGCAGATGTTGGTTTTGGTTAAGGGGAAGGGGGCTGTTGTTGGTTTGGGTTATTTCACAGGGGTCATGGTATTTGTTTTGGTTGTTGGGGTTTTTTATTATTATTTGACTTATATGCTACAGTTTTTTAAATTAATTTTTTCCTGGTTTTGATGGAAAAAAAATTCAGTATTATTTTTGAAGTTTTAAAATTGCTCAGCTGGCAAAAGTTTAAGTTGATATTCAGGAAGTCAGTCCCTGTCTATCCTTTAAATTGCATGTCTCAATCCTACTGACCCTTCCTTCAAAGCAGTAGTTGCAGTCTCTTGAGCAAAGAAACAGCCTACAAAGGCCAAAACCCACATAACTCTGAATGAAAGACGGGCAATTAATGTCAAGATAATTGGACTAAAGTTCTCTAAGAATTTAAGTCACTATTATACAGTTTAGAACTAAAGATAGATGTACTGTATGAATCAGATTCACCCACTGAATGCAAATTGATCTAAGTCACCCCCCATTTGGTTAGTTTTGCACTGAGGAAACTCCCAAGGTACGGCAGCATATCCAGTCAGGAGGATAAAAAGCAATTCTGCATCTTTAAAAGTAGGAATGCTCTCCTGATGGAAAACCCTTCTTTGAGAAAACACAATGACTTGAGAACTCCTAGCACAAAGCAGAATCTGTAGAAAGGAGTGGGCAGATACAGACTCCAGGCTGCTTCAGACCAAGGCAGCCAGCTCTTACATAACAGGGAAGGCTCCAGGAGACGACTTACATAAGGAAAAGCTGAGAGAGCCCTAAACAAGCTCGTCATCAGTAAGAAACCGTTGTGGCAGAACCAAAGAATGTGGGGTATTTTCACTTAGAAACTGTTCCTACAACTGCAATAAAATAATTTTGACTGTTCAGGAAAAAACCCAAGACTTATCAAAGCTCAGAATACTTTGGAAAAAAGTCTCCTCAAAAGGAATCTGTGAAAGCATAGACCACACTGCATTTGCAGAGAAACAGACACTGCATTGATTCAGAAAAGCTTTACTGTATAACAACAATTGCTTTTAACGTGAAAAGAAGGCACATTACCTGCATTTTATGCTTCCATTTTATTACTACTATTATTTTGCAACAGTGTGGCACTGAAAACACATTATCATGGACACTGTAACATGAACAGTAGCATTCCCCAAAGGCTGTTTTTCCAAAACTCTCATTGTAGCAGCTGAAGAGAAGATCTGACACCCAACCCTCTCTTCGCAGCCTAAAGCCAGGGGACTATGCTCTCACATTTAGTGCAGGACTCACTAAACACAGAGTGTTTACAAAAGAAATGTAGACTGTCAAGATTCAAATAAGGTAGGTGTCTTGAGAGTCTAAGGAGGGAAAAAAGCATATAAGAGACAAAATCTGGGTCAATTCTCAGGCCTCAGTAGTATTTTCTAAGGTGAAGAGTATGAATATCTCTATAGCATGAAGAATTTTCTTGTACGCTGCCAAATCTATGTGACAACAGTAACACCTCCAGAAATCAGACAAATTAGGAATGATACCATCCTATTTTCTTCTGTATTTTTCCTGTACACTCCGTGGTCTTTCATCTCTTTAAAAATGTTCTACTCCTTGCTTTTAAGTCCTAATTTTGCTTAAAAGCTCATCATAATTGCTGAAATTATTTACTGAACTATTATCATTTTCTGAGCTACTTGCAATGTCTGTATTTCAACTAAAGTCAATTTTGGGAAAAATCATACATCCCAGCTACTATTAGGAGGTATAACAACATACTTGGATAAGATTATCATAATGAAATAAAATAATAAAACATTCAACTAAGGTAAGGTAGGCAGTGGTTTGGGTTTTTTTTAAAAAGTGGTTTCCATAAGCAGCAAACGCATTATTACACATCTTTATTGAACTCAAGATGACACCAATGCTGGTCACTCATTTGATGTTCACGGTACAGCAACACTTAAGAATTGTATCAACTAAATCACTGTTCACAGCTATAACCTGGCAAAATTTTGCTGTCCTGAGTATCTCACAATTTCATTTGCTCAATGAAATTTTAGTATGGGACAAATGACAGTTAATGTGCAAAGCATTTGGGCAGTGCAGACTGTCAATCATGCCTTGATTTCAAGTGCCTCGCTCTGAAAGCAGTGCTCACTATGTGTACTGACAAAATGAATTAAATAACCTTTACATTAATTTTTCATTTAGCAAGCCTTTATTAAGCTAAATGGTACTCCAAAGCAGTTGGCAATTGAGAAATCTATACTGCCCAGATCCATAATCATACGCTCATTTTATATCTTCACTTGTTTAATGATGCTTAATTCATCAGCAGGAAATGTGGGTTCCTCCAGTAATATCAGAAGTCTTGTTGCTTCTAAAAGCAGAATGTTGACTTTAAAATGATGTGGACTCTGATCACCCAGAGCTCATAGTAAATACCAAATGGATTCTTGACATCTGGCTCGTGGGGAGGGAGAGGGTGGGAAAAAAGCCCCTGCATTTAGAGCCCTCCTGTGCTGTCACCTCCTCAGCTGTTATGACAACTTCTGTCACTGACTTTGAATATTGAAAATACTTGCAAATCTTGAAGTTTGGTACAGTTTACATGCTACAGAAGAAATATACTTCATAACAATACAAAAAAATACATGTTCAAGTCATCTGTCATCCAGGCTCATTTGCCACTATAAACAGCAGGAAATAGCAAGCTTAAATGGACAGAGATGCTTGGAATTCTAAATAAAAATAAACATCAACAGAAATCTTCTAAAAAGTACTGTAAGCAGAAGGGGAAAAAAAGAAAAAACCTACAGGTGATGTGACAGAGAAATAAAAATGCTGTAAATACCTGTCAAACCTGCATTTTGTATTTTCTCCTTCATTCACGAATGAAATATCATAACAAAAGCACGAAATAAAACCAAAACAGCTTGTAATGAATATACACTGTCCACCTTCAAAAACAGGAGCACAGACTTGTTAGTGAAACAGAAAGGATGCTGATGAAAAGGTAAAATGAATAGCTCGCAATTACCTTCAATTATAACAACCAATAGGAAGCAATCTTACTACTTCAGAAAGAAAAAATATATTACAGAAGGGATGGCAGCAGCATCCACTATGAGGAAGAGAAGAACAATTAAGGGTCTGACACTGGTCCTCTGTGCATTTTAGCATGATTGCAAAACACGGTATACTCCATGTTCTTCTAGCAAATGTTGAGCTATCTCTGTTTGGTAGGTTTAATTTTTAAAGCCATTTTCACACCAAAATGGCAGTCCATGGAACAGTTCCAAAGTTAAATAAAGATTATTTTTATAATCTTTTTTGTTATGGCCCAATAAAAAAATTAAAGCCTTTTAATAATACTTAATTAGAAACTAATCAAAACCGAAAGCTCCATCTGCTTTATAAATTTAAGGTGTTCATACAAAACCATGACAATGTAAGACTACACAAACTTTAAAGAATATGAGCTAGAAGAATAATAAATATTGAGTATCCAGGTTTTCCAAATAAAATGAAAGTTTTCCCAACATACTGAAGTGAAGCCATTTAAAGGTCTTGAAAGGTAGTAAGAAACCTCAAATATTTTTGTTCTTAATAGCTCTGTATTTTAGCTTGGTAAAATTCATATTTTACAGTCCTGGGTATAGAACTCTGAAAAAACAGATACTGCTAAGGAACTCGTAAGTCTTTGGTAATTATTACGTTAGTTGCTTTCATCTTAAAATGACAGAACAAGCTTTTTATTTCAGCTGCTACATATACTATCTGTTACATAATTTCACACATATATAAGCATTTCAAAAGAGATGCTACAAGCCTGAGGAATACTTTCCTTCATAATCAGACAAAAATTAAAATTAGTGTTACTCAGAACTAAAAATCATGTCTACAAAAATCAGCAGAAATACATGGATTGAATGAGTGTCTCTAATCAGTGAATGTCTCAGTGTTCTCCCATTTACATATTGCATTTTCAGGATCACATTAAATGCCTCAAAATCACATTCAGTTTTAACATAATTCCTCTTGGTCTCATTTTTTCAGCAACTGAAGTAAAAATGAATTGTCTACAATACAGAACTTTACTATAGGTTGCACACTTAAATGTTAAAAGCCCTTGATATACACCCAATACTCAAATCTGCTTTTTCATTACCCTCTGCCCCAATTACGGGGACTTATACCCATTTCTTAAGTTTTTGCAATACTTCACTAGCTTATTACCCAGCTGTGCAGCTGAGCAAGAAGATAACCACATTCATTCCCCTTATCTGTAATGATGTAATACATCCCAGCACTGGGTTGAGATGATTGGGGGAATAATGGGATTGTAAAAACTGCAGGGATGACAAACAACAGTGCAGCCGCCTTCTCTGATACAGTGAATTGCGAACGTACAGCACAGGGTGAAATAACAATATGCACTAATTCTGCCTTGAATGAAGTTACCATTTTTCATAAGAAACAGCTGTTTCTGCACAGAAACAGCATCATCACAATGCAGTAAACAGATTAAATACAATCTAGGCTGAAGCCTAGGCTCCAGAAAATACAAGTGCTGGAGTTGACTTTGTAATGAAAAGAAAAAAAATAAACAAGTCGTCCAAATAGGAAAATACCAGTTTAACCAAGGACTCTACAGATAATGCAGTGCAATGCAAGAGTCATCAGGGACTAGCATACACTACAAAAATAGGTCTTGGACAAAAGCATGTACAGCACTGCTTTCCTATTCATTTAAAAACTTAAATCTGCCTCCATTTTCTCTGTTAAACCCTTCCTTATCACAACTAAAGAAATCCTTACCTTCTGCAGGAGCTGGGAACCTGAATATTTGGCTGCAATAGATTTGATCTCTCCACCAAATGCTGAGGCCCAGAGCTTTACTCTGTGAAGAAAAAAAGAGGCAGGAAGAAATGTAACACACATGTCATAGCAAAGCAACCCAGACTGTAACAGCTTCAGCTGCGCTCAGAAGGATCCAAGCAAGATTGCATTAGTGAGCTCACTAAGGAGCCCAAGCACAGCTAAAGATCTGTAAAGCTGTTCAAGCATAAGCACAGACTGGACACTGTACTAAGGTAAGGCCTCCTATCTGAAACTGCCAACATGCACTGTTAAAATTTAGAGACTCACCTTGTACAGAAACATGCTTCGGCACAACAAAACATACATCCATTGAAAAGAAAGCAGCAGATAAACTGGCAAAACAGCTCTGAATGACAAATTCCCATGTGAGATAGAGTTAACAGCATCAACTTCAGCACACACAAGCACTTATGACTGTGGCCACATACTCCACCAACACATGCTCCTACAATAAAATCAAAGTAGTGCTGAGCACCTCAGACGCTCCCACTTTAAACAAAGCTGATAGAGGAGCAAAGGTGCCCCAAACAGTCAAATATCTGCAATACCAAAACATAAGAACTTGAGCAGTCAAGTTCTCATCCTTGAATATGCTCCTGAGAGGAATAGCATGAAAGCACTTACACAGACAAGGGGATCTGCTGCTCCGATCCAACCACATCCACTAAGGCTGTGTTACAAGCTGTCCAGAAGATAAAGAAAACCCCCCCAAAAGCCCGAAGAAGATTCACATTCTCTAGCATTGTGCCTCTCTGTGCCTGGAAAGATTTGGGGAAATTCAAATGAACCTGAGTTCAGCTCTCTTAGCCTCTCCACTAGAACAACACTGGAGAAAAATCACAGCTCCATCCTCATCCCTCCAAAGAATGACCCTCTCAGTGTAATGGAAGGAGTGGACCAGAAGCGAAGCTCTAATGACTTGAAAACTATTGTGTCCCTGGTAACAGCAAAGCGTTTTCCAGCACTACTGCAGCCACTTGCATGTAGTTCTTTACAACTCCGCAGTCAGCAGTGTGCTGAAGTTACTTCAGTGACCTACTGCTGCTCCAAAGTGCCCTTAGCAGCAAGAAAGCAGACTATTGATTCCAACTGGGGAGGCTGTCTTCTCGCAATTACTGCTCACTTGGCAAAGGGAAAGCTGCCTAGAGTTCTCCTTTCCCGCGCCGATAACCTCCAGCCTTCATCCCGGAGCAAGTCAGCCAGAGCCTTGGTTCAGCGCAGCAGGAGCAGCAGCCTTTTAACGGGATAGCGCCGAGACAGAGAGGCAGGCACAGGAGGAGCCGGACCAGAGGGAGGGTGCCCCTGCACGGTAAAAGCACACAAAGTCTGGACGAGCTGAAAGTGGAGTTGAGCCCTTGCAGGAAGGCGAGAAGAGAGCGCTGCACATTGCCGGGGGCTGAGCCAGGCAGGGTTCGGTGGGGCTGGCAGGGGCGGGGGCCGTGCACACCCACCGGAGCCCCGACCAATTCAGGCAGGGTACCGCTGCATGACAAGCATCTGTCCGTCACACGGCCCGGAGAGGCGAAGGGCGGCCGGAGCTCAGCCCCTGCGCTGCCGGCAGCGCCGAGCATCCCGGCCGCGCCGCCGCACCGAGCGCGCAGGGAGGCGCGGGCAGCAGAGCCCGCCGAGGGAGCATCGCCGGGTTCCCGGAGAGAGCCCCGGGTGTGGGTCAGGCTCGCACATTTAATTGAGTCATAGGCAGCGCGTCCTTGTGCATAAAGGCACGTTTGCTGCTTCCTCCCACGCCGGAGCGCTGCAGCGAGGCACTATCCGAGAGATCCCGACTAGCGAAGGCTTATGAATGAAAAGAAATGCAGCATGAGTAAATCAATGCGGGCTGACTCCAGCCTATGAATAAATTATTAATTTGTGCTCACAGAAGAATCCTCTTGATATAGCAAATATAGGATTACAAGCTCCTCCACCGAGAGCGCAGCGTGGGGAGCAGGAGGGATTGGTCCAGGTATTTTTGTTGTTGCATCTTAAAATCTACCCTCCCTCCTTTTGCTTTTATTATTCTCCCTCTACTTTTTTTCTCGTCGTCTTCTCCACTAAATGCACAGACTTAAAATAGCAACTGAACTTTACTGTAAATAAGTATGGCAAGACCTGGGGATGATCTGATCGCGGGCTGAGTCATCTTTGCATCATACAATATAGCTCCAGTGTCCGCTCCAGAATTCTAGTCTCTTCCCTCTGTAGTTAGAATTAACACCTCAAAATATTCACATTGCCCTTCTATGACATTCTTGTCTTGTTTAACATTTTCTATCTTGAAGCTTGAGATGTAGTACCTGTATTTTTTTCCACATTAACATTTCTAAGAGCACTGAACAATTTGCTGTAAATATCAAAACCTTTTTTCAACACCTGGCTGACTAAAGTGTTCTGATTTCTCAAAAGAAACTAGAAGTTTCTAGTTTTCTAGTTCTAGAAGAACTAGACAGAAAGGCTATCTTAAGGGAACTGTGCAGAACAGAGGAGCACAGTACCCCGCAATTTTTACCACCCACCAACCACCTCCAACAGGAACAGTTAATAGATCATATTTCTGTCTCTACTATTACCTTCATATGGAAGCAATAATGAAATTTTTAACAGTGAAATTTATTTTGTGTATTAATCATTTTGAAAGACATGTTATCTGTGCTGTTACTGTGGATTTTCTAAGCAGTGTTTCCAACATACTGCCATGTCACCAGGTGTTCCGCTTACCTACAGGCAAAAATGCAAAAATGCACACGGCTGACTACAAGTATATAATAAATTATGTGCCCCTTTGAACATATTACATAAACAATAGTACCTTTTCAAGCTAGGAACGAAACAGGAATGGTAGATTGACTCAATACTTGTGCTGTTTAGCTCTTTTTACATGCTAAACAATGTCGAGAAAGAAATTGGTAAGGCTCATTTTCTGAGGTTCAAACTGCTTTTACATTTACACAGATCCTTATCTGCTTCAAGTCAACACAGTGCCCTAATGACAAGTAACAGCCTAGGCTCATTCTCCAAAGAATTACTGAAAGGCCTAGAAACTTTTTAAAAGCACATAAAACATGCCAGTGTTCAACAGACCAGAGAAATTTAACATACATTAAACACACCACTAATTATTGGCAAGAAAAGATGATAAACTCACCTGTCAAACCTTGACTTTATTTACACTTATCATACATTCAATACTATATCAGATCTACAGTTTATTCATTTGGTGTGAGTAAAAGTGGACGTTCACATTTGTTTAATACAGATTCCTACGCCTACTATTGCTAGTCTAAGAAAAAAAAAATTCACTAAAAAAATAAATTTTTGCTTGAAGCACAAGCATGGCTACCTTCTTTTGTGTTAACAAACATTCGTGTGCACTGTACCATAGAGTGCTTCCAGCAGCTTGCTTTAATGCACAGCGGTTATGTCTGTGCAGCAAGTCAGTTCCTCTCGATAATTCAGTGAATGGAAAGCAAGGCTATACCATAACACACACAAACCACTGACCACTGGAAGTGACCCCACACTCAGTCACACTATTGCATTCTGGCCTGACCACTACTGACCATTCCTGGTAGGCAGATCACCGCAGTCTTGACACAAGGTTCAAAATTAATGTTAGTGTTTGCCCCACACTGCTCTCATAAGGATGCAGAAACTTTCCCTAAGTGCATTTTCATAAGGAAGGACCAAGGAAAACATAGAACAAAATAAATGCTAAGTTGTGCTGATAAGTCCTTTATACTGGCGATAGAGCAGTGTGCTTCATTATTTGGTACAGCCTCGTGATGTCCTGAAGTGAACGCAGAAGAAAGCTAAGTTCGAAAGAAACATAATAATAAATTTATCTTTTGGAAGTAACGTGGCATTTCTATCATGTCCTTATGTTGTCATAGATAACTGCTGAATCTGGTATTATTGCTGATCCCAGTACAAAAATGTATGTACAGTTAACTGACCAGAGAAGGAAAACATTTACGCTCAAAGCAAATTTACATTGTGAAAGCAAAATGCTTCTTAGCATTAAGTTCAGGTGAGTTATTTACATGCCAGAGGCCTCAGGAGCAGAGCTCCCCATACAAGTCCATTAAGCTGGATTGCCCTGCTCCTGGGCCCCTGTTTTTAAGGAATAAAAATGGCATCTAATTTCCTACTGTGTCTTTGATGATCAAGCACAGTGGTGCATTTTAGTAGCTCACAGAAAATGAAAGAAGCTGTTTTCCCCATGAAAGCAGAAATAAAATTTGGACATATGGGTAAAATGTTATAATAAAAAGTCACAGACATGGTCAGAGAAACTTGAGTTCCCAATGGTTTTTCAGAGGACTACATTTGGGAAAATAACCAAGGGATTCTTGAAGGGGGAAAGAGGAAAAAAAAAACCCAAACCAACACACTCCCAACGCCAAAAAATACCCACAAATAAAGAAAGAATCCAGGTCAAGGGCAAGGCGTAATGTGAGACAAAGCCTTTGACACAAAGGCTAAAGAAGGGAACACAGACTAAGTGCTGTACATAAATACACTTAGTAACTACCTGATGAATTAACCCCTAGGTTCTTTCCTCTGTGTACCTCAGATACATTTACACTTATAAAATCGTGCAGAAGCAGGGTCACTTTTGCATCATCAGAGCATACTTTGAGGTGTGTGATTAGACACGTATCAAGCCCTAAAAGAAGTCATTTGAGAGTCATAAAGAAAAAAAAACTATATGGTGAAGGGTAGAAGAGTAGGAGGAAATTATATAATTAACACAAATGTTTATTGTATTTCTTTTTTCAGATGCTTATCTACAATGAGTTCTGAACAGAAGTAATAAAGGTAGACCACCAAAGTACTAAAAGTCTTGCTAAGATATAAGCCATCTTCATTGGAAATTAATTTTTAAAAAAGAATACAAGAAAAGAAATACATCTGTTTATGTTACATATATATTAGGACATTCAGATATTGCAAAATAGAAAAGTCCTAACTACTCTGCATGCTGTGGTGTTAATATGTGCTGTGTACTGTATTCCTCTGCAATTCTGAATACTAAGTTTATAATCCTCAGATGTATTCTCTGTAATGAAATTTTTTGTTTGTTGGTTGGTTTTAAGATATTAAAATATCCTTTATTCCTCTTTCCCCTTTTTTGAAATACTTGTCTTTAAAAAACTCTCCTGTAAAGAGAGGCAGTAGGAGGGTAAAAAAGAGGGAGGAAGTGAAGGGATATAGCCACTGCATGCAATGAACAATTTAATATAATGTCCCATATGCAACTTTTCCTTACTTCTCGGCAAGTAGAATGTTTCACATGGAAAATGGGAACAGGAGAAACAGAGGGATAACAAAAGTCATCTCAGCTTTGCAGGGCTTGAGAATGTCAGATGGAAGGCAAAAGCTGAAGGTTCTGAATTTATTATTTGGAAACAAACCAATGGGGGAAGGGTTCATCGAGTGGTGTTTGCATGCTGTGAGAACACAGGCTTATTTGTTTAAAGCAATCTGTACATCTGAGAAAGAACAAGAGACTGTACATTAGGCCTCTTCCATAGGGACTTAACATATGTACATGTATTCTAAGAGTTTTATGAAGGTCCCAGGTGTATAAATCTAAGTGTTTCACTGGGATGGAATGCCTAGTTATTGACTGATTCCAACCCACTTACAACCAAGATTGAGGTCAAGTAGCGTTACTCACTGGATTAAATGAACACAATTTCACATAATGGGCATGAGCTGTTGTCTTGTAGAAATAAAAAATGCTGCAAAAACTCTAAACCACATCAGTATTTGATATGTAACTTTATAATATTATCATCTTGTTTGTATATACTGCTCAGGTCAGACCAAACACTAATATTCCATTCATGACTACAGTAAGGGCATATGCAACCTACATTTACATGTAATCAATCACATACTAATAAATACAATTTCTAAATATTTTTGAAAATACCATATACATTCATACAGTATAATGCAACTACAGCATTTTAGGTTACTGTCACATTATCTTTAGCCCACTTCAACACCAAAAAAACCTCACAGTTTGCCATAAAGCCCCAAGGAACATGTGGTTAATTTAGCTGCTACAAAGCCCACAATCAGCTGGCTTTCACATCTCCACAAGGAGTTAAAATGCAAAAGAACAAAGCATTATCACATCCCAGACTATGAGAGCTCACACTGCACGGCAAGCTAGAATGCTTTAAGCTAATTATGTTTATAGCTAACCAAATCCAATTTCAGCAGTCCACTGTAGCTCTAGTCTGTTAGTGCCATTTTACATAAGCTTCATTTATTTTGAATTTTCCACTGTTAAGGGAAATTCTGCATTTGGTTTCTTTTGAGTGTTTCATGCTAGGAAATGAACTCTTCTCTAAGCAAATAAATCACGTTTTTGCTGCCAATGCTTGTGCTAGGTTGAAAATGTTAATGCTTTCAAATGCATTCAAAATACTCAAAAACTGAAGGTAGGCCTTAAAAATGAGAAACTGTAATAAAGAGCTCTAATACAACGGGCAGAATACTGTGGAAACAAACCTAACTAGCATTCTTTCTCTTATGATAAAAAAATGAAGGCTAGAGATCCCAACCTATTTAAGTGCTTATCTACTACTGTCTACACACCAGAAGGAGCCCCTAGACATATCTACAATGGCCTGTGAATGTTCACACAAACCTTGCAAATTCCTCAGAGCCACTTTAAGACACCCTTGTCAAAGCCCCAAAGCACCCTTGTACAGACTTCAGTGTTTGGGAAATGTGTTGCTTTTACTTCAGATCTTGGTACGATTAGTGACACATCAATGCTGGGTACCAAAATGGAGGTATTCGAGGGGAGAGAAGGAGAAGCTGTCCCAAGCAGCCACTTCCTAAAGAGAGCCTTTTGCAATGGGAGATGAAGTGTCATCTATTGACCCACTTATCAGGGAGGTTGCGTTTCCAACCACTCAGCTGAAAGCAACCTGCAAACCTTAGACCAGGCTTTAGTTACTTTCAAAATAACATCCTTACTGCCAAGTTGAAAAATATAATGTGGCATTTGATCCAAGAAACAGTGTTTTGTCACGTAATTACATAAAGCCACCAGGTACTTCCAAGGCCTATAATTCTGTCACTCTCCAATTAATTCCTGCATCACAAGTGTGAATTTTGTGGTGGGAACATGACTTTTATGAAGTCTTGACTATCAGATCAACAAACTGGCAGTGTATTCAACACAGTGCCACTTATTGATGTTACAGAAAATTAATTTTGTATGATTCTACAGCAGTAGTGGCTAACCTGTGATCCACCTCTGTTTTACTGCTTTGTTCATTAATTGTGAACACTGACTGATCCTAAAAATCCAAGTTATCTCAAAAGGCTATTGGATATGGCATATATTAAAAAGTAACACATTATGGTAATGAAGTCCTTTAAATTGTTGCATTAAAGAAAAATTATATATATATCAACATAACAAAATGTCCTGTGAGAATATTTGACTTGAATACCTGATCACAATAGCAGAGAAAAGCCACTGAGGATTATTAGAAAGCAAACAGGTTTTAATAAGTCTAAAACAGTACCAGGAAGCACTAAGTAAATTTCTTAACTTCTGAGAGTTTGAAATTGATTTAACTTCAAGAATAGTATAGACATTTTGTTAATTGTCTTCAGGTCAGAATAGCAACCTGATAAAAACTTCTTAAGACTTTCTACTTTATGCAAATCCAGTTTCATTTCTTCAGTGGTTACTGCCACTTGGCCTTTTTTTTCCACCAGCACAAGTGGATACTTGTTCTAGTGAACATTTATTGAAACCTTGCTGCTGTAGACAGATGAAACAACCCACTATTAGGGAATTTCTGTAACACCCTAAGGGGGGAAAACTGGACTTGGGCATAATGAGTGATTCCAGCATCACATAAAATAATACTCTATCACAGAAAAAAAAATAAAAATACAAGGTAGTCTCTTACTCTGGGGTTTCAAATTCTGACTTGTATACAGTGGCCAAACTCTATTTCTACTTTAGTAATACAGCCTGACATTACATATCAAGGAAAGCTCATGACTTCACCTGCTGAAGAACAGCAGATTTATTGGGTGATAACAATACATTAAAGCCTGATTATGCTTAAAGGACACAAAGTAAAAGAAAAACTGCTATCCATAAATATACTAATAAGTGTAAAGTAAAATATTTGCCAGAGCATGCATTTCTATTTTACAGGCTGTTAATCCATCATAGTGTCATCACAGCATTGCAACAGACACACTCAGACTGCTGTGCTTATTACTTTTTAATGTATCACTTCCATTTTAAACATTAATACTAACAAGTTCAGGCCATAATATAGCCATCCTTCCTATCTGTAACAAGGAAAAAAAATCACCACCCACAAATGCCAGTTTATACTCCGATTCTACTTAGAAGCACACAATACTAGACGAATTTTGGAAAAATACAGCAAAAAGAGGCAAAATTCTGAACCAAACTTCCTATTATCAAGTGTTATCCCACTCCCGTGTTTTGTAGGTTTGAGGGTTCAGGTTTTTGTGGGGGATCATTTTGTTTTGGAGCTTTTTGTGTCATGAAAACACTTTTGCTTAATCTTCAATTAGGACCAATACATTAGGTTTAGATAATGGATTCAATGTGATATTTGACCAAAGGCCAGCAACAATACCCCTTAACCCAAAGGGGACGTTTCGTTATATATGCCATTTTTAAATGACCTCTCAAATAAAAATAAAAAAAAGTTTGTGCAGTTCTCAGCCCTCCATTTCTCAGACATTACTAGGAATAACTGCCTCCATTTCAATGGAGGATAAACTTCTGATCTTTCCCCAAAGTGGCATGTTTTGAATTAGCTGGGGGTTGTGCTGGGGGAAAAAACAAAAGGCAACAAGACATCTTGTCAATGTTAACAAAAGACTAAGAAAGACATCAGATCCCAGGAGCTTTTCCCAAGCATTTACACAACCTGATACGCAATTTGGCACTTGAAAACTAAGACTCCCTATTTTTCCTCCAATACATTTAGCCCCCCCACCATTTTGTTTTCCATTGCTGTGTCTCTCCGATTTCAGTTCTCATCTTTATCTATTGCAAGTCTCACTTTTCCAAATCACAGAATGGTACTGCCTATTTTCTCACAACAACACATAAACTTCCATAAACAGCTTCTTTAATCCCTCAATTTAATGCTTCCATCCTCCTTTATAAATGTAGTGAAGGCTATTTCATCCTAGATACCTCTGTGACTCCTACAGACTGCTGTCCATATTCTGACTGAAAGAGAAAGCCATCCAAATCCCAGCCTGTGCTCAGTTCTATCCCAAATTACCATAAATCCAAGCTGCAGAAGTTGCTCAGTCTCCAGAGCAGGAGGTGTCAGAGCTCCACGAGAAGCCTTCCTCGCACAGTGCACTGTGCTCCTGTGGCACTTGACTTGTACTCCAGTGTTGAAGCCACAAGCTCCTAAAAGCACCTCTTGCCTTCCATCACCAACTGAGACACTGACCTGCTCAGTGCTAATTCACTTGGGTGTTATTCTCACCAGGGAATCTCCACCTGAGGTGTCATCTACTTGCACTGTTTAAAATTCCCCTCCCAAGCAGCTGTTCTGGGAAACACCTTATTTCACTTCCAGCTTTAAAATCTAAAGTCAGATCTTTTCCGTTACGAAAGGAAAGCAATACTGTGAAGTTTTTGTTATTAAGGAAAAGGATTATCACTACAATACTTCAATAGCACTTCTTTCTAACAGTTCTGTGCTAGCAGTCAGACACAGAAGCTGCATTTTTGGAGATGTTTCATCTTTACACACTTTTTACTTCACATGCTAACCATCACACATACTTCAGCACATTTCTATTGAAGATCCTTTGGCAATCACAATAATGATTTAATTGTTTATTATCTCCTATATGCAGAAAAACAAAACCTATGAGGAGATTAAAGAAGTACAAGTTACCTATGTTTTATACATGTTTATATAATGGTTGAAGATTAGAAATCATTGATAAGTCAGATTCCATGAAGTGTTCTATCAGGATGCTGCACCATGTCCTTCCTAGCTGGGGCTACTCTCTCATTTCCAGGTAATGATTTTCCAAAGCACTCAGGCCCAATTAAAACATTGCATTCCTAAGGCACCTTCCCCATCCAGACTGTGCTCCCTATTTGTGAGAGGGAGTAATAGCTGTAATGACTCTCTCTCCTACTCTTGCACCTACCCCACCAAGAAGTGACTAAAACTAAGATTTAGGAAAAGACATTAAAAACATAGAAAAAGAGAGAGAGAGTGCACTACATGTCTGTCTACATAGGAGCAATGTATCTAAGAGGTTGGTGAGAATAAAGTTATGACTAAATGCCTTTTCTGGACATTTACTTTAGTCCTACACAAATTATTCATATCAATAAAATCATAACTGAAAATCATGGTCTTGCATTTGTTATAAAGCTAGTGGCCCCACTCTGGCCTACTGCTTGGCCAGACCAATTACTCCTAGGCAAAGAAAGCCATAACACACAGCTGAGAAACTGCAGAGCTCTGAAGAGATAAGTTCTCCAAAATCAAGTCCATAAAAAACTTTTAATAGTTTCCCAAGACTATGTTTAAAGTTATTCTGACTATACTCATTATGTGCCCAGTCTTTAACCTACTGATGCATGCAGTGACTACAGTCCTTTAGCAAAGCTCAACTCTTTCATACCACCCTGGGTAATATTGATCACACAGGCTGTTGGCAGCGAAAGGCAACACTCACAATAGCAGACACTTCAAGGAGCACTTTTTAGAGCAGCAGTTACAGCTCCAAGAAATATGCAAGACCAAGGAACTGCGGTAGTTGAAGACAACACATGTCATCTTTCTGGGCATCTTGCCTTAACTGTACTACCAAGAGAACAGGCGCTGTGCATTTTGAAGAATTGTAGATGAAGTGACTGGGGATTTCTTTAGGAAAACTGGAGTGTCCTAATTGCTCTTAGTTAGCACAACTGGCACAATAAGCACTAGCCAGTGTCCTGCCACCCCCACCCTGAGACTGGAATACAGTAGTGCACACGCTGCTCAAGAATACAAATTGCCATGGGGGAAAAGTAATAATCCCAAGGTTTGCACCATTTCACAGACGAGTTGTTTGCAGACAGGCTACCCATTACATAAAGCAGCTGTGTTATCTGGCTTTTCCCTTCATTCATTTGTAGACTTGAGCTGTTTTTCTAAGTCTGTGAAAACTATTTTTCCCAATAGAGGTTTTTATTCGATAGGCAGGGAACTTAGCTATAGCAAAAACACACAAAGGCTTCCGTTCTCTGTATGTCGATATTTTAGAGACACTGTTAAATCGGAAGCCTGTTAAAGGTCTTCAGATACGTTACAGTATTGGCTGAAATTCACCATGACACAGATCTGTCTTTGCAAACTTCTGCAACCTTCCTTTCCACAGAGCTGATTGACATGACTTCATTGTGCATCTTGGTGTTATCAGACAACGCAAGGAGCAAAGGCACTTTCCTTTATTTGCGAAACAGAATAACCCAAAAGAAATAAAAAGAGAAATTTTCACACATTTACTTTTTAGTGCCCAGAAACAAGGGGCATGCTACAAGTTCCAAGTAGAAAAACTTCATAAAAAAACCACTGCAATCTGAGAAATAAGTGTTGCCAGTTCTTTTTCTCATTTGGCTGGATCTTTTCTTCATGCCAGCTTGCAAAGCTTAGGCAGAAAGCTGCCTGTACTATGAGAAGATGGAATTCAAAACCATATTGTCAGAAAAAATAATATCAGGTTAACAGGGATATCTTTTAGTTCTTTAATATTTCA
This sequence comes from Grallaria varia, assembly GCA_013396735.1. Classification (NCBI taxonomy): domain Eukaryota; kingdom Metazoa; phylum Chordata; class Aves; order Passeriformes; family Formicariidae; genus Grallaria; species Grallaria varia. Next base: position 4,251,754 of record VWZG01006450.1, read on the forward strand.
TTCTTAATGATCCTTCACCAGCAGAAGACTTGCTCATATTTTTCACACCGGAATGCACTTCTATTATTATATTGAAATATTTGTTGTTATGTCTGTACCAGTACTAATATATACACATACAGGGAGGGAAGTACTTGAAATTAACCCTATAAATTTAGGAAGAGGCTTCCTAAGTTTTAGCCATTTTTCCAGTGGTACCACAAGAAATTGTGGCTTTAGACTCCAATTTCTCTACTTCTCCATCACATCCTTTTAACCCTCTTATCCTTTTCCCTTCATTTAGGCAGCATGTTTTGGGTTTTTTTGACTTCCACCCCATTCACCTTCCACGATCTAGATGTTTAATATATAGAAAAATAAAAATAATCTACCACACCAAATAATACCTACTGCTGAAAGGGGAAAGGCTAAGGTATTTGTATAGTTCAATTCAAATCAATTCAAGCCAAGTCATAATAAAATCTTCTAAGTTGCAGGCTTAGAATCTTCCTTCCTGATGGGCACTGCTACATTGGTTCAAAAAACAGCATCCTGCGTAGGAGAAAAATATTCCGCAAAATCCATTACTCCTCCATGAAAGTCTCTTATGGAGGTATTTACATAATGAACTGCAATTACTCACATTATATTTATCTAGTGAAGAATGAACCCATTGTGTGCAGTGGAACGTGTCTGTTCTGCACTAATACGCACACATAGTAAGTTACCTCGTGAAATAACACATCAATCACGGGTTAACACCGAGCCTGCACCCGTGTAATGCCAGTTCCAGTTCATTACAGACAACCAGCTGCAGAACCTGTAGTCGTGCCAGACTGTCAAGGCTCAGCAAGAGGTTAGGAGGAGATGTGCACTGAGCTTGAGAGTCGTTTGTTGTGGGCAGGGAAAGTCTTTGTGTTGAAAGTGCCATGAAAAGGATCATCATAAGCTTTAAAGATTAGGCACCTGCTGTAAACCTGCCTCCACTGGAGCAGAGCCCTCAGCTCCTGGATAACACACGGTGTGCTGTAGAAATTACACCAGTGAGAGTTGGAGCGTTGATACACCAACGCAGGTACTGAAGTTCTGAAGTCACAGAATGAGTCAGATTGGGAGGGACCACAATGGATCATCTGGTCCAACCTCCCTGCTCAAGCAAAAAGTCCTGAAGCTGAATCCGGCAGGAGAAATGCTTTTCTCTGCTAACACCACAGACTTGCATATGTATTTTAAAATTTAATGAAAATTTGACCGAAAAAAGTCTGCTCTAGTTAGTCAGTTCAGAGTTCCCAGGCTGAGTAAGGCTGGGTGAGCCTTTTGTTAGCAAGCACGCAACGTCCAAAAATGCATTTAAAAAATAAAAATCAACCAGCAAGCTGGACCCTTATTTCTGGATTAGAAGGAATGTGATCAATTTTTGCACTTATCTGAACATTATCAGAGTTAGGTATGGATATTTTTACCGTGTCTTGGACTTCAAGTAGTACATTTTTACATACAGCATCACTCACTATGGAGTTCCTGCAGATCAGATGTAGTTTCCTCTGTACCACACCTTTGAGGCTTTCTACTCAAAATTAAGCAGGGAGACCACATAACCCCCTCAGTTTACTGGTCAGAATCAGCCTGTTTCTAAGTGCTCCAATACAGCAGTAATCAAGCCCCTGTTAGACTGAAAAGCAAGAACTAGGCATGTTTAGACCTTTTGTAACATTTCTTAATTCTGCTCTTCAATATTAACAAAGTCTGTCATTTAGGACTAATTTTCCTTTATGATGGTATTTTAAAATGACATGATCTTTGCACAGTCCTTGTGTGGGTGCAGCAGGTCTCCACACAGATCTTGTTAATGTGAGCATTTCTCTCCTTATATTTCCTTTAATAACTATATTCAACTGCTGCTACAGCATTTCACAGCATTAAGGCATAGTCCACCTCAGAGGCATGATGTGGGATGGAGGAGGGGAGAAGAGACACGTATACGAGTTAAGCACGTTCCAGTCCAAAGCCAAATGGAGATCAAGCAGCTGTAACGAGGGATCTTTAGACTCAGAAACTTATGGTGTTAGTTCTGTGCACACGTATATCAGCCAAAACTAAAATAGAAAGGTGTTACTGCAGCAACAACCTGAAGTATTCTAAAGTGTTTTGACAACAGACACTTGAATCAGATGAGCTAAAGAAACATATCCTATGAGAGGAACAGCAGAGCACACAGTTAAGACTGAGCAGCAAAAAAGCTTAGTTATAAATAGTAATTAAATATTTTTAAAACCCCAAAGAAATAGATCTTGTTTCAGCTATTATGTCCACAATTACAAAGACAAAGGCTAAGGTTCTGGCTGAAACAAGCAGATGCAAAAGATACAGAACTCTCACCCCACAAGGGGCAGGTCTGTCAAGCCAGAGGAGATGCTACTGTAGAAGTAAATCAATGGTGCTAATAGCTCCACTTTTTTTTCCCCCCTAAAATGGTATTAGTACTCTCAGCAGTTTAAGCACATGCCTGACATTCTAGTGCATCACAATAATCCCTTCCCAACTTCCAAACCATGTCTTTTAGTGGAGGCTAATGTGAAAAGCAGATTTTCACTAACTTAAACTTTCAGTGTTCCCCTCATTCTGTGCAGTCTCATTCAATTACTGTTTATCTACAGGTTGATACAGTGTCATTCTAAGGCTTGATTACTTCAGTTGTTTACATCCCATTAAACTGCACAAGCAGAGAAACTCAAACACAAGGTTTAAAACAAAAACAATCCACTGGTAAACACACCCTAAGAAATGGAGAGGTGTAAGTGCATCATGTCCCACAGCGCTATTGGCAGGCCTGCCTTCCATCAATCAGAAAAGTGAAGACTGTTCACAGCAAACGAAATTGTTATCACCCCATGAACCTGATCACCAGGGCCGTGTCATACACGAGTTCTCTGCAACAGAGGAAGACAGCAAAACACTGGGCCACAAAAGTGAAGCAGCTCAACTGCCCTGTGCCACATACAAGCCCAAGACTTTATACATTTGCAGACAAACAAAGTAAGTTTTTATAAGATAGTAAGATACAATAAGCCAATCCTTACAGTTTTATAAAATGTGTAAGTCTGCAGTTTAACTATGCAGGGAACTAGCACACAACAGTGAGAACAAGGACTAAGTTGTGTTCTCTTGTTTGCTCTTAACAACCAGAATTACGCTTGAAGAATTGGACTAGAGCTGAAGTGAAATTACTGCACCCTGGACTAAGAGCCAGAACTAATTCATTATTATGGATCTAAAATAACACTATGACAAAGCATGTGAGAACTTACTCATTGAACGTATGCAGAATGGCATATGAAAACTGTGCATAGAATGAAGCTGCAGGCAGATATTTACTCTCAGGATCAGCAGGTGGCATTAGCAGAGCATATTTAACACGCTTCTTAGTTGAAGCCTTGGACTACTTGAGTAAAAAAAAAAAGCCAATTTGGCAACAGAGTTAATTAGATTGCGAAGTGGCAAACAGTGGTACTAGTAATAGTTATGCGCCCATAGGAGGTGCATCAAAAGTGTCAGTCCCAAAGGAGCAGGCTGGTAAATTTCAGCTCGAGAAAAGCCTATTACTTACTGGCCAGAAACACACTGTACTTTCTAGTTCTGACAACTGAGACCCTTCAGGATGGAATTATTCACAAATGAAACCAGAAAAAGGAGAACCTCTCAGTTCATGTTAAATGCGTGAACTAGGAGTAATAGCGCCAGAGTGATAAAAAGAAAGTTCGGGTAAACTTATTGTGTAAACAGGAGTTCACAGTATCAATAAAAAAGGAAATATTATTTAAAGTTTGCAAGGTTTTGAAGCCACCAACTGAAATGATCTTTACTGCTGGAATACTTGATATTAAAAGGTACAAATCCAAGCAAAACAGCTTGGATTCTTTTCACTGATTTCAGTTCTTCTTTCAAGCTGTCACTATAATTGTTCTGTAATTATTAAGGTATTACTACGGTCACCCAGGACATGCCTAGAAAGACAACTTCTTTCCCCACATTACCTGTGATTTATTTCAAACTCTTTTGAAATTAAAGACTCAAAAGAAAATGCATGATTTGTAGTAGATGTTTTCACACCTGTTCTGGGAGTGAATTAGAAAAAGGAAATACTATACAATGTACATGCCAGTAGGACAGTCCTGTTAAACACAAACAGTGCAGTCACATCCATGCACATTGGTGTTCCAGCAAGCACCAGTGCTACTGCATAGCAGCTCTAGTAATGCCTCAAGTGAACAGCAGCACACAGTCTCTCAGGGCATCACCACAGCCTGCTCCCTGCCCATCTCCTCACTCAGCATGAAAAAAAAAAAGAAAAACAATTTTACCATATGAACCTTTTGGGAAAAGGCATTCGGGTCTCCAGAATACAAATGGGCCCATTAAACAACCCTGTCTCACTGCCAAGGACCCATCTGCGCTACAGGCTGGTTTGGTGCCGAGTCACTGAGGAGAGAACAAGGCTCAGCCCTTCCATAGCAAATTTCTAGGGCACAGAGAACCCAAACTGGCAAGATGAAGGGAAGTGTATTGACACAGCAGCTCTCAGGATCAAGTAACAACACTTAAGCTTCACTTAAATGTTTTCTGCCAAGGTAAGCCCATATCACTTCCTGCCTTAGCACAGGGCCCAAGGCATGGTCAAAGCCTTAGTTGTGACTAAGCCGGCTACATTGTGCCTAGCAGATTCCCTGCTTCACAGATCCAGGGTTGGTTTTTTACCCCTGGGTCCATCACTGATTTTTCAGTGCAAGATTCTTCTGTGCTTTTCTTACGTGTTACTTAACTTCTTTATCAAATAATCTGCCTTTTACCTCCACTTCTGTTCACTTTTAATGCTGTACTTCATGTTTTCCCTTTTTCTGCTGAGATGATGCATTCAGAGAATACATTTGAAAACTCAGACAGTATTTTGAAAACAGCTTTGATCTGTTCTCATTTGCATGCTCCTCCCCATTTCAGGCTCTTTTGGATCTTTTCTGTTTACTACAGCTACAAAAAAATCCCAACCCACAAACCACCACACAGCACACACTGAGTTCCTTACAGATTATTTAACTATCAAGCTGTTAGTTTTTCATGGCGTGTTGGGGAAATTCCTCTTAGAATGTAAAACATAAAATCCATTATATACTTTTAACAACCTTTAAAGATTATCTCATTCACAGTAAGTCTGGATATTCTTGCAAACAATCACAAGACATTATGCTGAAACAAAGACCTTTACAAATCCACTGGGTATAAGCAGAGCTTGTTCATCAAACTCTTCCCATTTAATAAGCAAGTCAAAGGGGCAAGAGTACATTTTTAGGATATACAGCCAGTTTGGGTTTTACTGGGTTGCATACATACATTTCCACATACAAGGTTCATTCCAAATCTTACCATTTTGTGGACTCTGATTTAGCTTTGTTAAACTATATAATGACAGAAGTTTTATTAAAAACCCCAAATTAGAACTCTAAACTATGTCTTCATGTTATAAGAAGCTACTAACCAAAGGGTACTCAAAAGAACCTGCATCTACTGTATTACATAATCCATTTTTATGTCTGCCTCAACATTTGCTTTGTTTTATTAGTAATAAAGGTAGAGAAAAACCTGGTCTTATACTGGATGAGGCAAGCTTTTGTACAAGACAGTATTTATTTATTGAAAACACATTTTTAACAGGACTAAGTGACTTTCCCTTTTCCCAGACTCCCACATTTTCAAAAACTGAAATACAATTGAATCATTAAACTGCCTCCAGAGTAAAGTACTCAAGCAAGGCAATGCTGCAAATACTACACCATGAAGAAATCGAAAACAAAGATACAACAAAAATCTGTGCCACTTTTAATAAAGAATCTTTTGCAATTAAGAAAGTATCTTCCTAACAAAGACTTCTAGACTTATCTTTAAGCCTTGACAGCATAAACCTATATGTAACACCATCATCAACTCCTCACTTCTCTCAAGAGCAACATGCCAGCCCCTGTAAACACATCAGCCAAGCAATTTACCTTATTTTTGCCTATGTCTGTTCCACACACACAAATAACTTTGCTCTGTCTTTTGAGTAAGGCTTCACACTTCCAGCCATGCAACTCTGCATCAGTTTTGTGAGAGACTTGGGGAAACAGCATGCCCAGGCACACCGCTAGAAGTGTGGTTTGATGGCAACCTGGTAAGAGCAGCATAGTGGCAACCACAGCTCATGCCATCCCTGCACCCTCCAGACAAGATGCACTAATCCAAATTCTGTTCATCTGGAAATAAAACTCTGAAATGTCTTTGTTCTAGAATTGATATCAAAAGGTGGCTAGTTCACTTGTACTTGCCAGTCAGAAATCCATTCCATCTGGCTGGCAGTATTGCTAGGTAAGTATGGCGCTAAATCTTCAAATTTGTATTATCATTAAATAAACCCAAATACTTCCCAAGTAGCAAAAATGATGGGTTTTATCAGCAGCATAATTGTAATATATGGATAGGAAACAAAAAAATTAGTTGGAGCTACTGAAGTGGCTAAATGAGTTAAAAAGGGACACAACCAGGCCAGGTGACCCCAGGGGATGTTCCAGACCATGTGGTACCATGTTCAGTGTATGAACTGTGGGAAAGCTGGCCCAGAGCTGTTGCTCAGGAACTGGGTGGGCATCAGCCCGTGAGCAGTGAGCAATTGCACTGGGCATCAGTTGTTTTATATATTCTAATTTTTATCAGTATTCTTTTCTTCAATTTCTGTCCCATTAAACTGTCTTTAACTCAACCCACAACTTTGACTCTTCTGATTCTGCCCCCCACAAGCTGTTTGGGTGGGAGGGAGCGAGCAAGCAGCTGTGTGGTGCTCAGCAGCTGACTGGAGTTAAATCATGAGAAAAACCTGCAAGGCTGGCTAGTTTCTATCACTCCTACATTAATTTTAATGACTTCTTTCTCATGTCCATCAGAACTTTGATTCACTATTAAGTCACTGTTGCATCTCACCTATTCATAGAAATTAACAATAAAATGATCAGATGTACTTTATTCCTCATTGATAAACCACTTATTCTACTAGGAACAGGCAGGTCAGGTAGTGGCATATCTGAATGGCAAACAGAAGAGGTGGGATAGAATTTAAACAAGTCAATGGTGTAAGGCCAGTAAGATGGCAATAGATGCTTAACAGCAGCTCACTTGAAGGCCTCATCCTCCAACAGATGCTCAGTTGGTCTGTACCATACATAGATGATTATTTTGTTATTCTCTCAGCAAAAGGGCTTAAAACAAATCCACCCCTGGGGGCCCAAAGATTTGAGCCCCCAACAGACAAGTGAGCAGCAGCTTTTTCCTTTTCTTAAGTCAGCAAGCTTGATGCTTCAACCCCACCCCCATGGCTTTTTTTCTGCTCTTTATTTCTTCTAAGGAACAATGGCCAAGGTTGCTTGGCAGAGCGTTCTGGAGAGTGTCATCCAGAACATCAATCAATGTCATCATAAAGGTCACAGTCACCATATGCCAAGGCCCAGAAATTTTCCATTTCACTGATAAGCACTGTCTTCCACATGCCAAAAAAGGAGTAACTGAAGAAGCAAAGAGAAGATATCTGCCAAAACAACTTCTCAAATTATTCTTTAAGTACTCCCTCAGCTATTCCTTACCTCTCTGTGTAATTGCAGAAAAATAAAACACAGCCCTGCACCAGAGCAACAAAACCTCACAGCAGTCACCTAATGACTCTTAGTCCCCAAACAAAACCATAGCATCTATATGAAAATCAAGTACAAAAATCACTTTGAGAAACCCTCAGTAAGAGAAAGGACAATAAAGTAAAAAGGCTTAGGAATTACATCTTCATCGGCTACAGTTTGAAATACTCACTACCTCATATCTAGACAACATTATGTGTGCCTGACACTTTTACCATCATTTCAGAATTTCTATTCCAATCTCTGCTAACCAAAATACAGAAACTGGACATATTCACACAACAAGCCCACTTGACCATGACCTTTCTGGTCCTGGATAAATAGGATTGAACAGTCTATTTGAAGTCTCCAGCAAATTAAGACAGCTTAGATTGAAGTATATTTTGATTGAATTTTAAAATTAGTTTAGATAAACATTTCTGAATATATCCTAATTATTTTTATTTGAAGAAAAATAATGGAAATAGTCTCATGGAAAGAAGGTTCATGGTACAAGATGACAATGGAAGAAAAGTGCCTGAGGCTTTAAGGTACATTCTCCTAACATGACCTAAATAAAGACCTACTTCTTACTCAAAGAAGTAGTACATGTCCTAGGTAAGTAACATGCAGAAGGAGCCAGAGCTGCTGCTGGTGGTACCAAAGGTAAAAATAAAAGTGAAGTCAGAAATCACTTTTATAAGTCTTTATATCCCATGAAATCAAAACCATGGAAAAAGGACCCTTGTTACTATTTCAGTGAACAGTGTTTGGTGATATTGCATTGTTTGAAAGTAAAATATCCTGAAAGTCTTGCAGTGCATTCACAGCATTTTCAGAAAACATGTTAATGAAACAGATAATGTATGTACATGAATTTACCATGAAAATCCTAGTGCTATCTTCTGGGGCTTTTTAGCTTTTTCAGACCAGATTCTGAAATGTTGTTGAGGAACCTAAAAATAGTTAGACATCTGCTAGAATTCTCAGAAGCATCTAGCACTTCAGATGCCTGTCTTGGTGAGGACTGACTACAATTGCTTCCCACTCAAAACCAGCGGCCAGCATTTCCCACCCAACAGAGTAATAATTTTTCTTCAATTCATCTTAAGTGCTACATAAAAACAGTAACAGGCTGTAAAGTCAATATCCATTACCAAAAGGATACACTGGTATTAAAGAAAGTGTTTCATATCTTCCAAACTAATCTGAACAGCCTTAACCACAAACTGCACCAGCCAACATTGGCAGGCATGCATGTCCTGTGCATCCTGGATCCACATAATGCAGAAAAATACATTTATTCAGTCTTACATCTTTTAGAGAAGTAACTTGGAGTCAGTAGGTGGGGTGTTTCCAGAGCATGTAATGACAATTATGAGCTTACTTTTCAGGGGGGTAAAATTTTCATATTAACAGGACCTAACTCTGAGAAAGTGCTAAAGATTTGATTCTTGATTTTATACTCCAATTTTGATTGCAAGATGTACCAATTCTGAATTAGTGTTAACTAAAATTTAACTGGTTTGTAAAAAAACAAACAAAAAAAGGTTTTCATAACCCAAGAGACATATCTTTTACAAATTCTATTATTTTATTTTTTTAATCAATGTTTTATTGTTTGGCATGAGAATGCACCTTTGCTACTGAACCCCCGAGGGCCTTCTTTGTTTTCTACCACACCATCATATATACTAGAAATACTTCCCAAATGGGAAAATTATTCTACATATTCCCACTACAGACTTTTTTTAATCCTACTCTTTTCCAAACCAGCTGCCACTGATCACTATCAGATGTAGGTAGTGGAGCAGAAGAAGCAGTGCTTCAGTCAGATGACAATTTCTAGGTCAGCATTTTCACTAAAGGGAGTAAGTAAGATGAGATCGAAATACCAGACAGCAGCTGTTTATACATTATGCCAACCTGTACAGAAGTAGTGCATCCAACTTAATTATTTATTACAGCCTTACAATAAAGATGACAAGAAAGCAATTGTGCCTGGAGTTGACTACACATTAGAAGTAATTTTTCCTTGCTGTTTCTTTGAATCTTTAGAAACAATTGCTACTACTTTCTTTTCCCCTTTTTCTATCCTCTTTATGGAAGACTAAAACAAGGTTAGAACAACCAAGTCTCAAAATAGAAAAAGCAGACCTTGAATGCTCTAGTATTACTTGGGAAATGGAGTGTTGTGTTCTGCTACAGGAGATAGCTCTTCAAATTTGAAAGGTCAGCTGCAAAGCTTGGCTTCAAAAGCAACTCCCAATCACAACATCAGAGAACAGAAATAACTCTTCCTGGGCCTGGAACAAGTACAGAATCCTGGAGATGGTTGTTTTCGGGCAAAATTGATGAGAGCCAAATACCTCCTGCTGCAATCCTGCCTGTCTTTTGTGAGACAGTATAAAGTCCCATTTCCCTGCAGACAGCAAGAACTAAGCAACAGGAAGCCTTTTGCCTGCTTCTTTCACAGCAGCTCTGTGCACTCACATGCCCCGCACTGACACCTCTCCTTTGACAGCTGCCAGCTCCTACAGCCACTCTGCATAAATGGGTTCCTCTACCAACCAATTTCTGTTGTTATTCTTCCTGCACCCCATCCATCCTCAAAGTCCTCAATTATTTTATGCCTATCATAAATGATAAGTGGAGGATCTAAAACACCAGCCAGATGTTCAAGTTCAATCCCTTTTTCCCCATAGTTGTTCACAGTAAACCTTGGCTCAAATGTGGTGGCAGATACGGAAACTGTAGAATTTTTCTTCAATGAAACTCACAGACTGTAGTTGTGTTAGATTTTTTTCCTTCCCCAGAAGGAACTATGCATAAAAAATTCACAGCATATTTAGATAAATGTTTGTATTTATCTAATATAATGTTTGTTTATACTGGGAATAAGCCTTGCATAGTCAAGAGCCCTTATTCTTTGCAGAGTAGTGCTGAATCTATCACCACTCACCTAGTGTTGGTTAGATAACTACTACTGATTTATTAACATTCTGCCACCAAAATTTAGTACAGAGGAAATCGGTAACCCTACAGTGACTGAAAATTCTTCTCTCTTATGATACAGTCTGCTGAAGCCAATAAACATCTTTAGTGGTACTTGCTGACAGCATAACAGCACTCTGCAAAGCCACACATTTCCCTCACCCCTCCTTTCTCATGTTGTTTCATTTGATGGAAGGATCAAAGCATCAAGTCATTTTTTTCACCCCAACTCAATCAAGTAACTCTTTGAAGTGATACTTTTCTTTCTTCCTTATTTTCTTTTTTTTTTTCCTTTGCTCTTCATTAGGAAGAATCTTTCCAAAAACAGTCTGACATTCTGCAGTTTCAAAATGTTAATTCTACAACAGGTGTGACATGTCTCTGAAAGCAATGCTCTGATGGTTTATTTATGGGCTTTACTCTTTCTTTCTACTTAAGAAGAGACCTTTAATATGTATTCCTATGTCCAACATATATTTAGAAACTCTAAAGGCAGCCTCCATTAATCAAAAATGTGAAAACTCAAGACAAGAGTTCAAATAAATCTGAAAAGCCATTTGTGGCTGCAGCTTAAGGCTGCCATGGAAAGAAGTATATCAAAATGCCTCCATTAATAGTTTCCTCACTAGCACTGTGAAGTTGAAAGCCTGTTACTAATGTTCTTTTCTCTAATGGGAATTCAAACTACTTTGTAAAAGAAAGTGAATAAGAAGAGATGAAGGGAAAAAAAAAAAAAACAAATTCAAAATTATTTCATTTCAGAAGTCAAGGAACATGGCAGTTTGTTCAGCAACACAAAAGAAAAACTGCAATTTTCTCCTGACCCTTGATAACACAAAGCAGGAATCATCCAAAGCAGCAGGAGCCAGGAAATTCTGTAATCACTGACAATCTCTACCATCAAAAAAGGCCTTAGTGATTCACTGGATTGTTGATATGTGCTACACACCCAAGTTTAACATATTTCAGTACCCTCATTACAAAGAACATTAAAAGACAAACAAAAGTCAGTGCTTTCCATTTGTAGCCTAACCATATCTTGAAACTTCTTCCTTAGTTTTAACTAGGACTACTGAAACACGAAGCTGCTTGAGGACACTAAGCTGAGAACTAGTGAACACTGGGCAGGTGACATGTCAGAAACAGTCAAAACAACGTAAAAAAGGGGAGCAGAGAAAGGCAAAAACAGGCAGAAGGCACAGCCTTTTTCACCCAAAAAATACCAAAACAACCAAGCAGCACATGCTTGTAGTTGTTACAGACCAGCTGCATAACACAACAGCCTCCATTTCTCCATCCAAGGGGTGGCTCAGTGTCCCCTCCTTGAGCAACGAGAGTTGGTTGAGATTTATCCTGAATCGTTCCCCACAGCTGTTACCACCAAAGAAACATCAAAATAAGCAGTTTCTGTAATCATTCAAAAGGACATTGGAGCTATTTAGTTTTCAAACCAGAAACTTTAAATGAAAATGCAATCTAATTTATTTTAATAGCACTAATTACATTCTCATAGCACTCGGTGGGGAGAAAACATCACAGATATCTTACTCAGGCCAAAATTTTTATCACCAGTTTAAGGACTTCAAAACGGAGCTCTACAGTTTGCACAAAAATCAGAAAAAGGGTTTAAGAGCAAGAACCCAAAAACCAGAAGTACACAAAATACAGCTAGTGCTGCTCCCTCAAAACACAAACCTGCACTTTATTTCCTCCCATTTTCACTTACTCAGAGGTCCAAAAAGACTCTTAAAGTTTGCAGTGGAATTATTAATTTAAGTGTGGTTAACTGAGTTCAAATTAAAGACAGCACTGATAAAAATTACCATTCATTTTTTCAATGGCAGTAGTCTTGGAAAGAAGAAAAAGCAAGCTGTATTCAAAATTCAAATCCACTTCATCTGGGAAGGATCTCTACAGAGCACAAGACAGAGGCAGGGATAAGTGAAACTTGGAACTCTTATTGGAAGAGAAAAACAAGGTAAGCATCCAGTTCCCTTGGCTTAATTTTCTGTGTAAGTAATGGACTAAACAGATCAGTTGGGTAACCTTGACCCCACAGCTCCTACACTGGGTTTGAGTTGGTTTAGTTTTCAGATTGCCACCATCAAGATGCAGGAATTTAAAAGCAGTTCTTCAATATCAATGTTTTTCCTCTCTTTTTCCGCAGGGCAGATACAGAGCACTGTGACCCAGTGCCTCCAGCTCAAAGACTGATGCTAATGGTTAATCTATTTCATTTAAACTGTTAATTCAGCTGCATATGGCAGGTCAGAAGGTGCTGGCTCTTGTTTTAATGTTGCCTGCACTTTTAACATAGAATTCAGTGATGCATTTCAGGATGTCATCCAGTTTCCCTTAAAGCTTTGCTGTAGGCCTCAAATGAACTGGCAAAGTTTGGAACAGCACCTATTCCAGTCAAAGAACAAATACCTATTTATAGAAAAAGTATTCTATAAGCAACAGAAAGTCTGTATCTAGCATCTTTATATAGAATATAATAACATATGCAAAATAGAAAATTTATAGATAACATTAGTTCTGTTGTTATTTTGGGGAGTTACAGCAAGACAAGGACTCGAAAACACAGGCAGGCTTCAAGAAGTCAGGTGTGAGCAAGTGATAGCTCCAGAAACTGTTAGTCTAGAAATAGGTATGTTATATCAGGAAGTTAAATAAGATCTTCATGATGCTACTGAGGCATAACAGGTGAAAATCAAATATTTTCTTTTCCTCAGTCACTGAAACACAAATTTGCATTTGAAACCAACATATATATAATTACGGTTGGCTGAAAGTCCATAATTTCTTTGTCTTTGTGGATTTAAAAAATACAAGTTCAAAATACCAACAAGTAACATGTTGAACCAAAGAACAGAATGCAAGCAAATTGGAATCATCTTTCAGAATGACAATTCAGAATTGCTCTGCTGTAAAATTTCAGTCAGAATTAATACATTGATATTGATAAAACTAAAAATTTGTGGTTACTGCAAGAACTTGAAGATTGTGCATTACAATAATTCACCATGATGCAAATTACGATTATAATAATTTTTAACATGAAAGTCAGTTGTACACACCAAGAATAAAATAGTGGCTCATTGTGATAATGCCATAATAGAGACATTTTCAGCATCTGCTATTGCATTTGTAGCAAATCAACAGTCCACTTCACACATGGTACTTATGAACAAACCCCTCCTCATGTCTAGCTGCATTGCTCAATATTTGTTCTTTCTATTTCAGTACCATCTGCAAACTCTACTTCCAAAGAGTTAGCACAGAATTCTACACATTTGTTTTCTGGGGGTATTGTTTGTTTTATACTGGCCATTTAAAGTTTAGATCCAATTATCTTCACTAATTATCAGGGGACTTGCATATTCAACTTATACCAAACTCAACTTGATATAAGATTGGTTTCAGTACAGTAACTACAATTATATAAATTATGTGGAACTTAAAAAAAACAAAAAAACAACAAAACAAAACCACTGTTTCTTTCTGTGAAGAGACACAAGCCTGTTATCACCTATCACACTACACAGTACGCAAACTACAAGTAGGAATATTGAGTAGATTCAATGTTCACAATATAATGTTGTATACATAATGGAATTTTAAAAAGTTGTCAATAATAGCTGTAGGACCTTTGAAATAATGTATTGCAGTTATTGGTCACTGCTCTGTTCCCTATATTAAGGTCCATTAAGTACACATGTTGCTTAGCTTAATGGAAAACACAGCACAGGTGTGTGACCAAAGGATGCAATGTGTGTGCATCTCCCAGGTCTGTGTCAAAGCTGTGCAGGCTACAAGCTCTGCAAAGAACCCTTTTATTTAAAAAAATATGCACGAAAATAAAAATAGATAGGAGCAAGGTTGCCAGATGTTGATTCTGACCCAGAAAAAGCCTGCAATTCCTTGACAACAGATAATACTGTTTGCCAAACTAAAACATGATTTTTCACATAATTCCAAGTAACAGCTTAGCTCTTTGGGTGACAATAAAAGAGCACATTGTAACCTTTTTAACCTACTTCCTTTTCAAAGAAAATTACAGCCCATAACAATTTTTTCCTCTTGTACTTTAAGAAAAAAGTAAGATTATTTTTTTCAGCTTTGGTTAGTGTTGGTCCATAGACCTTCACTTACTGAAAAAGAAAGATTTAAGCATATTTTCTGAGTAGCAGAAAATTGGAAGCAATGGATTAAAACTAGTCAGTCATTTCTGCACCTGGGACTGCACTGTCCTTCTCCACAAAATGTGATGCTTCATGAAAAGTCCAGCTAATGGTCCCACCACTGCAGGACTTGATGTGTTGCTTTTAAATACAAAGGTTCAGCCTGCAAAGTTTTGAGTCATTATTGGTATTTCCTGTTTTCATTTCAAGCAATCAAAAAATTCCTTGAATAAAACAGCTCACAACACTGGTTTTATTTAAACCCTGAAGTAGAACAAAAGTATCTCACTACTTTGTAATTGAAAAGTCTATGGTATCTGTGGTTTACAGGTTTCCAGAATCACTAACACTAAGGAACAACCTTTAAAAAGGGGGTCTGATAAATTCTCCAATGCAGTCATCCAAGAAAATCCATAGGTTTGAAGAATATTATTAAATCTAATTCTTAGAATGGCTGGCTATGCTCCAGATGGGCTTTTATCAACTACTTTAGACATGTGCAATGTCACAGTTGATTTCTGAGCAGTAGAGTGTCTATAAAAAAGGAGATGATATTTCAGAAAAAGCATGAAAAACCCTTAAAGTTGATAAGTACAACACATGCGTCTGGTGCTCCTACAGACAAACATCACCTTTGTGCTTTACTGATCACTGAGAGAATTGTTTTTCTTTTATTGAACTCAATTGTTTTATACTTTATGTTCTTCTGGAATCAATTGAAACTGAGTATAGTGTTCCAATATAATAGAAATATAACAACAAATTATATAGAGAACCCAGAAAACCCCAAACCAGGCAATAGACAGGAATTACTTATTTTTAAATGAAGACTGAAACCATTCATCAGTATGGATTGTCTAACCAGCAGGGAAAAGTAAAAGCTCCAGGTAGGACAGGAGTCAGTGCACCAAGGAGCTGGTATCATTCAAAATGCACACAGCTTTCAAGGTTCCACTAAAGAGGCCAAAACAGGCTCTAGATGGAAAGTAACAAACATTTTACTACTACTACCCTTACTAAACAAAGAAAGAACACACTGCTGGGTCAGTTAAAAGAGTAACAAACAAAGCTTTGAGGAATATATAGCCAGATTCACCAAAGATAATACTGAGTATTTGAACAGGTATCCTTTTATGTAATATCTGGAAAGCTATCAAATTGACAGACACATCCATTTCTCATTTTAGGTTAAAAAAATCCCCACAGTAATGAAGGAGGGTAGAAATAAAGATGTATAAACCTTGACTTTCACTATCATTTCTGTATATGTCAATACCACTGAAAGACTTCTTTAAAAAACTCCTATTTTTAAAGGGATGTTCCATGTCTAAGAAATTAAACTTCATCTATACATGTGCCCCTAAACTATTTTCAATAATTTTGTCTCTACAGTTTGCAGAAAAAAAACTAGATAGGAATTAGATAGGAAAAAACCTGGTGTTTCACCAAAAAAAACCAAAAAGGCAACCAAGCTGAAGTACACGTATTAAAAGGAGAGGTAGGTAAGTACAGACACACATTAACTACGAGGTTTCTTAAAAGTGTTGGTTTTTAAATCACATGAAAGTCAATTTTTCCTTGCCCCATAAAGCAGCAGATATTCTCCAACACCAGAAACTTGCCCACAGCCCTTCAAGGACCTTCTCACAGGGGTATCCAGAGGTTTGTTATTACCCCAGAGACTGTGTTTCAGTATTGCTGTTGCATCAGCTGCTTAAGGAAGTGGTTGCTTAACCTGGGCAGTGACAATACAGGTGTAGGACATGACCCACTGCTGCTACTACTGCTCCTCGTAGAGGGAGGATCTGCAGTGTACCCTCCAGGCAGCAGTGGGTGAAGCTGCTGCCCCTGCAGCAGTGCAGGGAGGGAGCCCACAGGCCTAAGGGTGAGGGAATCTGGCTGCAGTCTCAACATTCCCAAACCAAATCCACAGGGTACATACATCAAGCAACGTGTCCATTTTTGTTTCTGTAAGCTTTTCATGTACCAGCTTCCTTCTCCATTTTAGCCAGAACCAGAGGCAATAGTTCTAACTAAATGGACCAGAAGACCTCTAAACCTCCCTTCCAACGCAAAGTGCTCTATGATGAATACATACTAGTACGCATGTAGTGTAGAAATACTGGTAGTTTCATTTGACCATATCCTTAAGCTTTTCTTCCCCCAAATTTTTAGTGATATGAAATTATGATATCTACAAAAAAGAACAAGTTACTTTATGGAATCATATTTGCACTGGCACAGATGTTTACAAGCACTTGTACATGGTAGCCAGGAAGTTCATGTACTTGCAAGGCCTTGATGATTTTTTTTGTCAGTAACTTCCTGATTGTTGAACAGAACCAAACAGTTTCATTAGCAAATCAACAATATTCTTACTTTTATTTATACCCTTAAAATTTAGCACATGGTACAGTCTTCCCTATACTATATATTACTGTCCTGGAAGAAATGCCAGTACATGGTATATGTTGATGGAATGACAGTGACATATGTTAGAATGTACTCCTAAAGATATTGCCATAATTTAAGAAATCATACTTTTCCTGTTTGCCTTCCCCCCACCCATCCCAACACACCCCTAAGGCATTCTTTCATTTAACAGAGAATAAAGAGATTGCAATAAGAGTGCAAGGCAAAACAAGACAACATCAGCATCATTTTTTTTAATAGATGAATAATTCTGTACATGTACGCATTTACCTGACATTGTAAAAGCAGATACATGTAAATTCAGTCACCAACAGGATCACTTGCCCACAGATTTTTATTTTGAGATTGCATAAGAAATGCAGAGCATAAGCACGTCTGCAAACTCACGGCTGTTGGCTGGATGGCCAGTCCCGAGTTCTGCAGCTGTCAGCTGCAGCAATCTCACAGAGCCAGTCTGCAGCAAGCAGATTGGAACCTGGTCCCCAAGAGAACTGGGCAGGGATGCCAAAGGTAAGCCATATTTACCTAAGGACTGGAGTGAAATTCCAGGCATAAACAAGGTATTACAAGACCTTTGTTTTCAAATCCTTTTCTTTGTACAGTCTGTATTGCTCAGTAAGTGAATCATAGCTTTACAGCTTTGTTCTGAAGAATCTTTAACATCTATTTAACATTTTATTCCCTACAGCAAGTCCAAATAGAATTCTTGTAGGTACCAAGGTCACTGGACCACCTGATTGCAAGCAAAGACACTAGTAGATGAGACAGGGTGATTCAGCAGTACAAGAGTTAGAGGATAACAACTGAATATAACCATAATGCAGCAATCCAGCCTGAATTGCCACATCAGTAGGACCCAAACAAGAATAGATCTTCCCAGGAGGAGACAAAATTAGCATAGGGAGGGGGGAAGAAAATAGCTTACTGCATCAACTAAATTGGATGGCTTATGATGAACTTGGAATTGTTGCACCATTGAAATTTTCTAACACTTAGAATTCAGATATGTCCATGTCCACTGTAAACTTACAAATGTAAGAGAAGAGAGTGAAAAACACTTATTTCTATACTGGCACAAGAAAGATTCCTGCTAACAATCGAAGTTGAACTTCAGTTCTTAAATCTTGAGTGATGCATTCCAGCAAGATGTCACTGTGCAAAAATAATTACTACTAATTGCAAGACAGGCTTTTCATATCAGAACTCCAAGGGAGTAACTACATAACCACCTGGATGGGCAGTTAAACATTCAGAGCACACACACCATATAAAAGCATTGGGAACAAAAAGGCCTCATAGCTGATTTTAGAGGCTAGAAGGGCATTGACTGCTAAGTCAGAGTAAGCGCTTGCATGATTCAGCAGGAATGCTATAGGCAGGAAAAGGACAAGATCCCCTAGGGGATTCTGATCCAGGCCAAACAGCTTACAGTTATGAAGAAGTTACAAAGGGAGTTCATGCAGGTGCATTATTGTCTAGATCAGTCATTTTCAGCTGTTTTCAACAAGACTCCCCACATGGCAAATACAAGTTTACTGACAGTAGCTCTTTTTTCCTCAGGTACCTTTCAATCACCCATTAAAAGTAGCTCACAGGTACTCAGTTTATACATAATCCTAGTGCTTTATGGCAGGAGGCGTGAGCAATAATAATTCAAACAGAAGTTTTCACTTCTTAGTAGTCTGTCCAAACATGAAAACACAAGCTGACTATCCAGTTATGTTCGTACTGCCAGGATCCTGAGGGTTGAATGGTTATGGTGCACTAAAAACTTGTCTCCTGGCTGGGGAGAGATGGTGTTGCAATGGCTTTAATACCCATACTAGTCAAATGAAAACTTTTGGAATGGAGCAATACACAATCTTTACTGTTTAGTTTAAGTCTACCTTGTCCAACAATAAGCTAAAAATACAGTTTTTTATACCAAGTTTGCTTGAAGGGGCAACTGGAGACAATGAAAGATGAAGAAAAGACATATTGTTGTGGTTTTCAATAGTTATGACACAAGAATTTCTGTTTTTTACAGATAAAGAGTATGAAAGCCTGGGACAGAATTTCTGAAGGTCTTTTAAGTATTAGAAGAAGAAAACAAGAGAAGTTTGGTAATCCAGAGTGAGAGTACAGAAGGAGAGCTTACTGAGAACACTCAGTTTGTCAAAGAGCTCTCTCACTGTATCATCACACCTTGTCATCTCCCCCCACACAAGGCAGAAAAGTCACAACTACTTAAGGCTATTGTACCAGCACAAAACTAGGAGTTCTACATCATCTTCCTGCATTTTATTTTTAAATAAAAAGTATTTCAACAAGCAGGTCTAATACTTGCAGTATCCATACACACTACAAAGGCTACTGGAAGACTGTAAGCTTCACAGGAGATAATCAGACCCACAAAAACAGGATGACCAGAAGTCAGGAGGGCTGTACACCCGCACAGGAGATGAGAACAGAAACCTTTACTCACTCAGCGTGCAAGGCCCACATCTGTCCTCTCAAGATCACAACTTCTTTCTTACAGTAAGAAGACTCAACAGGATGAACTCCAGCTGCCCCTCAAGATTGTACTCTGCATTCCCTACTCTCTGCTTTCCTTCCACGGCACCTCTTCCTTCCACCAGCCCCATCTCTGATAAACCTGGGCCATTTCTACAGCACCTACACCTGGTGTGGTGATTGCTCCCAGCTGGGGCCAACAATGGCACACCCAACGAGGAACACCTGGGTGCAGTGGTTGTTTTAACCACTTGGAATTTGGTAGATGCTTTACTAGCTTGGGTTTATTTAGTTATTTACTACAAATTTCATCTCTGCAACTTTTTTTCTTTGAGGTGGATTTGAATTTAATTTAAGGTTCTCCTTATAAAGTTGAATGCACTATTGTGAGCGCTTAACCCATTAACCTTCAGGAATTACTGATTCCATGATCTACAACAATGGAGGATGGCTATTGTTGAAGAAAACCTTATTATTATTTTTTCTTTAGGTGATGATTTTGTTTGTAATAGCAATTTATTTTAAGACTCTAGAGAAGTGCAATTTGACTGCCCTACAGAATTAGAGCATTCCTAATTTTTTTACAGGCTGAAAAGATTATTTACATCTAACAGAAGAGCCAGATGAGGTGCTTTGGGAGCAGAGACAGGCAACTGCTATGTGTGATAAAATATCAAAGTACATTATCTCTACCATTAGCACTGATCTGTGTTGGTCCCTAGGCACTACTGCCATGGACATGAGTAATCCGAGCTCGAGAATGTGGATTATCACAGCACTTGATTCTGATAATAGGATGTGCTAAAAATGCATAACAGGTATAAATTGGGTCCAGATAAACTGAGTAAATTGTAAATATTTTTCAGTTTCAAGTGTTCTAATTAAAATATCTGAAGTCACTATTGCTTTATGCCAGCACTGAATCCCATGTCTAAACACATGATACACATATCCTATTATTTCAGCAGTGTTCAGGTCTCCTAATTAAAGAAACCTTGCTGTGCAACACGTGCACATTAAGCAACTGCACAAGCTGTCTAAATACAAGCTTACATGGTTGTCTTACCTTAAATCTTACATAATTCTATCCTTGTGTTATTGCATTAAACAAGCTTCCCTTATTGTGTTAGTGAATGGTGATTATATTACAGAACGGATGGTTCCTTTTGTTCTGAGGCTCATTGTAAAGGAAATGCAGGAGTTAATGAGTTTATATAGATCTAGCCAGATGCAGGTCTATGAGAAAAGAGTCAGAAAACAAGCACCTGCTCAAAGCCACTCTACAACCCTCAATAAAACGAGGCTCAGTCTTCCAAATGCAACTGCCAAAACATCAAAGCAAGACTTTAAACATCAAAAATTATTTACATCTATCAATCCACTCTACTGAAAGGTGTCCCTGCCCATAGCAGGTGCTTTGGACTAGATGACCATTAAAGGTTCATTCCAATCTGAACCATTCTATGAACCTACTATACACTTGAACATACCCAAGAGGCATTTGGAGTTAATCAAGCCTGAGACACTTGGCTGCTTCTTCTTTGTCCTCCTTTCATTCCTCAACCAACTAAATAGAATTCTTAATTATGTCAACTTTCATAGCAGTAATGGCCATCTTAAAGTGAATATATATTATTGTTTACAGCTTAGCCCATAGTAAGACTCAGAGGAAAAAGAAATCATATTGCGCAGTGATCACTCCGTACAATGCCAGAAGAGAGCACTCTTTAGTAATTTTTTTTTATTCTTCAAGTTACTTAAAATACATCCAGAAAAATAACTCTTGGGGGAAACTAAGCAGATAAGGCAGGTTAGTATAGTCACCTGGATGTTTGAAATCTCTTGCTTGAAATCTTCATATAAGTAGCACAATTAAGAAATTCAATAATTCTGCAAATAATTAAACATGTAAAAACAGTAAAAGGGGCAAGAGGAACATTCATTAATGAAAAGTCAGTTAACCAGAAATGGAACATATCTCTGGATGTCTGGTTTTAGAACAACATATGTTTGCTCTACAGATTCTTTGGAGGGGTTTTTTAACAATTTTGCCATGCATTTTACAAAAGACCTAATCTGCACTGAATATCTTCCCATGAAGTTTAAATATTGAAAGGTCTGTGAAAAATACTGTACATTTACTGAACAGATCTACAGTTAAGACTTTTTTGTAAGGTTCTGACTCAAAAAATTATTTTTGTCTATACAGTGGTCTTTTTATGTGGATTCAGGACTACTCAGTCTAACAGCTTCCTTGCTATCTGCCCAATGCTGTCTAATCTTCTTCACACTCTAACTTACATCTCTACTTTTTATTAAGTATTAAAATGCTTACCATGTAAGGCACATAATTGCAACATACTGGACATTTTTCCTCCTTTTTTAAAGTAAGAAGTTAACTTCTAAGAGCCTTATCATCCTTCAGCAGCTGAAAAACACCTTTGGCATTTCAGGGCTTTCATACCCCTGCCAATTCCTCATTAAAGAAGATATTCAGAGGAAAAAGTGTAAAAGAGTGTTCAGTGTGAGTAGTTTGGAAGCCACACTGTACTGGTAAAAAGTACATAGTATTGAAAACATAGGAATGAGTTTTTTATCTGAAGTACGATATGAAGTAAAGTAATTTGAGGTTACATTGGTTTTCATGTTTCTCTCAAGATATTCAGGTGTTGACCTTTTAGCTGTTTAGCTGGCGGAGTCCATGATAGCATGAGGAATCTTCATTTAATCACCTCTGACTTACTTTCCTTTTTATCTCAACTCATGGAGCAATTGCTAAAGTATTTGACATAAAAACAAAACTTACTGTAAATAAACCCACTGAAAACAAATTTTAAATTCTTTGTATACAACCTTGCTTTTGAAAGGTACTGAGACTTTCACTGTTCAGCTCTTAGGTTCTGACTCTGTCTATTTTTTTATAAATGTGTTCAGGCATTTGATTCTGCTTTGGCACTTCACTTTATGGCTTCTGTATGCGCTTGCAAGGCACAAAGGTAAGAAACAAAATTAATTTACATTATCCAGAAAAGGAAATGTCTATTCAATGAAAAGAAATATTAGTGTTCATTATTGTATATCAGGCAGTTTTAGAAATCTCCCTCTCCCACATGGTGATAGCTAATGACAAAATTTTAAGAATACAAAGGAACTACAGACATGCTGGTTTAACAGTACTCTAGTGATCCCAAATCAATTCCACTCAACACAGTTGTGTGTATTTTTCCCAAATGTGTTTACTATATATTGGAACAAGCATTCAGACGATTATTTATGATGTGACCAGAATACAAATCACTAAACTATGCTGTGCTGTTTGAATGCATATGAGGTTTCCTGCTAAATTCCCTAAGGCAAAAGAAAAGATGCACAGATGGGAACTATCTCTGTGCAAACTGACGCATTAGGAAAGAAAAACCTAATTAAATCACAGTGAGTCTCACCCACTTCAGGAAACACAAGAGACCTATAATATCAGTGGCTGTAATTTAAACCTATCCTTGGAAAATATTTGTAAAAAGATGAAATTCAAGTACTTTGATACAAACACTGATAAAAGATTTGACCAAAGCAGAGTTGAGATGAGATGAGTGAGAGATTGGTCTGAGCCAGATGAAAGGAGTGCACACACCACACTGGGCCACTCTCAGTTCCTTACACAAGGTTATGCAATCTTTGGTTCCTCAGGAGCTATTACAGCATTAGAAGCCTCCACCTATGAAATGTTACAGGAGAGATGGCAGAGAGAGAAGTTAACAAAGTAAACCTCCCATGCTTTTTTCTCCTCCTTCTGTCCAGTAGTTTTGGGGGTAGATACTGCAATTCCTTCTTTTTAACTAAGTTTTAATTTTAGTTTGCCTTCTGCATCTGGTCAGGCACAGCAGAAAGGGCATTTCCATTTGTATCCAAAATCTAACTCCCTGAGGGAGAACATAAATGGGAATAGATTCAACCAGAGCTTAATAGTCATGTCAGCTTTTATTTCATAATTTCTACAAACTCTAGACTTGGAAGACATACCAAAGGTACTCCAGATGAGTGGCACAGAACAACTGATAATGTTTATTAACTATATAATAAAAGTATATTTTATACTAATTTCACTTATTTTTCACACTTACTACTCAAACCCTGTATTTAAACACAGCTAAGTGGACACTGGTGTGTTTCACGACTAATCTCCTGTGCCATTGCAAACCAAGATTACATGAGTAAAGTTGTAGGGCATGGCTGTCACTGAAGCAATGAATCAAAATCCAATTGCTTAGATGGTCTAGAAGGACCGGGATGCATTGAGCACAGATGTCTTAAGCTGGTTGGCAAACATGGTGCTGGTAATAGGTGCCACCTTGGAGAAAGAATGTTGTGGTACTCTGGGCAAACTATCATCTCTCTGGCCAGGAGCAAGCGGCAGAAAAATTTCCCTTGGTTCCTGATGCCTACAGACACCATTCTTGTGAACTACCCAAACTAAAGAAATCTGTATGAAGTTTATACACTAAAGTGCCCAAACACCTCCCTTTGTGTAGTATACAAAGCCACTCAACCTCTCCTTTGGTTACACAGCTTACCTTTGTTTGCAAGGAAACCCTGAAAGAAAATGCCCAATGCTGTCTAATCTTCTTCACACTCTAACTGCAGTCTACCATTTCTGTACGGTGGGGTCAAGACCTCATTCAATTTCTTGACATCAAATTAGGAAAAACAGGGATTTGTGCCTACTTATGCCCATCAATATTGTGAGTTTTTACTTATACTGAATTGTTTTCATGATTCTTTGCCATAATGTTTAACTTTTAAATTGCTATGTCTGTTTTTTAGACTGAATATGTGAGTATAGTTATGCCTGCTGTTTTGCTTGACATATGCATATGTAAATGTTGCAGCAATACATTTTTGAACTAAGTTTTTTTTTCTAATGTTTATTTCAGCCACTTTGTATTTCTGATGTACTAAATAAATGTAAAATCAAAAACCCACAACCCTAAAGAAAAACATTAAGGGGAAAGTAATTTAATCTTCTCAATCAGAATACAAATATATCCAGCAGAACCTGCTTTCCTTCAGTAGACCATTCATGTGTGTCCTTTTGGTCATTTGCATGCAGCCATTCTGTCATTCCTCACTTGTAATTCAGATTTTACAGAAGATTAGGAGGGACCATAGACCCCAAGTAACAGAATCCAGGCCAAAAGCCAGCTTGCAATCCCATGTTCCAATTCCATTTCCAATATGCTCGACTTCTATGAGAATTTTGGGGGATCAATATCTACATTGCTTTCTTCGGTAAATTGTTTCCAATTATTTGACATAAGGAGCTGGGCTGATTTGCTTTTCCCAAACTTTTTATTGTTATATGTAAATCCCAGTAGCACTTCTATACTGATTGATGTCTTTTCCTACTGTCGAGGTCTGCATTCCAAACCTGTATTTTGCTCCAGTCTGTTATCCATCATTTTCACTCTCTGTATTTATTCTCTGCTTTTGAGTGTATTTCAAATTGTTTGCTTTGCAGACGTATTACCTTCTAGAGGCAGAAAGTGCATTATCACTAATGTCAGCTCTCTTTTTAGTTTTCCAGAGTTATTATTCACCATAGCAGCTTCCTGTAATGCTCTCTCCTTAATGGATAAGGGAACAAGGGGCTGCAGTTCATTTAATTGTTCCAAACTTTCTTCTCAGTACCTGCCTCTTCACTAGCGAATAGTAAAAGCAAGAGCATTTCATGGAAATAGACCTCCAAGCACCTTCCCCACACTGAAAGAGAGTGTTGGAGATGAGTCTGTGAATGGGTGAACATGAAAGCCTTCATTTTCCTGAGACATCATAAATGATAACTTATTTCCTTACTTTCACTTTTTGTCCGTAAGCAAGGGAAAAGTACATCAAATCACCTCTCAACATTTGCTCTGTCTCACCGTGTTTTTCATTCCATATCTTAAGCTGAAAGTTTTGTCTGAATGAGAAGAAAATCAATTTTGGAAATATACCTGATTTTAAAATTAAGCAAAACATCCAGGGGCCATACCTCTGAACTACCCCAATCATATATCCCTTTGAGGCCAAACTTGTACTGAACTAGTTTTGATTTAGAGCTTTTCCACCTCTAAATCCATTCTGGGTTGTCATAATTAATTTTGAGGGCACAAAATTATACCATTACAAAAAGAATTTGAGAAGGAAATGCAGCCCATATTTTGCATCATTTGGGTTTTGTTTTGAACATTTGGATACTACACAAACTCCCATGTGAAAGCACATCCGACAACATTTTGGCCAAAAAATGTGGGATGACTGACTGACAGACCCTAAGAGGAATGTTCATGGGACTTGTGAATATTATTTTGGGATAATGTGAGTACAGTTAAAGATCTTGCATCCCAGTTATTTTTTTTTAAATAACCTAGTATTGTTGATTAACTTCATAAAGCATTTATACATTATACTGAATTAATTAGCCCAGAATTGTATTCTGCTCTGAAAATTATGACTATGTATCACAAGTGTAAGATGAACACAGAGAACAAAAACCAAAAAGGTCACCCCTATCTCCCTCTCCTGACTCACCACTCCTTTTCTCATGCAGTTAAGTCCATTTTTTCCTAACTCACAAAATGCCACATCTACAATTTTTCACCAAGGTGTATCAGGTTGCATCACCACAAAAGAATTCATCTTAGATGATCTGAATATTTTAGGGGAGTGCATTATTTTTAGAGCAATTATTTCTGATCTAAAAAGCTTGCCACAAAAGATGAGTGATAATTACAATAATAGGCTAACGAATGAAAAGGCAAAGAAACATGAATAATATATAGTAGATTTACAGAAGATGTAGCCCCTCCTGCAATTTTAATAAATTATATATTCATCTACATATGTTACTTATGTAAAGAACCTCCATTTTCTAACCACCTCCCTGTGCTGTTTGGCAAGGTTTCAACTTATGTGACTGTTGCACAATTGCAAGGAGAAAAATGCAGTCAGATACTGAAGAGACGATTAACAGTATATGCATCAAGTATTTTAAAACTCATACAGGAAAACATATTTCGGGGTGAAAATAAAAGAAAAAGGGGGGAGGGAAATCTCCATATGTTATGCTCACAGTATTTTCCATCTCTACATTTTTCCATTATTTCTGTTTTCCCACAGCCTCCCAAACTTACACAGACCTGTCTGCAAATGCCCAAAAGATACATCAAATTAGCATACTCCCAGTTCACAAAAGTTGCTGGAGAAACAATTATTAAAGACTAAAGCAATAATACTTTTTTCCATTGCTGGACAGTTACTCTTTGAAAAATATAAGCATTGGAGACAACAGGACTAAAAAGTCAACAACAGGAGTAAGGCATTCAATTAAGTCATGGGTCCTCAGCTTCCAAAGGCCTTCTACAGGTGGGGCTCAGAAACTCATTATGAATTCTATAGTGATCAGATAAACAGAGATTTTTTCCATAAAAAGACATAATTACTACATCAGTTGTCATCTTTTTAATGGCTATCACTCTGAATATTCACAGAACCTTCATTAACCTCTCAAAGCTTTTTTTCCAAGAGCCATTAAACTAACTTAAAATTCAAGGAGGATTTTCTCTGTATAATCCTTTCTTTGCTTCCAAAGTCTTGCTAAAAAAATAAAAAAAGAGTCTAGATGCAAATAGGTGGATACAAAGTAGCGCAGCACTGCATGTTTAATGTTCTGTACTAAAATATGGAACCAGAACAATTACTAACATTTTAACTGTTTGCACAGTAACAATAACAATATTAAAGGAGTGAATTACAGAGTATCATTTCACTATTAGATTATAGTGATTAGATTATAGTACCATGTCAGGTACTATATGGACCAGCGACAAGTCAGATCAACTTTGTCACGTTCACAAATGCTGCCCTGTGGCTACATGTTTGTCAGTGCTGGCTGACACAAGAGAAACAGTGGGATCATGCACATAAAGACACATCTTGGACCTGTCTCCACTTCTGTGACAAATCTGACCCATCAGAGGAAAACAGGCTACAGCAAAATTTTCATTTATCATCCAGACTTTATAACGTAGCATCTTCCAATAGAACAGGGCCTTACGAGACAATTCCTGTCCAGGGCTACCTCTCTGCTCACTCAAACTGACATTTATTCCATTTAGCTCAGTTTACATCTGAGAAGTTTGTAAATATTCAGTAAAGGGCACCTGGATTTAAACACAGGGTCATCTGAGTCTGTGAATTTCAGTTACAAAATTCCAAAGTGCATAAGAAGTTCATTAACAACTTTTCATTCACAACATTTAACAAAGCTCAATAGAAAAATGTAGATGTGCCAAAAAGAAAGAAAGAAGTTCTTGTACATATTATAGAATTTAAAACCAATAGTCCAAGTTTTCCAAACTGACATCTAAAACTAGTCTCTGGAGTCCATCCCATGGGAATAGTTTCCCGTGCTTCAGTGTAACTGACTGATATTCAATCTTTTGAAAACCAGGCCAATTACATTTAGGCACCGATGTATGTATTTGGAACCTGATTTCAGACTTCCATTTTTGTAGAAATTCTGATACAGTTTGAAATGCCCTGTGGTGGGCACACAGTGGTTAAACCATCGGCAATAGCAGTGGTATTCCATGACTTCAGGTATTATTTCTTATACAAAGTCAACATATGTGTATTTTCTCATCCAAATAAATATGCTTCTGCAATAATTTTAAGACATTTCTTATTGTGATTTTCAAAGGGCCAACACTGATATTTAGAAACAAATAATTTTACTAATCATTCAAATACTGAAGAAGGAGCTTGAAGAATTATTCTAGCATTATAAAAAGTTTCCCTCTTGTCAGAACCTCATTTTCCTTACTATTGTACCATAATTTTCAAGCTTAATTAAAGTTGGCATTAAAAATGGCTCTTGTAAGCTGAAAGCAGAGTCTGTCTTTATGCAGTTAGCAACATTCCAACTCACATACATAAATATTTCTTAAAATTGCAGCCAACTTTTCTCCCCTCCAGTAAACCCACAAGAAAGATGTGAACCTCTCAGGGAACAGCATATTTACATTTTCCATCTCCTGACTAGAAATATAGTATATTTGTGCTTAGCAAATACAAACATACTTTCAGGAAGGGGAAAAAAATATAAATTAAAAAAATATATGCATAGGTAAATCCGTAAATGAGGATCTTTGATAAAGAAAAACAGGAAGTTTTCATGTAAGTGTGCCTGAAGTACCTTACTCAAAACCATTGCATGTTAGGGATGGGCCACAGCAATGACAATAATGCCAAAATGTGAAATCTGGAGGGGAGTTCTCTCAAGGCGGTTTTGCATTATGACTTTTAGGAACTTATGTGGCTCAGTGGTCCCTGGCTAGCCAAATAGCACTAAAAAGGAACTAAATTTGTCTACTCACTGTGATTATGGTTTTTGTTTTGTTTTTTTTTTTTTTTGTCTTAGCCTAAAGTTGAAACACAGCAATGGTACTCATTATCACATCATGGATAGCGTTTGGACTTAAACCTTCTTGCGGAACTGTATCTAACTACGGCTACTTCAGTGCAGGTTTGAAAGCAAGTGCCTGTAGAAATTCCAGCGCAGAAACAATACAGTATGTAACAGATTATCTTTTAGTCAACTTGAGACATAAAGAATGCATCATTTGGTCCTTTGTTACGTTGTACTAGCGACCAATTTAGTCCTCCTGTTTTGGACTCCAAAACATGCCACAGCCAGAAATTCATAAACATAAAGCTGTTGTTCTCAACAGCCTCTCCGAGATGATGGGGGGGTGGGGGCAGGGGGGAAGCAGCAAAGACTAACACTCAATTTCACAACTTATTAGCAGCCACAAAGAACAACGGTGACTAAAGATTAAGAGTATCATTTTAGGATTCTGGTAATATTCAGAGTCAGTGACACAGACCTGAGCAGTTACAGAGAAAAGCTTTCCTGTGCAGCTTTGCTGGAAAATAAGACATGACATGTCTTAGCCTTTTCCACAAAAGAACACTCCTGGATCAAGGTAGACATGAATCTTTATTACTCATGCTAATCCTTACACTTTTTGAAGAGTTACCAGCAAGGGATCTGAAACTTAAATGTGGAAGCCATTTGGCACAAAGCACATGAACACAGGCATCATTTTGCACTGAATAGTTCAACACTTTTCAGATGTTAATAAACTTCTGTTTCTAGAATACATTTGAACCAAATAGCTATAAAATTAAATATGATAAATAATACATTAAAATTAAATGAAGGGGATGAGTTCTTCTCCTTGGACCACTCCAACAGATAGTTTCCGTTATCTCATATTGGTGACACCTTTTAGACAACTTTCACTTTGTGTAATCCAGATATATTAATCAAATCCAGACATTAGGCTCTTTAGCATATACCTAAAAACATGCTTTAAAAGCAGCTCTTGGTTGTGACATTAACAATAGTCTGCAGTTGTCAACCTTTCTCAGGCACAAGGTCTGACAGTGCTACAAATTGCAATATGGTTTTAAGTGAAAAATTTCACTTGCTAATTTATGTGGTCAACTAACTGCTGTAAACAGGATCATTAAATACATATAAACATGAATTTCAGTAGTGGGATGGATGAGTCCAAATAAAGAATGGTTGAGTAGATTTGAAATGGCTGTAAAAAAAATGCATAAGTGTGTGCAGAAATTGTGCTTATTTTTTAAACCAGTCTTAGAACCAAATTTAATAGATAGATCATAGGTCTTAAGCATATAGGAGATTAAGACTGTCCCAGTAGCTATCAGTCCTTACTTTTAAATTACAATAAAAGCATTTCATGACATCTTTAAGTGTGAGTCTTCATATCCATTGTATTTTAATATGGGGATTTCAAAAGTGAGTATGGTGGGACAGTAAAGTAACATTAATAAAATGCTTAGTCATTTGCAATGTCTGAAGGCAAGTGACATTTCTGATAGGATTTGGTGAGCATAAATTGAACTGACCTTGGAAGAAACTTTAGTGTCCTCATGTGCATAAACCAGTGAGGAGCTATCTATATGCAGTTTCACACCTCATGAACTTTTACACATTATTCATCTAAATCAGAGATCCAGATACAAAATCTGGCACTTGGGACATTATGAGGATTTCTGATATGCCTTGGCAAATGTGGAGTTCTGAAATAAATGGTTAGATTTGAATGATTTACGGAGGTAGGGGAAGGATAGTGGGGGAGAGGGTTATTGTCACTTTTTTATTCCAGATGCACACCTAAAGTACAGATAATCATCGTTCTGCCTAAATGGTGTTTCAAAACACCACATTGGAGAGAGCACAATGGCACAGAAACTGATTATACAAAACATCAGTGGGGACTGCAGAATTTCTCAGCATCTGGCACAGTCATTTAAATGAAGAGCTTGTCATATGCTGGCTTTTCAACTGTGGCGTGTCACCTCCAGTCTGCAGTGCTACAGCGTGGGTGAAACGACACAGCTGATATGCCAGGCTGTGACATACCTTTAATTTCACATGCCATGCATAGCTGCATCCCCCACTGGGAAATGTTGCAGGGGCATATTTTTCAAGTGATGTTACATTGTTTTGCGGGATTATTTGCTCCAATTTGAAGTCCAATTAGCATTTGAGATGAGAGAGGAAATGCTAGCCAAGCTGTTTGAACGGGACTCTAACCGGAGACTGTTTTTTATCATCTCGTAATGCTAAGCACCATTGCTACCGTCATTTATTTTATGTCCAGAAGAAAAACGCTTTTTCTGAATTGGACTATCAAATAGGGCACACAGTAAATACATGAGAGAAACCTCTACATAACTATTTTTGGCAAAAGCCAAAACTCAAATAAAGTGGCAGAATGTGCTATATGTTCATTCTACAGAAATCATTAAAATATGTGGTTTAATACATATTATCAAAATTTCCACTTATATTTTCATACTGAAATGACAACATACAGAACAAGACTGCTTAAGAAACCTACAGCAATGGCAGAAACACCAAAGGATATCAGCGCCATGACTGCAGTCACAGAAGTAATCTTTCATGTTGTATCACTCAAATTGTAAAATTTCAAAATCTAGTCACAAACATATAGTTGAAACACAGGGTTCTGAAACTAATTTTTGGACAGGGCACTTCATGAAAAGACAAAGCAAAGATCTATATCGCTTGGCTTTGGAGCTTTACATACTGTATTATGTAAATAAAACAGGCCTCTCTTAAAGAGGCCCCTCCTTATGAATGTCCTTCTTTAAATACCGCCTGCTTCACTACCTCACATCTACCTTTGTATCTCATGTGGGAAGATTATTTCACATCCTTATTTGAGCAGGAATGTAAAATAAAACTGAAGTTACATTTGAGAGGCTTTAACACTGACTTGCCAATATACCTGTCACTGTCTGGGTGCCCTTATCACCCCAGGGTAATCCTGTCTCTGGGCCTATTTATGTCCTTTCTCTTTCTGCTAAAACAAACATGTAATTTGCCTATTCCAAAGAGGGTTTGGCAATCCAAAGCATTCGACCTGTTTGCCACAGTGTGGATCAATGCCAACAATCCAGTTACTATTTGACATTCCTGTGAGCCAGTGTCCAGCTCAGGCCAAAGAAAACGCAGCTGCAAAGGTGGCCTGCTGTGTATCCTACAGCTATTCCAACAATTCCATTGTTGCTATTTTGACACATTAGTGGGGAAGCTCACAATTCATTCCATTCTGATACTTCATACTTTCAAATTCTAAGACACATAAAGGATGTGCACAGCCTTTTGCACGTGTATGTACCCTATTATTTTTGCACACTTCAAGGAATGTGGAATAATAATACAATTATTGCTAGGATTTGAATATTGAAAAGAAAAACAAACAGGCAAACAAACAAAAACCAAACAAACAAATAAAAAAAAAGGAAAAGTCATTACTACCTTCACAGAGAAGGACAAATGGTATTGAATCATTAGTAAATGCAGTGTGGGTAGTCTGAAAAATATACACTCAAAACTACCAAAGAAAATTTTGCAGTATAAAAAGAGCTCTGAAAACTGGATACAAGAATGTAAACAGAAGCTGTTCTTTTTATTCTGCATTACCCATCTGACTCAGTGCCATAATTTTCTAGGTAGGAGGAGGAGAAAGACAAGAGAAAAGCTTAAATATCATTTCCCTTCACTTTTTTTCTCAGTGAAGAAATGGCTGAAGAAAACATAAGAACCTGAAAGGGACCATTTTCTATTGTGATTGCTAAAGCTGTGATGTATGGTAAAGCCTGGTACCATTTAGCTGTGTTCAAATTTATTTTTAAAAATGAATAATTTATGAAAAATTATAAAATTGAAATGCTTCCCACAACTCCCCTAACAATTTCATGCAAATATCTTAACTGCACATCTCTTGTTCTTCATCTCCTATTAATCCTCTCCAATGGAACGAGGAGCTCTCTACACTGGGTTGTGTGTAAGTCTAGGCATGAATAGCCCTGAAGTCAGATTCACAGGCCAGGATATTTCTATCACAATGATAATTATGCAGAAAAAAACCTAGAAATACATTGATTAAATTATTTGTCCTAGAATTTTTACTTAAACTATTCTGTCTTTAACATAGTATAGACTGCACGTACAATAAATACGCAGAGCAGTCTGTGCACCACACAAGTGCCCTGTAAACACTTCTTCACAAACCCTGGCTGAGAAGTGGAGTGGCTGCGCATTTATTGGTCTGGTCTTTTCACATAAATCATAGCTGTCCAAAGTCTAATCGGATTTACACTGGCTGCCAATGCTCCCAAAGGCTTCTGCACTAGTCAGCTCCCTGAGCACAGCCCAGCACACACTGCACAGCCTCCAGGGAGAATCCTTATGTTGAGCACATCGCTCCATGGCCAATTAAACTGGCTTTGGAGTCACCTTGCTCTGCTGACATGGCGCAAAGAGCCTGCAGTGCAGCTCAGGACCAGGGCCAAGGTGTTGTCAGCTCTGATCCTGAGGTTGGGGAATGGTCTATTAGAGAAATTTCAGAGTTACTTTCACAGGTCATTGCAAAAGCACCACACACATAACCTTCTCATAAAATAAAACCCTTCCTCGTGATAAAAGCTGATAATGAAAGCATTTTCACCTCAACACAGAGCAGCTTCCATGCCCAGCAAAGCAGAACTGGAAAACACTGTTATGGCTGTTGACTATTTCTAAGAGAATCCTCAGAAAATATTATGTATATCTTTTCTAGGTATAACAAATGAAAAGGTATTTAGAAAGTTCCTTATTTTAGGAATCATTTTAAGGTTTATGTTGTTTGCAAAAATTCTAAGTTAATCAAATATATATGGCATTATTCAGTACAACATTTTTATTGCCATACTATATGACTACCAACCATAAAATGCTGACTAACCAGCAGCAGCTGTTGAAGAACTTGCTGGAGTTGCAAACCAGCCTTTCTCAGAAGTTTGAGCTGCAAGCTGAGAAAACTGAAATATTAAGGAAAGAGTAAATTGAAATAATGAATAAAATGTAGTAGCTGATTCACAGTGCTTTCAGAAAGTGAAGATTCAAGATCTAACATGACAGTCACCTGTAATATCAAGAACTTCATAAGAACATCACAAAAATGTGGAAATACACTAAAAAGACTTGAAGAAGAAGCTTTTTAAATACTAATGCAACTATTTCCACATTCACATTAATTATAGTGAAATGCAAACGAATTATTTTATGCAGAATTCTTTTAATGAATATATGCATATAGCCAAGTATGTGTATGCATATATATATTTATTTTGTAGACCAAGCCTTTTTGGTAAGGTCATTTTTTTAACTGAAGCAAAGCTATTTGCACCACAGAGTATAGATGGTTGTATTCCTTATTTCCTATACATGTGCATACATGTACATATATATATATATATGCATGCCACAGTAATCCCTGCCTTTAGTAAGAATATGCTTGGGCTCTGTGTTGGCTAATTAGTCACAACCACAAGGCTGCGTGAACGTCTATTAGGAATATAATTAAACCAAAATTTAGTAATTCTCTTGAATCACTTTTTTTAACTCAAGTTGCACAGCACTGTTTCATGTTGTGGTACATCTTAATACCAACACATTCCTGTGGATCACTGGTGTTTTGAAATACTAGAACTATGCTCTACCAGACATAATCATCAGTGCCAGTTTCACAATGGAAGGATCTTTCCTTACCTCCTATGCAATACTTTCTTTGAATCAATTCATGGCCTGATTTATACTAAAAATTACTTGGTGCATTTATTAAAACCAAAATTAATTTCTTTAACATTCTATGTGTTGGTGCCATTTTTCTATGCATAACGTGCATTCAATTTTTGCCTTTTCTTACAAAAAGTAAATCAAAGTCAGAAGCAGAGAAAGTCAGAAGCAGACTAATTCAAGAAGCTTAATAGCAACAGAACTGTGGAATTCAAACCCAGATCATCTATTCGCCTGAAGAAGAAAGCAAACACAGAGACAGACAAGTCTGCATGTGCCCATGTTTACTTTCAATAATGTCCTTTCTTGAATGGAAATAGACAGCATTTCTTTTCCGAGTGGGCTCCTAAGGATCAATGTCTCAAACTCAAATAGCCCAGGCAAGGGGCATATCGACAGAATGATTTATGATTGCCATGATGCAGTCATAGAAATAAATGTTAATGAGCCAAGACACCCTGTAAAGTAGTGTGTGTTTCTTTAAAGGTGGTGTGCTTCAGGAACAGATTGCAGCTCCCAAGGGGCTGCCTTCCAATGCAAGTACCACGGATTCTTTACAGCACACTCATTTCATTCTTTTGATCATTTCCCAAAATGTATCACTTAGACATTTTTTCACCCTTTCTAGTACTCTAAATGGTAGTCAGAGTAACGCAAAAGGGAGATAAAGAAAAGAAAGTAAAAAGAGCTTTTTTTTTTTCCCCTAAATCCAGGCATTACTTTCTGTAACTGAGTCAGTTTTATTGATACAGTTTCATCTGCTGATTATCAGTAAAATACAATCCATCCAATTAAAAAATTAAGTTATTTGTGTTTACCATTTAATAATATGTGGGAAACACAAGAAAAACACCTGTACTCCTACTATGATGAACCACCAACTAATCAAAAAGTCTCAAAGTCTCTCTCTCCTCTGTGTTCTAAGCATCCCAGCAGGAGGAATGAGAATTTGAGATTTTGCATGATGTTGAGCAAAATCAGCACTGAGTTGAAATAATACGTTTTTCTCATTGTAACTTGATGTAACAACAACAAAACAAAACACCAAAATGCAAACAGGAGGAGATCTCAGTCTTCATACTGTGGATTTAATAACTTACACATTTGTATTTAGCATGAGGTCCTCTATTAGGAGGAGTATTTTCTATTTAAACAAACAAGCCAAAATAAAATCTTGATTCCTTTGTGTTTCAAATAGAAGATGTTATGGATCAGTAATGAATTCTGAAGTAGGAGCCTAAGAGCCCAGACCTGAGGTTATTTCTAGCTAGACAGCA
The DNA here is from genome assembly GCA_013396735.1 of Grallaria varia. Taxonomy (NCBI): domain Eukaryota; kingdom Metazoa; phylum Chordata; class Aves; order Passeriformes; family Formicariidae; genus Grallaria; species Grallaria varia. Next base: position 4,288,022 of record VWZG01006450.1, read on the forward strand.
GTCTTTTTGTGGACTCTGACTGAACCCTTCTAGTTTTAAGCTTCAGCTTTCCTATCTGAAAAACAGGAAATAAAAAAAATGCTCTTCAGATGTATTTCCATATTTTTAGGAAATACTGGGCAAACAAAATATCATAAGACACTCTTAGTGAGATAACCAAATGATACACTAATAAACACAGCTCTATTAAAACTCTTCAGTATAACTAATATAACAAGGCAGGTTACAACTGACAGTTTTTGCATCGAATGTGTCTCATGGGGCACGCAACTGAATGCAAATTGAATACAGGCAGAAAAGTTTTAGAAAAAAAAAAAAAGAAAAAACCTCATATAATTCCACTGTAGTTGAACATGAGAGACAGGAAAATATAAGCCAGTGATGGGACTAATGGCAAGATTTTTTGTTTCCTTTTTGATTCATTCAGAGAGACCACAAATGACAGTGTCTATCATCAGTAAAAATGAAGTTGGAAGCCTGCAGCTGCAGAGCTGCGCAGAAGCACACATGGTGCATCCACTGAATGTCATGCCCTGTAGACCACAACTCACTGAAATCCATCTATCCAGCAATTAGACTCTGCAGCCTGAACCTTCTGTTCAAAAGGGCACTGGTACAGATTGCACTGAAACTAGTAATTATTCTCACCCACACCAATTCATTGCACATAGAGGAAAGAATATCTTGGGAACCAATCATTAAAGGCTTCTCAATGGTACACAACAGTACCACCAGTTACATCACTCTGTGTATTTTTAATGAATTTATTCCAAGCTTTCACAGGGAAAATGGATAATCATGCTTAGATGAAAACTGTTTTCTTAAAGGAATATGTATGAAACACAACAGTAATTGTTTTGGCATGAACAATGCTGAAACACATGGAGAAATGTTTTGATATGAACAAGCATATTTTCTTCCATGTTCTCTCTCCTAATTGATTAAGTTCACAAAAGGCAACAAAACTGTTTGCTGGCCTGCATGGCAAAAGCAGCAAGTAACCAAAGAACAGGGAAGTGATTTTGAGCTAATCAAGTGATTTACAAGCTCTATTTTCCTATCCTTGTAAAAACACATAATGAAAAACGTGATGTACACTTGTAAAAGAGAGAATTGAACATTTCTTAACACTAATTTTATTACAACTTCCATTGGACTGTGGCAACACCTCTATACATTAGGTTTGCACTCGCGATAGAGAAGGAAAAAGATGGCAGCCCCTGCAGGGAAGTTAATACACAGTAGCTTGTTTTTCTGTTAGAATAGAGACTGATGACAACTTGTCAGTGAGGGACGAGGAAAACACCTACATCAGAACATCTGGAGCTCTTCGTATGTGAGTTCATGTTAGAATTTAGAAATAATGTCTGCCTAATTGCAGATTTTTTTTAACATGAAATTCCATGCAAAAGCTATGAATGAAGCTAACGGTTTGTGCCAAGCTGAAAGATTCCTTTGCTCAGCACTACAATTTCAAAGGGTTTACCAGTTTACCAGCCCTGAGATAGACTTCCCTCAGAAGAAAACACACAACAGTGCTGCCCAGCTGTGCCCCTATGACTATGAGATGCTTAACAGCTGGGTAAATGCATAAACCAAAATTGAAACAACTACAAACAAAGGCAGTTCAAAAATGTTTCACTTTCAGAAATAAAACCCTAGTTTTAACACCCTTTTTACTCTCAACGATTAAATGAGTTGCGTTTTTCTTTCCACTGCTGTCACTCGCTAGAGCTGTCAGGATGTACAGTATTACTATTACAGCAATTTTCCATTAACATTACCACAAGACAATAAGATTATGGAACAGCAGATCCAATTCTTCGCTCTCACCTATGACACATGCAGTTCATCATAGCAGCAGCCTGGGAAATACTTTGAAATTTTTAACACTAAGATTTTTCCATTGTATATTTATAGCAAGTGGGAGTGACAGCACAGAAACTGCCAGGAATATGTGTTGTCAAGGACTGAATAAGGATTCTTAGACTACCACACAAGTGGTCTATGACTGTATCGTAAGCCACGGATTTTCATCCGCTTAGCTCTTTAATGAGCTCTAAATATAGCTGAGGCAAAAAAAAGAAAAAAAAATTCAAACCAAAAAAAGCATCCAGTATTAATACAAAGACATCAGGTCATGGAAAGCTTTACTTTCCTTGGACATGTTAGTCATAAAGTTCTTAGCCACACTGGTGTCTTACTTGGGCTCTTTGGCCCAGAAAAGTCCTCAAGGTGCACTTAGGAATGACACTGCACCAGGACGCCTTCCAGAGAACTGCTTCCCTTTTCGTCACATGGTTGGAGAGACTCCCAGGTGTGAAGTATTTCACTAACGGTGAAATTAATTGTATCAGCACTAATCCAGCTGATGCCAGAATTAAATGTACCTGTAAGGTCTGCAAGAACTGCACTGTGTTCGGCAACTATGACAAAATTATACATCTTCTGATTGTCAGAATTATAGATTATCCCAAAGAGAAACTGGACCGCAACAGGTATCCTGCCTAGCATACAGACACACTTTAGTTTCATCATAACTCCAGGAAGTGGCAATGCCAACTTCTGGTAATCCCAAACAAAAAGCTAAATTGGAGGAATAACCTGGCAGGTGCTTCTGTACATCCCTGTAGCCAGCTAAAGGATGCTGTAAGCCCTGATGGTGTTGGTACAAAGAGAGGGGAAAAAATAAAAAATAAAAATCAGCAGAGAAGAATTTCTCTGTCATGGTGCTCTGGAGAATACTAAAGAGCAATGCGGCTACGGCCAGTAGGGCTGAAGTTAAGCGTGGCTGAGAACCCACACTGAGAAGAAATGGGCTCCAGGGATTATGTGGTGGGTACTTAATTTCAAAGTTATCAGTCATTGTCACTACAGTGTCTGCAGTCTAAGGTGGAACAGATTTAGGAAGTGCAAGCAAATATAGGGGCTGAACCAGAGTTCTGTAACTAGTGTACAGAGGGTTAAAATAAAATGAAATAAATAAAAAGAGGAAGGCAGCAGGACTTGGGAATTTCCCTTTCCATCAGACACCCATTTCCACTTTGATACTACACTGAGACAGAAATTCTTCAGCGCTAGATCATCATACAAAGGATAACTATCAGCATGCATTTCTAAATTCTCAGGCAAACGGAAGAAAGGTGAGCAGCTGCCTAAAGCTTCAGACACAGAAGACAGGGCTTATTTAGAAACGCCCGGTTTTCTGTAACTTACTGCAGTAGTGTCTTCCCAAAGAGGCTTTTCAGTGTTCCCACATTCCCTCTACTCTCCCACCTGCGCTCCCAGAGCGGCGCCCTTCCCGCGTGCTGTGGTGTCACCCAGCGGAGGACACGGGGTAGCGCAGGGAGCGACCCGTGGGAACTGCGCTGCAGGTGCATCTGACTCACGATACCTGCGGGCTCCTGCCACTGCAGGGGTGCCTCGTGGCTGTCTCGTTTAAAACATCTTCACAGTCAGTACCTGAAATAAACTATGTATTTTAATCCTCCCCATAGCAATGTCTTCTTTTGAGATTTGGGGTTTTTTTTCCTGTGATTTAGAAAGAATAGATTACATAAAACTACAGAAGGATTAAATCTCATACTTTTTCCTTTTTTTTTAATAATCATAAAAATCCCCACAATGTTTTATTTTTATTCTTTGAATAAATATTTCATTTTTCACTCTGTTTTCTGGTACGAATTTATCTTCCTTTCCTTAAAATGTACTGTAAATGCAGAACCAGGGAAAACAGTTTAACAGAAAACATATGCATGCTACTTACTTGGGTGACCCTGAGAGAAGGGCACCTTACTAGCTGCTCCTCTGCGTAAAATCAAAGCAATGTTTCCTTTTTAAAAGAAATATTTTGCTTAAAGTGCTCCTTTATTGTACTTCTTGTGACTAATGAGATCCTCACAAATCTTTGTCATTGCAGCAGAAGAAATACTTTAAAAGACTTAGTTTCACATGTTTCTAATAGTTTTTAGTATTATTTTTAATTGAATAACCATTACTCAGAAAAAATGATAAGTCTAAATTCTTCTTGCATTATGTTATCTCCTACATTCTTCATCTGACCAGTGCAGCAGATGAAAAACAAGGAAACGATTACAGCTCCATAACTCTGTGGGCAAACCAACACCAACCTAATGTCTCAGCAACATATGTTTTTCATAAGACATTACACATCAGCTGGATTAATGGATCAAAATGTTGTCCTTCTTCTGATGTCAGAGGCAGAAAGTGTTTGGTGCAGAAGGCAGCTCTGGGTGCTTTATTCCAGCTGAGAGCTTTCCATCAGCAGAAAAATTCTCTACTGATTAATTACAGCCAGCATCTGGCTCCTTTATATCACCTGAACAGTAAAAGATGTCAGATCAGGATGGAGATATCTGTCCTTTTATGTAGCAGTTAGTGAAACCAATACTGCAGGATGTAGTGGTTAATTATTACATACTCTCTATATAATTCTTTGCATAAATAAATTAATGGTATGAATCACAGCATTAAGTGCCACTAGAAATGATTGATGAAAAGGAATAGCAGATTACTACATAACAAAACAAAAATAACAGAGCTTCTCATTGTACCTGATATTTTCAGTTAATTTTGGTTATTGAAGTGCCTTAACTTTCTTTGACTGATATACTTTAAAGGAACAAGATGGATAAGAGAATACTTTCAATAAAGATTTTTTTTTTCAAAATGGATCTGTTAAAAAAAAGCATGGACATTTCATCAAAATTAGTATTTTCTAAAGCAGCTTGGAATAATCCAGTGCCAACCTTTAGCTGACATATTGGAGAACCATCAAGAATATTTCTGAGACTTTTTTTCTTTTGAATACCAATAGCCAATTCAGAGATCACTGTAGAATTATATTTAGTTTTCCTCTTCATATTACCTGGCACTTTGAAAAACATTGTGATTATATTATTGCGTCATACAGTACTAAAAGATCCTTCTCAAGCTCTCAGCAGTCAAACTAATTTTTCACAGTTTACGATAACTGAGGAAACAAATTTTGTTGTTGATAGTACTAAATACCCTTTTAATTTATGATTTATGCATATGTAGAATTATATAGACCAGTACAAGGACAAAAATAGATCCTTGTGGACTTCATGAGTAACTTCATCATGAGCATGCATAATTTATTCCTTATATCTTTTTAAAAAATGGTATTTTAAATACTCTTCTAACCAGTCTTGAACAGCAGAAATGAGCCTTTTCAATAATCCTTTAAATGCATGTACTTTTGGGTAAGCAGATGTAAATCTTAACGCACATGCTTTTCTCTTTGACAATGTGATAGGGGAAGACACAAAGGTAACAGGAATGTTTAATTACAATTCCTTTAAATACTCTCACCTCTTTCAATAAGCACAGGTAATCACATATTCAGTATCTGTTTAAAATAGCCATTCACTATAAAACCATTTTAAGAGAGATATGCAAAATCTTACTCTATATGACTAAAACTCAACAGAATGCACTAGCACTGCAGCTTTACAGCTGGATCTCTAGACACCCATTACATTTTGTGAGCTGTTTGTACTGTAGCTTTTGATATTCTTAAAGGATTGACGGCATCAATTTCCTTTCAAATATGGTCGTTTTCAATTTAGCAGCATTCAGCGACCTGCAAAACTGAGTCTGCAAGGCACTCTTAAGAATATCACTTTCAGACGACGGATGTTTTCCAGGTGGTTTTGCAGAGAACCATGAAATGCAGCTGCTACAAAACCTTTGATGAGACATAAGTAGAACAACATCAAAAGTGCGCTTCTTTTTGAGCAAATACATGAAAGCGCAAAAGTAGCTGACAGTATCACATCATGGAATTCATTTGAACTCACAGACGGAAACCAAGAGGAAAGATAATTTCTACAGCCATTGCTCGGAGCATGGCCTGCACTGTGTGGAAACACAGAAACAGATTTTTAACTCCATCATTATGGAATCAGACATAAAACAAGAAGTCTTTCAAATAGAAATAGATACACATATAGGCACAGATATATATTTATGGTATCGCTTCTTATTTTACTGCAACAGCAAGGTACATAAGCCAAATTCCCAATGGCAACTCCCCCCACTGCCTCAGACAGGCTCTTAGAAGGTCCAGCAGGATGGACAGCATTGCTTAGCCACCCTAAGGGAGCACAGTGCATTTACACTCATTTATCTAGTTTGTTAACAACAAGCGCAATCTAAAGTGTTTCATCAAATATTTATAAAACAGAACACTGGCTGCTGTATAAAAGGTCATTTCACCAGGCAGAAAGCATTGATCCTGATGTTATTATATGCTTAAGTTCCTAGCATATATTTCTTTGTATCATTTATATTATCATGTTGAAGATGAAAACTTCAGATGACAAAGCCTTCTTTCTCATTTCCCTCTGTACATTTGGACCCAGTAGACTTGTTTTAGTTGTGTACAGAGATAGACCAAATTATGTTTTCTGTAACTAAAAATAATTTTTAAGAAGTTTGGCCCTGAAGAAAGCAACATACAAATCATCACTGGAAGTATACTATTGAGAACACATTTAACACATTTCTTCAACTCACAGGACAAGGCTCAGTGGGGGGAAATATATTTAATAATTAATGTCTTTACTTGGTAAACTTGCCAGTGAATACTTCACCAAATTTGAATGCATCAGGCTTTATTTTGTTCAGAATTTGGGACCATTCATATGAATGAGAGGAATCTGAAACAATGGTTACCTAAATTCTTGCAGAAGTTTATTCTTAATTACAGAGAAACATAAGGATTTCACTTTTTAATATACATGTGGTTTATTGCAAGGAGAAAATGGTTGCAATTGCAGCCACAAGGGCATATTTCTTGACAGAGACCAGCAAGGAAAATCTTTTGCTTTAATGAAATTATAATAAGCAGTGCATTTGGTTTCCACAGTTCAGGATGTCAGCATTTCCACCAAAACCTTTATAACCACGGGTGTACCCAAACTAAAAAATGTGCTCAAGCTGGCAACTATAACACCTCGGCTAACAGAATTTCTTGCCTTTGCTAAATATTTTCACTTCATTTCTCATGTTGCCACTGTTTTCAGCAGATATAAGCTAGATACAAGGTAAACAGCTAATTAGTCTCCTCTGTAGTTCTGCTACTGCTAGAACTACTATGACTCGACTATAGTCATATCTCCAGCTTTACCATCTTTAGTCTACTCTTGAGCACACTCGATGCCAATTTATTTTTTATGGACAGCCCATAAAAATTGATTTTTCCCCACTGAAATCCAAAGAGGCACTTGAAACAAAAAGGCTGAGCAACTTATGCAAATAATCTTCTGTCATATTTATACTGGCAAATTTTATTTCAGCAGCAAACCTATATGCCAGTGTTTGGGAAAATGCTACTAGTTTGGGTGGATCTTTCCCATCTATTTCCATTCTTCTTGAGTGCTTGGTATCCTTGCCCACATGCAGTGATCTCCCAGCCATTCACATCTTGTTCTGGTCCAACTGACTAATTCCAGCTTTTACCTTTCAGTGTTCTTAGAGATCAGTCACCAGAGCAAATAAGTCCTCATCCTAGGCTTGGCACGCACTTCCCTTCACTCTCATCTCTGTGGACTAGTTTTACTTCTTGTTATTTTACTATGCTGTCAGGAATTTCTAAATTATTTGGTAGTTTGGCCTTTGCTTTTGATTTTCTCTTTATTTTCAAGAACATCCATCATAGCGATACTTTAGTCCACAAGACACGTAACTAATTATTTACACAGTTTAATGAAGTCTTGTATCTGAGACAACTTTTCCATCTGAATAACTTCCAGGCAGGTTCCACCCACACACATACATACAAGGAAATTCAGTTGACATGCTCAGAGTTGCCCCGGCGTATCTGCTATTATAGCTGTCATTTACAAGGCACTTGTGAACTTTTGTGCATTTTACACAAACGTTTTTGCAAGCTGAAAAATAAATGTCCCATTTACAGTGCTAAGAAATGACAAAAGGTGGTGAAGAGGAAGTCATCTTTACATAAAAGCTGTAAAGTAGCAAGGAAGCACAGCAATGTGTCTCAGAATGCTATCCAGAAGGATGACTTTAATATTGTTATTTGATGCCTGTCTATTGCCAGTATCATAAATGTTCAGCCCGGCTCCAGAAAAGCGTATACAAAGCACTTCCTGATGAGTACAGAAGGATTTTTCCCTTGTTGTTAGAGGATATTTACACTTTCAAGGATGCCTCAATTGGGAGCAGCACTTAAAATATATCAGCAATATTTCTTTGACATCTGTCACATTTCAGCACAGCCCTTTCTGACAACGCATTCTCATGAATCATCTACTTAAAATCTACCTTGTGTGCCAAAGAGATGGTGATAATGGAAACCTGACAGTTTTTTGGATTTGTTACACTGATGAAGCAAGGCAATATGCAGAGGCAAGTCCAAGCATCTATAGTGAAGGAGATGGAATGATACAGTTAAATTCCATCTGTGCTATAATTACTTGGCTTTTCCACATAATAAACTAAATTAGTCACGTTCCTTCCCATGCCACACCAGCAACTCAGCCACCACTGACCATGTTAAAAACAGGGGAACAACAGTTCTAATCAAACAGCCAAAGCTTGATAGTGGAACCCTGGAAGGCACAGCAATCAGAGAGACAGCACAAAGAGATTCAAGAAGATACAAACATATTTACCCTCAGTTTGGAGGTTAACAGCAAACCTCCCTTATTGCTAAGTGTGAACTACCCATGAGACATTTAAAAACACCTTGTTACAAAGTACTTTAAATTTTGCTAGTGAAAAATCCTTAAAGGACTGTAAGAACTTATCATAAGGATGCCTCCATTAAGCCAGCCAGTCAACTTGGTACTCCAGCTCAAACAGGTGCCAAGAGTGAATGTAAAGGCAAAAAAATTGAAGAATAACTTGGAATGACAACTCTAAAGTGTATTCTCCCAACCTCCACCAGTTTGCAGCTCAGATTTCTTGACCCAGAGTTGATGTATATGTGCTTCTCCGTCCTTCAAGTTTTCTTTCACAAATTTGCATAGCCACTTTTTGAATTCACTTAGAATCTACAAAACACTAGAAGTGTTCCACAGCCTAATTTCATGGTGAGAACCACACACAGTTTTGCAGCTCTTCTGTGCCAAAAGCCTGAGGTTGACTGGAGCTCCTTCTGTAGTCCGTGCAGTGGTGGAATATCACCACATGAATTACATACAAGTTATCAATCAGGAATTTGGAGATGATCCCTGCAACGAAAACCTGCCACACAGAACCTGCCAGGGTGCAGTTAGATAAGTGATAACCCAGACAACCTGCACATTTAGCCAATAACTGGATTACTGTCCTAGAGAGTCTGAAATGAACTGCACCTGCCAAAGTAGTGAATGCATATGCATTAACCACAGGTTGAAATACGGAGATGTGCAAGCTGCAAAGTCTTTCAGCAGAGACTGCTGAGAGTAGAATAATGTGAAAGGTCGTTTCAGTGAAGATAAATACATTTCAAACATGAATATGCTCTATCCAACATCTGTAAGTGCCTCAGATTACATCTAAATGCTCTCTTGAAAGAGCATCATTACAATGGGCCTGTTCAAGTAACACTAAGGGCTGATGATTTTACCTTACTGACCATGCTGAAATGTTGCCATTATAACCCAGAAGTGGGAGGGTCTTTCATAGATGTCACCTTGAAGTTCAGTATTACTTACACAAATATATCCTTTCCCTTTTAGCAGTTGTTTTGGGGTTTATTTGCTTGGATTTTCTTGGACTTTTGATTGTTTTGATATCACTTTGGCCATTGATTTTGCAAAGACGCAGCGAGAACACAAAATCAAATTTTGTTGCTCTGCAAAGTTCTGGAATCCCAAGATGCAAGCAAAAGTCCATTATCTGTAATAATACCCGTTGGAAACACACACTTGACAAACCAAGACATACCATGGGAGAAGTTTCCATTACTGCATGAAAAAAATCTAATTTGGAGAAGCAACAAATTTCCACAAGGCGTACCTGATTCGTTTCATGCTATCCCACTCTTGCCCATTTGCTGAAAACCTATTGTAGATCCTGCATTGGCTTTACACTAGTTTTTATTAGTAAAACTCTCTGCCTTATAGTGAACTTGCTTTGCAAAGGAGATTACCTTGCTGGAAAAGGTCAAATATGGATTGCCCACGAGGGCATGAAAAATGTCCATTTTTCAGAATCATTTTTTCTAAGATTTTTGCAGGGATGGCACATGCAAAAGTGACCTGGAAAAGACCATGTGGTTTTCACATAAGAATATGCACTGGCATTAAAAAGAGAGGCAGAAAGGGAGTTATTTTCTGTTCCCATAATCACCATAATTCTGTATTCGTGATGACAGCTCACTGGTAATTATCTGTTCGCTATCTATACATACACACTGATATTTATACTGGTTTTGCATGCCATTATGGAATGTAGGTTTTACATGACATGGTCACTAAGCTCTAAATTGTCAAATATATTTTGCACCAAAGTCAAAATGTAGTTCAGAAAGCTAGCAAAGCTGTGAACTAAGCAAATTCTGTGAGGAGAGATGGTCTTCACAATGAAGGAGCAGTGCACACAATTTAGATTTTATATCTCTTGCATTCACTTTAATTGCAATTATTTTATTTTACTTGTTAATTTGAAACACTGACCGTATTATTCTGCTTGCAAACTACTCCACCTTAATTTAAATACAGGCATCAGGCAGAATTCCCTAGATTCTGTTCTACAAATACTGAATGCAACACTAGTTAGCATAATTTCTTAAAAGCGTTTATCTTGTAAACATAATTTATGCATTTTTTGTATAATCATCTAATTGCAATATTCTCTTAACCTTGAAATGCACTTTTTCATTTTACAGTTTCCATTATTTCCATCTGAAAGGTTTGAAAAATTCATCCTGGGAATTATTTTTCACTAGTCTGAGACCTAAAGTTTGTTATCCTTAGACAGCTCTGTGTTCTCCAAGAAACTAATGAACTCATCATAGATGGAAAAAAATACAGACACAGAATTTGGATATTTTTTACAAGGGTCTATTTAAAGTAACATATTGAGGTCTTGGGGTCACTGTATAAAGCTTCTTACTTTCCTGAATCGGTTTAATGTGCCACAAGTCCTTTGCAATGTAATCAAAGCAGGCTGCTACCACTTCATCTTAGAGGGATACATTATAAAAAGATTCCTTTCTTTTTATCCACGAACAAATCCCATGGTACCTTCGCACAAGTCTTTCTTTCTTTTGACTGAGGTGAGGATTTCACAGGGTCACTTATTTGGACAAGTATCTTCTCCCTTCCCACCTGCCCTCTACATTTATTATGACATGTGCCTGTCATGAGTAAAGTTTCAAGCTCCCATAGGAAAACAAGCCTTCTGGGGCACTGTGAGGCATTCCTAACTCCTTTGAGTTGATTGATGCATGGGAAAGTCTTTGTTTCCTTAAGAAACATCAAACTGTGCAATATGGAATCTGTGGAATCCATCTGGCTAGTGCACAAGAAAAACTCCATCTTCTCTGGTACTTATCAAGTCAGATGATTCTACAGAACTGTGAAAGTTCTCTCTTTTTATTTCAAGATACAGAGTACTGCAGACATATGCTTTCAAAGGCTGCCTAGACAAAAAAGTTTCTGTTCATTCTGAACACTGAGACTCTTCTAAACATGAGTCAATTTTCCAAAACTAACCAATTTATGTGCAGGTTTTTGCCACTATTTAAGTTATTTCTAAAAAACTTTTCACCTGTTTCATGATCTACTACCCACTGCTGATTCATCTTCAGGTACCCTTCATAGATGTTTCCAGCCAATCCAAGTAATTGTCACTAAAAAATCCAGCACGTCTTGATTTTGAATAAAAAGAACCGCTTGAGAATTATCTGATAATTCTTCTAAACTATGTTGCATCATATCCTTTAGGACCTAGGAACAGCTGTAGCTTTCTTTTATTCTAGGCAACCTTGAAGGTTTCCTAACAGAACATCCATCAAGATAAAACCCACACACACAAGTATTGGCTGAACTCCAGTAGGTTTGCAGATTATGGGTATAAAGTCACTTGCTATCATGTCAGTGGGAGTCTTGAGTGACTAAGGCATGTAGGGTTGAATTAGTCTATTAGTCCAATATAATTCCTAATACACAAACAGTTTGAGCAATATCTCAAGAACGATAGAAGAATTAATGTATTCTTGATCCAAGTGAATGCCAAGCATTAGTATCTTCCTTAAATAAGGTAAATGCACTAGGGAGAACATGATGACAGTGTTAAAGTTAACGACCCAGTGCAATAGTATTTAAACAGATTTGGCACTAGCTTAATCACATTAATTGCTACATTGGACAAACTAGAGAACAATGAATACATTGTCCCTGAAAGTCCTGAAGCAGCATCTTGTCATTATGTTAAGAATGCAGTGACATTCATGATCTCCAGGCAACTGGAACTCTGAGTGTACTTTGTCCTGCTACATCAGCTAACTATGAATTATTAATAAGCAGTTCTCAAAGTACTTTTTTTCTCTACTCTGTGAAGTACCTTTAACAAGGTAATCTGTCTCCTTACTTAATCATAGCAATACTTGTCAAAGACTATTACTGAATCAGGGATAAAATGGAAGAAGAGGAGAATGTCATCTGGTGCTACCGCCCTGAGGTGATTGGCACTCACCTCAAGCATATGTGCTCTTCCCTTTCTTAAAAAGAATTCCTCATGAAGGGACTAGACTTGTCAGAAAGCCCTGTCAGCCCTTCCCCCAGAAGTAACCACACAAACCTCAGTTCTGCCAGGGTTAGGACAGTCTGGGAAGTGTACAAAGCCTTTTGTAATGGGACATTTCAAGATGACTTAGAGTGGTCCTGGAGCAGTCCAAGTACCACTGCAGTCTCATGCTGCCCACAGCCATCTGAAAACTCTGCGCTGGTTTCGGGGGGGCTCTTTTTTTCCCCTGTAGTCTCAAGCTAAGTGTATCAATTGGTACTCATTTGTCCTCAGACATTACTTCCCCACAACCAAGAAAGAATAGACAAAAGAAAGAAAAAAAAAATTAACTAAGTCAGAATGCTGCAAAATACCTCATGGTTGATGGCACTTATGTCTGATTTGGTTAACAACGATGAAACAAAAACAGGATGTGGGTTACAAATATCAGAAAACGCATAACCTGGCTGCTATCACAGACATCAGATATTTAGAACAGGATCACTGAAAAAAAGAGAGAAATAATTGGAGTAGGATTTCCCATGACACAACGAATAAGGTCAGATTAAAATGTCTTATTTTCATTCAAGAGGGTCTAAGGACACAAACTCACTAGTGAAATTAGGTAATATAAATAATCAGATAACCTTGTCAAATAAAGGCAATAGTCATACCTTTTTAGTTAGATAAAGGTTTGCGGGCGGTTGAGGGGGGAATAAGCCCCAAAACTTGATTTTCTTTTTCATTAGCAGATTTGCTCCATTAGGTAGAAAAAACATATTGAAAAGCAGAAAAGTCTGCATTTGTTCAGATCACAGAGAGGACAATTTTTAATAAAAATTTCTTAGGAAAAACCCCTTTCATTTCAAGTTCCCAGACTCCAGCCCATTTTTCCTCTTCCTTCATAAAATCAGCAAGTTGAGTATTTGAATATCTACAATTTCTTTGAGCAACAAAGATCAGTCTTTTAATTACATCCAAGGTTATGGAACTGAAATGGGCAACAAGACTTTCAGATTTTTTTCTGCTTACACTATCATATCATGTTTTCTTTTTTGCAAGCATTATCTCTAAAGGGAAAGAATCTGCTGTCAGCAACTGCACTATTTTCTGCTAAGTCATTCCACCACCTTGCAAAGACATTTGAAAACATAAAAGTGATTTACAACAACATTCTACAACAAAATGCTGCACTAGTTATATGAGAGATGAGCACAGTGTTTCAATATGCAAAGAACAGGAAAGCTCCTGCAAAAATATCAGCAACAATATATAGGAGTTCTGCGGAGTCACAGCAGGCCTAGGACCTCAAAGAACCTGATGATTCCAAAGAGCAATACATTCTGGTAGCACAGTGACACAGCTTCCCTGCTCTGTAAAAAGTCCCGTGCAACCCTACCTGAAGGATTAAGAATAAGAGCAATTAAACTGCCTTTACAATACAGGATGTGAAAACTGTTTCTATGTAACACATGTAGTAACCTCTTGAGCCAAGGGAGAGTTACTTCTGCCTTGTCCTAGCCAGTAGAAGCCATGAGTGCTACAGAAACAAGTTCAGCTACTGATGGATGTTCCAAGAGATGCTTTCATAGGAAGGGTCTACAGGCTTCTGAAGATGAGCTGAGCTTTCACACCACCAAGGAGACATAAGTAGATGCAGCACATACATAACTGACACAGAAAATACTTTTCTCCCTTGTTTCTATATTTCACTTCTAGTTTGTATACTTCCTCTACTTCCTGCTTACCCAAATACTTTGTACCTACCAGTGGCTACACAGATGCCATAAAATCATCATCATGGCTAGGCTTCGCGAACGAAGATTTGGGAAGGGCTCTACCCACGCTTGCTGCAAGCGCGTTGATGGCTAAAAAGGCCAGTCCAGTTGAAAAAGGCACAGCAGAAAGTCTCCATAGGTGGTGTCGGTGAGGCACGGTCCTTTCTGCGTTGTCTTTTCTCCTCAAGACTGATTCTGCGTGCATTCTCAAAGGAATCAGCAGCGTTATGGATGGTGTGTCTCCATGCCTCCTGATTGGAGGCCAATGTGGACCATTG